>CM031239.1:598907506-599385569 GCA_018340775.1 Taxus wallichiana var. yunnanensis | reverse complement strand
ATCTAGGTTTGAACCAATGTCTTCTCGCTAAAGAAAGGTTAACTTTAACCCATGAAAACTTTTCTCAACATACCCATAAACGGAATAGAGAACCACATTACCCTTATTTCAACTAAACAAATTTATTTAAGGTAAAACTGAAAGGGGCTAATAAAATTTTAATTAATAAAAAAACTCGCATACCCAAAGACAGTAATCCCTGATAATGAAACAACTCGAGTACCCAGATTTAGAAGTCAAATATATAAACAAACTCGAATACCTAGGAAGGGAGTCATATCCAGAATATAACAAGCTCATATAAAAGCAAGAGATTTATATTTATTCAACAGGCTTGTTTACACAGCATGCCATTACTACCTATTAAGCAACTTAAAAACCCAGTTACTCATTCAAAGAAATGTTGATAAATAATGGTAGAAGATCATTCAATCAAGTATGAAACATAAGAGTGAGAGTAAGAGGAATAAACCCATTTCATCCACCATTAACATTTGGAAACTATTATTGTTATAACAAGAAATTTCAAGGGAAAGGAGAATTTTCACAACAAGGCATCTAAACCCACAATAGCTCTTTAAGGAAACATTTACCCAAACATATTTCTCAGAATGTAAGCATCCACAACAACCCGACAAACCCAAAACTAGGGGATATTCAACCAACAAACATAAATTAAACAAATGAGTGAACACTATCCACAAAATCACATTCAAAAAACCAATTTCAGGAAAGAGAATCGATTCATTTTAGGAGATGGTTAAAGCTTAGCAATTATTCAGATGGGTAGGTTATCATGCCTGATTTATTTGCTTCCAAACTATAACCACGTCTACCAAGCCCCGAACAACAACACTTGGCAATATTCCTCCTTCATTCTTGCTTGTTGGATGCCCATACTCCATTCATGACCACATTTTGGCATAGAAGGGAGAAAGCGGTAACAGGGATCAATTCCTTTGAGTTGCATTTGTTTCAAAGATCAACACATTTTCTATAGACTCAAAATAAATTTCTCCACCAAATTGATGTAGCTAGGCCCAATTTGGTGTATCTGATTCTGAACCAAAAGCCAGGGCATATTTCTAATAAAACAATAATTACAATGTATGTGGCCAACATCCAAATTTGCATATAGGCCAGCAAAAAATGCCAAGCACATTTCCATTAATGCTAATAAAGAAAAATGTAGGGTTGTTAGTTGGGCTTAATTAAATCCACCACTAAATTTTCTATTAAAAGAGGCATGCATGGAGGTTTGTTCGACCAAGGTGGAAACTGGTGGTTTTGTATAATAAATTCAAAATTAATTTGAGAAGTCCTTTCCCAAGCCTTGGTGCCACCAAAAAAACCCAAATTCTCCTTCCCATGCAAGCAAAAGTTAGGTCTAAGAAGGAATATTAACAATTAAATAAACTTATCTTAAAATAAAAATAGGTACCTTTAAAAAAACATGCTCTAAACACTTTTTGAACAATTTCGACATCCCTTTAGAGCTTTTAAACCATAATGTCATTACGTAACCTATTTAAATGAGAACACGATTAGCCTTCAAAAGAATATTTGTAAAATATGTTACAAATACCCAAAACAACAAGAAGCAAAAAGATGTAAAATCCACTTCGCAACAAGATCATAATCACCTAACAATCACAGGAATATACGCAAAAAAATGAACGTTCAACAGGGGTCAAAGAAGCAAGAACGGGAGTCAATACCAAACGAGGGCATTGCATTATCCTCCCTTTAAGAAAGCATCGTCCTCAATGAGACAAAACATTGAAGAAATAAAAAGGGGTAATCAACAAGGAAAACTAAAGATGAAAATTTCTTCTAGTGGTTAAAATTTATGTCGGTGGAGAATGACCACACAATAGACTAGAAAATTTAGCAGATTATTTAATTTTCAATGTTCTATGGAGATTGGCAGTTCCCCTTTAGTTCACTATTTAATTAATCTTTTTTCCTTTACATTATTCCTAAACTCAAGCCCTTAATATTTCATTGTTGAAAAGTTTTAGTCTATTCATTCTTATGGGTGCCCAATAGGAACTGCTATCACAATACCATACTAGGGTCATACACAACACTAATGATTCACAAGCATAATTTTTACATACTTTCATGACTGTACCACACCACAAGAACTTAACCAAACCATGGAAGAGAACATACATGGTCCACATAACATAATACTTGTCACACATATATGACCGACATTTTAATACTCAAACATAAGTGTACTATAACAACATGAAATTTCCCCACAAATGAAGGTTTCACACAAATCAAAGCAATAATTGTAGATACATAGAGTCAACAAGGGAATCAAAACCATATCCACAACATCACAAAACATAACCAACTCACATGAGTACACATACATCATAACACCACTCCCAAAACATCACAAACAACTTTGTATACCTCCCAAGTACCAATCACACACACCAAAATCTCTTATGCCTCCCTCATGTCTCTTACGCCTCCTGAAAATCACTTATACCTCCCTCAAATCTCTTATGTGTCCCTCAATCAGTAATATAAAGATTAATTTTCCTTTTGGCTCCCCAAAGAGGTCAGTCACCCTATGGCCCTA
The DNA here is from genome assembly GCA_018340775.1 of Taxus wallichiana var. yunnanensis. NCBI lineage: Eukaryota > Viridiplantae > Streptophyta > Pinopsida > Cupressales > Taxaceae > Taxus > Taxus wallichiana. Next base: position 599,382,970 of record CM031239.1, on the reverse strand, counting down.
GGCACATAGAGTCGAGACACCCCTAACCCAAGTGACATAATAACTGGTGGTTTGGTAACCCACTAGTTATCTGTAACTCCTTGGGCGTACCCCCATACATCAAAGTGGGTGTATAGGTTCAACCATTCCACGATGCATCCCATGACCCTATTCCACTGATTACAACAATAGAACCAACATAACAATCCATTTCAAATGCCAAGTGGCAAACATCCAAGCCTTGGGCTAGGCAGTAAAATTTTTAAAGTTTAAAAGAAGATCAAAATCTAAGAAAAAAATGGCCAAGTATCCATAGTTAGTGTAAAAATATGTATGTTAGTACAACAACCAACGAAAAATGCCCAAAATATAAAAGCATATCAATCAAGAAATTTGTTGGTCCTTTCAGAACAAGTAAAAAGTTCAATTTACAAATAAAATACATATGTAGGAATAGAACATTACAATGACTATGTGGCCTTATAGGGCCACCAGGGGTACTCAACGAGTTGCTAGCACTTGGAACATTGAGCCTCAACTCATAAAATAACATATCAATAATACAATTGTCATCATCTCTATCTGAATCATTCTGCCACCACTTCAACAAGGCTACACATAGTCATAACTACACTTAGGTTGAATCCATACGAAAACCACATAGGGAGAGAGAAAAAGGAGCATGGGTCATCATCTACTAAGCCTAAGGTTGGATTGAATTACCGTCCCATGGTACACATTCCCTCACTCCAAACATAAACTTTTACCAATTTCCCTTAGGTTTGGTTAGTGTAATGTTCATAACATAACACATAACTACATAACTAACACAATGGTGGTTCACACACATTAACCATATCATCTCACACATGTTACATATATAGAGTATATCACATTCATTACATTCACAAACTTTACAATACTTCACATTACCACATACTACACCCAAAGTGCAACACTACACAATAGAGATCATACATTCATCATATGCCCCTAAATCACAACATGAACCATCACATATTACATGAATTATACTTATGATGATCACAATTACAACATATAATCAATTACAATACAACATGGTGATATACACATTTCTTCACAACACGATGACGACATCACTATGCAATTTAGTTCACTATACACCAACCTTTTCATACAAAACATCAACACAATAAAATGTCCCACTTTTTGGTATGGTTTGTACCTTAGTAAACATGAATTTTTAGTTTAATTGATTTTCTAAAGGTAATAGCCACAAAACCGTACACATTCATGAAATTCCACAAACTAACGAAATGTTGTGTTTAGAGTGTAGAATACATGTATATTTTTTAAAAAAAAAAATTGGCAAAAAATATAGTATTTTTCTTAATTTTATTCATATGTTGTTTCTTATGTTATTAAAGAGGAATGACTGTCCCCGGTGGTTTTTAAAATGAAAACTTATCTTTTCACTATGAAATTTTAGATATATGTTCAAGATTATAATTTTGACGTGCTGTCAAATTTTCATATTTTTTTATATTTTTAATTATTTAGTAACTATATTTTAAAATAAATGGCGTCCATATTTCAATGCCAATAACTTTTAATATTTATATCAAAATTAAAAAAAAAAATCACAGTAAGAAGAAGAATTCAACAAATACTAAGTATATTTTTTTCAAAAATTTTTGATATATTGTACTATTTTTCAAATTTGGTTGATTGTGTACTATTGATTGTCCTAAAATACCGTATGTTAGTAAAAATTAAAAAATAAATAGCAAAACATATTTTTAAAAAATAAAAATTACATTTTTAGAAAGCCAATAAAAATATGAATTTTGTGTCAAAATTTTATAAGTTAACTATTTCGTTTACCCTAATTACGTGGCACCCGAGTGGCAGATTTTGGCTCATAATTGTCCCTCAAAAGGATTTGGAGCCAAAATGTGCCACTCGAGGCTGCACGTTAGTGCCACTCGTTGGGGTTCGTGCGAATGGGTGTTCGGGTGAACCTCATTCACGTGAATGTGGTTCGCGTGAACCCCTTTCGCGCTGAACCTCCTCCTCACCACCAAAGCACCAAAAATGTCTCCTTCTAGATTTAATGATTCGCAATTGCATCTCCCCTTCTAAATTTAATGTTTTACAAGTTACTTATTTAATATTGTTCACTTTTTATGTTTTAAATTTAGTTTTTTACATATTTTTTGTGTTTTAAACTAAGTGTGTTTTTTTTAAATTGTTTTTAACCAAAAATATGTAATATTAAATTAGAAAAGTTGTTTTACATATTAAATATAAATTCTATTAAAATTAGAAAAGTTGTTTTAAAGTTATAGAAAACTAAAATTAAAAATAACCTAATTTCTACTGAGATTTGTATATAAATAGAGTTGCATGCACATATAGTTTTGTATCGAGTTTACTCTTAGACATTCAGATCTATCACGATTTATGTGTGTAGGTGAAAATTATTGAAGTGGATGAATCATGGGAAATGCAAAGAATGAGAAACGAAAATATACCGAGGAAGAGAATGCAGAGAAGAATGCTAGAAGATTTGTTCGTAGGAGGGCACAAAGAGAGAGAGAGAGAGAGAGAGAAGACACAACAAGTGAAAGACAACGCTGCAAAAATTGGTACATATGTATAGAAACCCTTGATAGATCCTAATTTTTTTTTAGTTCTAAGGTTTAAATATGATAATTTATGTTTTTTAGATTGGGTAAAGGCAAGGGTTTTGATAGGATCCCATGTGTATGTTTATGGACACAGATCATGATGCGCAACATTATGCTGAAGTGATAACAAAAGTTATGGAATTACTTCCCAAAAAAATGTGAAACACTTGGTGAAGATGGATTTACAAAAATTAAGAGAATTTTCCAAACAAGAACCACTATCACGAAAGAAAACAGCAAAAAGTGTAGAGATAGATATATGGTGAATTTGTTAATTTGACTACAGTTGCTAGAGCACATTTGTTGGTTACATTCTTGAATCATGTTGATATGAGGGAAACATTATAATTGTTAGGTGTTGATTTTGGAAGAAAAATTCAAAACGTGTAGAAGAAGAATTTGTTGGGAATGTTTTTAAAGGAATAAGTTCTTTGGGTACAAAAACTAGGTCTGCTGATAAGAGTATTTCTCGTAGAGCAATATTAACTTCAGTTGTAAGTGAAGATACAACAAAGAATCGTCATGTTACCGCCTTTGCCAAGGCATTGGGTTTATCTAGAAAGACGGTTAGCAGGTATGCAAAGAGGAGGAAGACATTGGATGACTCTACTATGGAAGGAAATTGGGCACTAATGTGTAGAAATCCACGTTATGATAAAATAGAGGATAATATTGTGAAGATAGTTTCTGATTTTTGGACTGAGAGGACTCGTCCTTCTCCGAATGTGAGGGATGTTTTAAAACATAGGATAACTCGTAATAACTATGATGAACATATAAAACATTGGCTTGAAATAACTCAACATGAGATGTACATAAAGTTTACAGAAGAAAATCTAGATGTTAAGATTGGACAACGAATGTTTGAAAATTTGAAGCCTTGGTATGTGTGAGCTGATAAAGTCCTTGACACATGTTGTTTTCGCTATCACGTTGAGTTTGATTATCACTATCAGGTACATAAAAATTTATAGATTCAATGTATATATATTTTGAGGCATGCTTTCATTTATATCTATATATTTAAAATTTGTTTAAATATCATTTTTGAGACATGTGATTTAAAATTAATGTATTTCAAAATGTATGTTTTTTTCAGGTGTATAGAAAGTTATGAGAAGACATTGCCCCACTTACACGTGTCAGTGAATTCATAACTTCAATTATTTGCAACGTATCTGATGATCATGTCGATGATCGTATGACTTTCATCAAAGGTGTCTGTGACAAGTGTGGGGACTTGAAATTATTGCCAAAAACAAATGAATATTTGGACACAGTTAACCTGGTTGCTTGCAAGAGGTGATATATATAAATTTATGTTTTTAAATTTGGATGTTAGATTTTATTTTGATTTTTATTTTATTGCAAATGAATACATGACAATTTGTCCATGTTATGAATTGATTTTGTAGGTTCAAATACATAAAATATTCAACAAGGCTTGGAAAAGATGCAACTAGGTTGGATTTGGTAGAAGAGGAAATCCCCATTGCTACATTCATGCAAAGTTTCAAGTTTAATTAGTCCGTACATCAAACATTCTCACTATTCAAAGTGGCAGGCTACACAATTCAAGACTAATAGGGACACATTCCCTATTGGTTCCATATTGTCCGTGGTTGATTTTGCTGAGAATTACTCATTTTCTCATCAAAAATAAATTCAAACACAGTATTATCATACTGACCAGGTTACTATCATGGTTCAAGTATTTTATAGGCATGCACAATTGGATTTGGATGGGGTTGAAAGTACATATGTGAAGCGAATGATCAAGAAGGAGTATCACTTCTATATAAGTGATGACAAGGAACATGACACCCACTTTGTGCAACATTGTTTTGGTTTGTTCTTTCAATATCTTCATCAGCGAGGAATACAAATAGATCACCATTTTGTTTGGTCAGATGGTTGCGCATCACAATTCAAATCCTCTCCCTTTTTTTGTACTCGATCGTTATCATCGTCATCACAAAATTCCTCATTTATGGAGTTTTTTTAGAGTGGTCATGGGAAGGGAGAACACGATGGTGCGGTGCATGCATCAAACATGCTCTAAAGAAACAAAGCTTTGATTATGAGGGAGATCGATTGATTGATGCCCACACCGTTGTTGAATGGTGTAAGAAACATTTTGCAGTTCAGGTTTCAACCTCACAGGCTTCAACATCACACGCTTCAACCCCACAGTTTCAACCCACACGATTTTTTGGAGATAACATGTACATGCACATTTAAAACATAGATATGTAAATCTTGATGTGATTTATTAAGTGAACTACAAGTTACTAACTTTAAATTTTTTTATTCTGATTTTTGTTGTTTGTTTTAAACTTTATTGATCTTTTGAGCATGATTAAATGAAGGTATTGATCGGAGGACAAAGTATGGATGTGAAAGGATTCCCAATTCTAGGTCTTTGCACTCTTTGATGACTATGGATAGTAATAACTGGACAATCTGTACAAGAGATTATTCTTGTTTTTGTTATGAATGCATGAACAAATCATATTCAGAGTGCAATAGTCAAAAACATGGGTATGTAGGTGAGTGGAAGCAAGTTCCTTTAGTTGTGGATGACACATATGGATCAGATCATGATGATAGTTTTGAAGATGTGCCATTAATTTCAACTGATTATGACCACATATCTGGACTGGTTAAACAAGGTATGTTTTATTTGAAAGGATCAAGTATAATTTGATAATTAAATATATATGTATATAATTTATACTATACATCTGATCATTGAATGTTTCTTTGCATTTTGTTGTAGGAGATGTATTTGTAGTCATTGCTGAAGAAGCCAATATTGAGAAAGTGGAGTACTACTTGTTGCGTTGCACAGAGGAGAGAACAAAGCTAACATGTGAAATAACAAGTGAAGTGACAACATTTTTTACTGGCTTGGTTGTAGTGTAGGGAACATAATTACAACAAGTGAAAGCCATCCAAAGTGGGATTCACTTTGTTGATTACATACCAGACAAAAAGGTGTATCATTACACCCATCACATAATTGCTACTGAGGTTACAATTGCAGCGGTGAAGACTACAAATAGTAAACGCAAAAATGGAGACTAGATGTAGAAGACCATGAAAAACTTTTACAAGTCATTGAACAACGAGCAGAGCCACTTGGTATTATATAGAAGGACATGGAATAAATTACTAAACCTTGTTGGTAATAAACTATTAAGCTAGATAGCATTGTATTTTCTACTTGAAGGGACTATGGAGACCACTATACAATAAAGTTGTTTAATACTTGTGATTCTTACTTGTTGTGAGATGGTTTATGGTTTACAAGTATTGTGATATGGTTGTTACATGGAAGTATGTATGGTATAAACATGATTTATGATGTGGATGTATGTTACATTATTATTTTTAATGTGGAAATGTTAGTTGGGAATTCAGATGTACATAGTTTTTGATATATGTTATTTGTTTAGTTGTGAACCAAAAGGTTGTAAAAGGTTGTTTAGTTGTGAACGAAAAGATAAATAACAACTCACGCAACAATTATTACAAGATTTTCCTTGCAAAAATCCACATGAGGTGAAAAAATCCACAATTTTTTTGTGATTTCATCATCAATATTATAGTTGTAAATGGATACATTATTGAGGCTCTCTCAAAGTATCGGAACAGAACAGTTCCATATCAATAGAAAACATTATCAATTCCTTTGTTCATTATACCTAAAGGCCATGTACTCCGTTGTTATAGAGAAAATCTATATTATATTGCTTTATTCATGTTTTCCAAAAGAATGTGTTTGTTGGGCTTAGAACCTTTCATTTTCTATGCTTTTTTCCCTAAGATAGTAGGTCCATGGACTGTTTCCCCAAGTTTTGGAATACCAAAATAGATGAATCTTGCCTTGACTATTGGTGGGCATGTGGACGTATGTGTTTATGATGCTCCAACTTAATTTTCAATTCATTTGGACAAATTATCCTCCATGATGCCCCAATTTCAATTTCAATTTATTCTAATAAATTAACTTTTCTTATATTAAATTTCATGTAAAGGTGGCAAATTATAATTGATGGCAATATCTAACGTGAAGGCATTAATCCTTGATAGCACATCTACAAATCATTCGGCACATTAACCATTTTATTATCTTGGGCCAACCCATATGATTACTAAGTCGTGCATTTCTTGCGATCTCAAAGAAGGAAAATGCACGATGAGAGTACATTGCAAGATTGAACCACGATAGAGTCTTAGTTGAGGCCAAAAGGGACTTTGGCAAATACTATTCTTAGAGCTAGATGACATTCCTTCAATGTTGAGAGATCTAGAGGAGTCAAAGGTAGTGAAGGGGAACAAATCTGCTGTTGTATCTACGATCAATGGCATTTATGTCTATGTTATCTACAGTCTTAGTGTTGTACATACAAGTGATGTCATCCCTGGGTAAAAAAATCCCAAGATCGATCCTAAGAGGAACAAACCCTAGTCTTGTACATATTACTTCATGCACACATGTCCTCCAACTTATAGTCACCTTATTGCAATATGGTTTTTGCCTCAAGCATTACCATCCATATATCTAAATGTTTTTATACCATGGGACTTGCTATTGTTGAGGAAACAAGCTTGTCACATATCATACTTATTCTTGTAATTTGAAATGAACTTATATTGATACACGATTAATATGAACTTATATTTGCTTGAAGTTGCAAAGGGCAGGCATTGTGATAATTTTCTGATTTTAATACAAGGAGCCAGCTTATATCTCTACAAATTTTGGCGATGTTAATGTGTTCTTTTTTGTTTTACTTTTAACATTGAACTGGGCTTAAACTACTTCAGTTTTATTACATTAATGTTATCTTGGATAATCACCACTGAATTTTGGGCAGTGCTTTCACATCTAAATTTATATAATTTGTAGCAAACATAGCTGAGCAGTGACAATTCTTTTATTTTTAATCAGTTTCTTTTCCTGTGTGAACTGTTGTTACTCAGGGAACTAAAATCGGTTAATCATCTTCTTAGATTTGGCACTATTTTATTACCAAATTTGAAATCTATCTTATTTATAGTGAATGATTAAATTGTTAGCAGAGAGTGAATAGCTCAATGTGATAAATAAATTTTTTATTTAATAATGTTTCTGTAAATATAAGATTTTATTTGATGATGAATCATGGACAATGATTCGGAATGCATCAATCAAAAACTTGACACAGTTAATCCAAGAAATCAACTTTCTAAGATTTTATTAATTTATTTCAGGATTAGATTCATATTTTTGTACAAAAAATTAAAGTTCTTTTCCATCCAATTACTACTTCAGACCTTGTTTGCTGATTAGTTTCTGAGTTGCTGCATGCCATGTTTTGACAACTTTCCCCAATTCAAAATTGTGACCATATGTCACTCAATTCTAGTGCTTAATATTGTATTTAAACTTAAAGTATGATTTTTTAAGCAAATCTGTACACAGAATATCCCAAATGGATGGAGCACCCAACCACCACTTGTTAACCTGGCTGAAAAATTAGGGTGGGTGGGTTATATTTTTTCAATTCTGAATTGGTCTGGGCGTTTTGTTTTGGCAGAGGAGATGAAATATCTATAAGGAGTGGCCAGCAATCCAAAATAGTTGTAGCATTGACTCCTGTACTTGTATATTTGTAGGATTGGATCCAAGAATAAAAAATGAAAACTCTATCCAATTTTCCCGCAATGTGACTCTTTCCCTTCCTTTTTTTTGCTCTAGGTGAAAATCCCTTGAGAGAATTCAAGCTCCATCAATGATGTTTTTATTTCTACTTGATTCAGAGCATCTTACATTCTATGATTGAACCCCTTTTTTTCTTCAGGGATCCAAATTGTATTGAAGTCCCCCCAATGATCAGATTAGGGATAGATGTGTGATGCCCAAGTAGTGAGCTGTTCAATCATGATAACTCTATTGTTTACCGTTGCGAGTAATATACAAATGGAAAATGTTATAGATATCTTTATTTTCATTGGGAAAAAATGCATGAAATCCCCCACAGAAACTCTTGGAGGAGATAAAGATTGTACCTTGCAAGGACCTAATGGATCTAAGTCCTCATGTCTTGGCACCATATTGTTTTCTTGCTGCCCCAAAAGCTTGCAAACCTGATATCCTTGAGCGTTCCTACCTTGAAGGTTTCTTGTAAGAGGAACATATCCAGATGTTCTGTTTTGATCAAATATATGCAGAAGTGGCATTTATTGGGGACCCCTAAACCCCTTAAACCCAAGAGAGAATCCACATTCAGAAGATAACAATGGGTTGAAGATGGCTCAACGAATGACCATGAAATCTTGGGTGGCGCCTAGTTATGTCAACACAAACATTTCATCTTTAGACTGCAAAGCTCTATCTACAATACTTGCAACACTTCCTTTGTAAACTTGCAATCCTTGTGTAGAAAGAAAGGGCGAGCAATTACAGTAAAATTCTGAAGGAAAAGTGTGGGATGCAGGGAAATTGGATGATCCAGGAGAGAAATTTCAAGATGAAAGCCAGAAGGATGATAACGAGTTTGCTAAGTTGTCGGATAAGGATAAGGATAAGTCTAAACGCTTGAATGAAATGCCAGTCCAGATTGATATGATCTCAGAACCCTCTCCGACGAATGATGAGAAACAGGTCGTGGTTGAAGCAATTCCTGTGGAGAATATGATAAATAAGCACTCACGATGCCAAGGCCACCCAAAGCCAGAGTGATAAGCTGTAACCTTTGTTTCAACTGCAACAATTAGGATCATGTTCATATTCAGGTAACATGAATTGATAAATTTTACTGATAAATATCCTAATTTGACAGATACAAGACCCAGTATCTATTGATATACCCAGATATACTGTTCTCTTGATTGGGCTGCAATGACAGCAGGGTCATCCCTATTTCTATTGACGTTGCGCATTAACATACCCTGAAAACAAAATAATATTGTTAGCTGAAAAAAGCCAGATCGAGAAGGGCACAGACCTGAAAAGCATAAAATTGGTTCAGTTTTTCAATAGAATTCCCCAGTCCAAGTAATACCATGGATCAAAGATAACACTCAGTATTTCCTAACCTGTAACAAAATAAAGTAAAACTAGATTCTAACAAACTACCCAATAGCATTAAGATCTGTCAGACTTCGTTCTCAAAAATATATTTATAAACACGCTGACAACAAGATATCATGAATGAGTCTGGCAGGTGTGACTGAGTAGTAAGGTGGAGCAAATATCATGTTGAACACCCTGATTCAAATTCCATCTAGAAACATTGGGTCAAGCTCCCCGTGATAATGTGGCTGTGATAAAAGTGCCAAATATTGTGTGCACTACACGCCCAGGAAATGAAGGCCCCGTCTAAGTCCCAGAATACAGAACTGGAGAGCATTAGTCTCCAGGTATGCTTAACATAATAAAGATGTCTTGTATAGGAATCACAGGGGCTATCATGTTACTCACATGTATTTTTCTGATGATCCACTCCTTGCCCCTCTGCGGGATACAAGAAATATTATAATATTGGAGGATGTATACAGACCTGCTGAATCTTAAATCTTTGTCTTCTTAGAATTTTGGGCCCGAACTTGGTACTATGAACCTTGAACCTTGGTTCCATCTGCAGCCGTCAGACCCGGTTTTCACTAAAATAGACCCTTGACTTCATACTTTCAGAATTTTGACAAGTTTTTCTAACTCCTTTAATTTTATTTGGATAGGAAGTTAGAGAAAAGCCATGTGACCCCTTAAAACCTGATTTTGGGCCTCAAATAATTTTTTCTCGCTCAAGCTGAATAAATTGCGCAAGTTATCAAATTTACCTTGGGGTGAATTTTTGATAACAATACTATTTATGAGTTTTTAATATAATTAATAGAAAAGAAAAGGGAATGTTGAGGAAGAAATCATAGTTATAAATACCAACAACTAATATGTAGATTTGATATTTTAACTCAATAAGAATTATTAAAATATGTTAGTGAAAGGGAACTTCCTTAATAAATGGATACTAGATGGATGTTTAATCCTTGTTGGAGTATTTCATTGTTTATATGGGTGGTCTCTTGACCTTCCACCTCCACACCTTTCCATTTAGCTTCTCTCCTCCTTGAACGCATGTATAAATATGCATATGTAATCTCTGTATATTCATCCAATGCAATTCAACATTCATTATTTTAAGACAATCCTTAGTTTTTACTTCATGCTTGGTGTTGAACCAATATCATCAAACACTTATGACATTTTCTTTTCTTTAAGTTTTATTTCTTTCATCAATCATGAAATTTTTAATTGTGTGCAAGGAAGGGTAAGCAAAGTACACAAAATGCATGGGGGTTCATTAGATATTCAATATCCTAGCACGTTCATTCATATGTAGGTATTTAAAATTGATAAAATCAAATTCATTATACCAATAAACATTAGGGGGTGAAAGGGTTTAATTTACTTGATATTTTGAATTAGGTAGTGGGGTTAGATTAGAGAGGTGAGCCAAAGGAGAAGTGAGGTTAATTTTAACATTAAAATAAAATATTTGACCCCTAGTTTTGAAAACTAAATACCTTAAAATTTCAAAAGAATAATGTCATTAAGTTAAATTATAATCTCTTTTTGAATAAGGAAATCTCAATTAGGACATTTTTAACGAGAAATAATAATATTATAGAAAACTTTGATTGAGTATAGTTTTGAAGTTCAACAAAAATGATATTATTTCACCATCTTAATTATTTAAAGAACCATTAAAAATGAATAAGTTTTAACATTAACGTAATTTATAATATGTATTGAATGGATTCAAATCTCTTTATAGAGGAAAGACATATTATGAAAATAATAATTGAGTGGAAAACATGACATAGGTTCTATTTAATATATTATAATAGAATTGAGAAGGAGAGAGAGAATTGCAATCCGGATTTGTCTTTTCAACCACTTGCAAGTTGTCATAAATGAGTGTAATTGATGGTATGTTGCTTGCAAAAGGATCCCCATGTTATCCCATGTGCTACAACAGAGACATAATGATGACCGCGCCTCATTAAATGCATCACAACTACCAATTAAAAAAATATTTTAAACTTGGACATGCTTTCAAAAAAATCAGCCTCAAAATATCATCAATTTCTTAATTTTTTGATTACTGTGCATCGGGCTTGGAATCAAGATTTGAACGAGACCAATTTTGTAAAAATCCGTTGAGAAATTCCAAAGTTATGGTCATTCGAAGTTTTGTGCTAAAAATCCTTATTTTCCTTTGTTCGTTTTCTAGTTTTTGCAACATTCTCATGATTTGGTTTTCTATGGTATTCCATGGCTTTTTCCACATCTTTTGTTCTGCGGCTTTTTTTGCTACTTTTTCTATGGACTTTGTTCTGCACCTTTTTTCGTGGACTTTTTATGTGGCTTTTTCCGCAAACTTTGTTCTATGGATTTTTCTCGATTTTGTTATAGAGTTTTCGGCCATTTTGGGCCTGACTATCCAAGACTAATTTTTTTGCGCCATATCCGCAATCTGATGACTTATGCGGCCGTTTCGAGTTTTGGGTCCCACAAGTACCTTCATCCCAACTATTCCACGGACCTCACGGACAAAAGTAGGCCCTTAGAATTTCTTTGGATCCTTGGAATTTCGGGCACTGAATTTGGTATGATGAACCTTGGTATGACCCACATTGGTTCCATCCGCACTGTTTGTCGGACCCGATTTTCACTAAATATGCCCTTGACTTCATTCTTTCATAATTTTGGCAAATTTTTCTAGCTCCATGATTTTTCTTTGAATAGGGAAGTTAGAGAAAAGCCAAGTGACTCCTTAAAACCTGATTTTGGGCCTCAAATCATTTTTTCTCACTCAAACCTAAATAAATTGTGCAAGTTATCAAATTTACCTTGGGGGTGAATTTTGGATAGCAATACTATTTATGAATTTTTAATATAAATAATAGAAAAGAAAAGAGAATGTTGAGGAAGAAAACATAGTTATAAATGCCAACAACTAATATGTAGATTTGATATTTTAACTCAATAAGAATTATTAAAATATTTTAGTAAAAGGGAACTTCCTTAATAAATGGATACTAGGTGGATGCTTAATCCTTGTTGGAGTATTTCATTGTTTACATGGGTGGTATCTTGAACTTCAACCTCCACAAATTATCCATTTAGCTTCCCTCCTCCTTGAACACAAATATAAATATGCATATGTAATCTCTGTATAATCATCCATTGCGAATTCAACATTCATTATTTTAAGACAATCCTTAGTTTTTACTATATGCTTGGTGTTGAACTAATATCATAAAAAAATTAGGACATTTTCCTTTCTTTAAGTTTTATTTCTTGCATCAATCATAAACTTTTAATTGTGTGCGAGGAAGGGTAAGCAAAGTACAGAAAATGCATGGGGGGTTCATTAGATACAAAATATCCTAGCACGCTCATTCATATTCGGTATTTAAAATTGATAAAATTGAAGTCATTATACCAATAAACATTAGGGGTGAAAGGGTTTAATTTACTTGATATTTTGAATTAGGTATTGGGATTAGGTTAAGAGGTGGGCAAAATGAGAGGCGAGGTTAATTTTAACATTAAAATATAATATTTGACCCCTATATTTGAAAACTAAATAACTTAAAATTGCAAAAGGAATAATGTCATGAAGTTAAATCATAATCTCTTTTTGAATAAAGAAATCTCAATTAAGACATTTTAAATCGAGAATTAATAATATTATAGAAAACTAGGCTTGATTATAATTTTGAAGTTCAACAAAAATGATATTATTTCACCATCTTAATTATTTGAAGAACCATTGAAAAACGAATAAGTTTTAACATTAACGTAATTAATAATATATCTTGAATGGATTCGAAATCTCTTTATAGAGCAAAGACATATTATGAAAATAATAATTGAGTGGAAAACATGATATAGTTTCTATTTAATATATTATAATAGAAATAAAAAAATTTCTATTTGATATATGAGGGTAGAAATAATAATGGATAAATGAAATTATAATGGAAAAATAGGTAAGTAAGGTACATGGAAAAAATAAGGGATATTTTCATTCTAATAATATAAAGGAGGGGGTATTATTATCTATCAAATAAGTGAAGGTAAAAACTACCATTAAGTGTATTTTTTAATACCCTTCGAATGAACGTGTTATACCCTATTTTTACTAAGTGAAACCCTTGTGACCAAATGAAACAGTGGTATTCTTGGAGGAAAATATTTTTTTATATTGACCAAGAAATAAGGAATCACTTCATATGGGTTTGGATTCTCAAGATGTGATTGCGGTAACAAAAAGTTAACTATATTGAAAGGAAAAGCAACAAAATGCATGAAAGCAATGATGTTGGATCCTAGGTGGTATAGAGAATGCAAGAATTTCTTTGAGATTGCTTAATCCTTGACATTGATTAACATGTTTTTCAATGAAAGGATTCCTACATGTTTCATAACGACCATATGGATTTGGAGATTGTCATTCATGCAATTACTATGGGAAAAAAATGATCATTAACTCCTCATTAGCAATGGATAAAGGGAAGTATAAGAAGGACAAGAGATTCTCACCAAGAGACTATGCACATATGTGAACTTACAAGAGGATTGGTTAAATCCCCCTCAATTTTGTTGGGACGCTGAAAAAGGTGAAATAGAATTGGATGACACTAATGATGGTAGGGTATATTGTCATGTGATTACTATTTTCTTAAATTTATTTCATCGTACACATATTGTTGATATAAGGTTGATTTTAGCTATCGAGGTTTTATAATGGTCCATTTAAAATATTTTGAGGACTAATTTTTCAAAATGCACACCATACATGTTGCTCAAATAGTAATGAGGGTGAAATAGAAGTGGATGACACTAATGATGGTGAGAAGGAGATTATGATAGATGGTGAACAGCCCCACATAAACATAAACATAACTATAGAGAAAAATAAAATTGTCACCAAAACAATGGTGTGACTCACGTCGTAGGCGACTCACGAGAGGATATCAATTGTCCTCCAACTTCCGTATATCCTCCAGATTCCGATTTAATGGTATAAAACTATGATGTTCATTTTATGACAAGAGCACAACCTCATTTCCAAGGTCTCACCGATCTGTAGATACCTGAACCCTTTGGCCAAAACTATTTCTTTGATCGTTGAATATCCAAATAGATGAAAGTGTAAGTCCAACAAAGTCAATTTTATCCTTTTGATAAGATTGTTATCCTTTACAAAGTTAGCCATCCACCCATAGGCTAGAAAACGATAACCACCCTCACTCTTCCCTTCACAAGGACCTTCACGTCAGAAATAGTTTTCATTTCTGCTCATTACGACCATCTCTCTACGTGGAGCTCCTCCATGTAGAAAACAACATAAAATAAAAAAATAAACAAAATACTTAAATAACTTGCATAAACATATGAATATTCGAACCAGCACTAGCTATGCATAATCTCCATTAATAAAAGCTTCATCATACTCAGAGCTTCAGCTCTTTACAATCAAGTTGTGCGTGTAGTTGTGTGCTTTCAATGCACATCCTTCCTTGCTTGTGCAGATTTCACACCTTTGTGTGTGCATACAAAGCAATTACAATTGTTGTTATTTAAATAGAATAACTCACCCACTAATAGCTCTTCAACTGAGCATTCTAAATCTAAACTCATGCTTTAAAACAGTTGCATGCTATGCATGATTTAAAATAGATTTATTTGAATTAAATCTAATGATAAAAATAAGATAAAGCTAACTTAACTAAAGCAAACTAAAACAAGACTAAAGCTAAAATTAGCTTTCCTAAAAAAAGCTACGGTTGGAATTAAATATGCATCACATGCATATTTCCAACACTCCCCCTTAATTTCAAACTGTAGCTTTCACTCTTCTAGAGTTGTGTTTGCTTTTTCAGATCTGCCATGTGCAGGATCACATACTCCCAAACAATCTCTCAAATATTCGAAAACTTCTTTTGCTAAAGCCTTTGTAAAAATGTCTGCAAACTGATCTTTGATCTACAAAATTCAAGATGAATTTCCTTGTTGTTTACTAGCTCCCTGATGAAATGATACCTCGTATCAATATGCTTGCTCCTCTTATGAAAAACATGATTTTTGGACAACGCTATGGCTGAGTTGTTGTCACAAAAAATCTGTGTAGCTTCCTCTTGTTTCTGTTGTAAATCTGTCAACACTCTTCTCATCCAAACAGCTTGACATGCTGCTCCTGTTGCTGCTACATACTCTGCTTCTGCTGAAGATAACGTGACAATGGGCTGCTTCTTTGATGCCCATGAAACCACTCCTGTTCCAAAGTGAAAAGTATAGCCGGATGTGCTTTTCCGATCATCTATACTTCCAGCATTGTCACTATCTGTATAACCAATGAGTTTGAACTCATCTGAACTTGAATAAAGAATTCCATAATTTCTTGTTCCACGTACATACCTCAAAATTCTTTTTCCATCTTGCCAATGTGAATCTTTTGGAGATTCCATGAACCTTGATATGAGGCTCACACCATACATGATATCAGGCCTTGTGGCCATCAAATACATAAGACTTCCAACCAACTTTTTAAACAATGTTGGATCCACAAACGATCCTTCATCCTCTTTGCTCAACTTCAAACCTACTGCAACTGGTGTTGGTGTTGGCTTACAATTCAACATGTTAAACCTTTTCAAAATGTCACTTGCATACTTTGCTTGTGAGATAAAAACTTCACCTTCTGATTGTTGAACTTCAATACCCAAAAAGTAATGCATAAGACCAAGATCTGTCATCTCAAACTCCTTCTTCATGGCTGATTTGAATGACTCTATAGATAGATTTCCAGTAATGATCAAATCATCTACATATAAACAAACAATTAAAATTTTACCTTGTTCATTTATCTTGGTGTATAAGGTAGGCTCACTGCTGCTCCTACTAAAACCATTCTCAATCAAATAAGAATCTATTCTGTTGTACCAAGCTCTAGGTGCTTGCTTGAGACCATAGAGTGCTTTCTTCAATCTGTATACTTTTCCTTCATGACCTTCAATCTCATAACCTTCTGGCTGATTTACATAAACTTCCTCTTCAAGGAATCCATTTAAGAATGCTGATTTAACATCCATCTGATAAATAGGCCATTTGTTTTGAGCTGCAATTGCTAAAACCATTCTTACCGTATCCAAACGTGCTACTGGTGCAAATGTTTCGTTGTAGTCAACTCCATATTGCTGCGTAAAACCTCTTGCAACCAGCCTTGCTTTGTGCTTCTGTACTTTTCCATCAGCATTGTATTTTGTCTTGTAGACCCACTTGACTCCTATCACGTCCTTTCCTTTTGGAAGATCCATTAGCTCCCATGTCTGATTCTTCTCTATAGCATCAATCTCATCATCCATGGCTTTTTCCCAAACTTCATTCTTTATAGCCTCTTCGTAATATACTGGATCTGCAGCTTGAGAAAATAATGCAAAAACTGAAAATGAATTAGTTGTATCAACATTATAAATCTCACTTAGACTTCTTGTTTTCCGCTGCACAGGAGTATTCGATGCAGGACTACTTTTTGGTGATGGAGTAGCTTCTGGTGTTCCCTGTGGTGTCTCTTGCATGGCTGAAGATGGCTGAAATCTTGGTGACCTCCTGACTGTAGATGGAGGTGTAGCTTGTGCTACAACTTGTGGTGCATGTCCAAGATTTGTAGATACAGTAGCTTGTTGCTCTAAAGTTTCATCTGTCATATCATCATGCGGAATAGATGTTGCTATACTCACTGTTTTCTCTATACTTCCATCCCATGCTTCATTCTCAATAAACTGTACATCCCTGCTGATCACAACCTTTCCAGTGACTGGATTGTACAACTTGTATGCTTTTGTATTCTCTGAATACCCAACAAAAATACACTTTTCTCCTTTGTTATCTAACTTCTTCCTTAGCTCATCAGGTACATGTGCATATACACAACCAAAAACTCTGAAATGTGAAACACTGTGTTTCCTATTAGTCCATGCTTGTTGAGGAACCATGTTCCTAACAAGTTTCGTTGGACACCTGTTCAAAATATAAACAGAAGTTGCTACTGCTTCTGCCCAATACTCATTTGGAAGATGTTTTGCCTTCAACATGCTTCTTGCCATCTCCATGATGGTTCTATTTTTCCTCTCTGCCACACCATTCTGTTGTGGTGTATACCTGGTAGTAAACTGCTTGTGTATACCATGATATCTACAAAAATTCATAAACTCATTAGAAACATACTCACCTCCTCTGTCCATTCTGAGAACTTTGATGTAGTATCCACTTTGCTTCTCCACTAATGCCTTGAACTACTGAAATGTATCAAAGGCATTTGATTTATTTCTCAAAATAAACCCATGTCTTCCTTGTGTAATCATCAATGAATGTCATAAAATAAATACAACCTCCAATAGAAGTTGTCTGCATAGGTCCACATAAATCTGAATGTACAATCTCAAGTGGTGCACTTGCTCTTGCTGTTTTGCCAACTGGGAATGAATCTCTGTGTTGCTTTCCCAAAATACAACCTTCACATACCCTTTCATGGTTTCTGAATCAATGGCAAACCTTTAACCATATTTTTTCTATGTAATAAATTCAAACCTCCAAAATTCAAATGTCCATACCTTAGATGCCAAAGCCATGTTTCATCCTTCATGACTGAATGAAAAGCTGATTGTGTTCCTTCAGCGTAGGACTCAACTATATTTACGCAGGAATCGGGCAGAAAAAAAAATAAAGGACTTTTATATGCTTACTATAGCGCAGACATGATTTTCATTTCACTGACTTCATTGGACATTGGCGCAGACTCAACAAAAGACTGATTTGGCTTAACGCATGACTTTGCTGCAAACAGATCTGATTTCTTCTTCTTTCCAGGTTTCAAAATCAATGGAAACATCCTATTGCTGCTCATCTTCACTTTTGCAATCAACTGAGTGCTAGGAGCTTTGTCCACAATCACGCACTCATTGTCTTCCATATAGACTCGGTATCCTTTCTGTACCAGTTGTCCAATACTCATAAGGTTATGTTTCAAACCTGCAACATAGTAAACATCTTGCATACTTGTTTGCTCCCCCTGTCTTGTTAGAATACTAACTGTGCCTTTTCCTTTCATAGACACAATATTGTTATTTCCAAGAGTTACATCACTCTTAACTGAATCATCCAAACTAGAAAACAAATCTAGATTACCTGTCATGTGATTACTGCAACCTGAATCCAAATACCATACATCACATGGACTCTCTTTTGACAAATTACATTCAATAGGGGATAAAGAAGGTATTGTTTCGCAATCCTTGTGCATGCAATAAACATAGGTTTAGAAATAGAACTTCCAACCTGATTTTGATTTTGTCTCTCTTGATCATATTGCTTTTTCTTGCAATCATAAGCATAGTGCCCATACTTCTTGCAATAATGACACTGAACATGAGACTTATCTTGTCTCTGACCATAACTCTGTTCTTGATTCTGTCCTCTTCCACTTGAGTTTGATGAACTGCTGCCACGTCCTCTGCGATGGACTTCTTCCTCTGCCTCTTGGGCTGAAACTTCCTCTTCTTTTGCCACGACTACCTGCTGTCTGAGATGCAAAAGCCTGATCTACACTTGCATGTGATCTATTCATCCTCTGTTCATGATTGATTAGTGATGCATGCAACTCATCAATAGAAAATTGACTCAGATCCTTAGTTTCTTCAATAGCAACAACTAAAGGATCAAATTTCGTAGGCAAACTTCTAAGCAATTTTTCAATAATCCTTCTGTCCTCAAGAGTCTCACCATGAGATTTGATTTGATTGACTAAGCCAACTACATAAGTAAAAAATGATTCTACAGAATCTGAATCTTTCATTGCTAAATTCTCAAAATCTCTACGAAGTAACTGTAGCTTGGCGGTTTTTACTTTCTCCTTACCTTGATATGCAACTTGTAAAGTATCCCATGCAGTCTTTGCTTGACTAGCTGCTGCCACTCTTGGAAGAATGCTTTCATGCATTTCCTGATGAATATAGAAAAGAGCTTTTCCATCCTTCTTTCGTAACTCCTTCAAAGTATCTTTCTCTACTTGAGAAAGTGCAATATATGCTGCTGCATTTGCGGGCTCTGTGTACCCATCTTCAACGATCTCCCACACGTCTTGAGATCTGAATAGCACCTTCATGGTCAATGACCAGTATTCGTAATTCTTTCCATTAAATTGCGGTGTCTGCATACCGGATGTAGAAGCCATAGCTTGCTACCAATTTAATAAGCTGCTGGAATAACCTCGCTCTGATACCAATTTGTAGAAAATCTGCAGTCTTATACAACAAACAACATAAAAGAAATAAACAAAATACTTAAATAACTTGCATAAACATATGAATATTCGAACCAACACTGTTGTGCATAATCTCCATTAATAAAAGCTTCATCATACTCAGAGCTTCAGCTCTTTACAATCCTTCCTTGCTTGTGCAGATTTCACACCTTTGTGTGTGCATACAAAGCAATTACAATTGTTGTTATTTAAATAGAATAACTCACCCACTAACAGCTCTTCAACTGAGCATTCTAAATCTAAACTCATGCTTTAAAACAGTTGCATGCTATGCATGATTTAAAACAGATTTATTTGAATTAAATCTAATGATAAAAATAAGATAAAGCTAACTTAACTAAAGCAAACTAAAACAAGACTAAAGCTAAAATTAGCTTTCCTAAAAAAAAGCTACGGTTGGAATTAAATATGCATCACATGCATATTTCCAACAGGACCCTGGAAATACAAAGAGGCCTTGCCCCTTGGGATATGTCTCAATCAATTAATTTTAGAATATGCGGTGTCACTTTCATGTCAGCCATTTGGAACCACCTCACACTTCCCTTCACAATGTAAACCTTCTGAATCAACATGCGATTCCCAGTATAGTTTGCATTTCCCGCTCTCCCATTCTGACCATCTCTCTACGCGGAGCTCCTCCAGGTGTTTTCCATACATTCCTCTCGCAGCCTATATTGTAGCGCTCTTCCACTGGCCTCTGATTCTTTCAGTTGCGAAGGATAGTCTCCTTTTGGGTCTGATTTCTAAATATGGTGAGGAACACAATGGACTCGAACCCTATTTTCTCTTTGCTTTGGATGATTCACGCCAGAACAAACAAAATAGAAAATATCAAACGATCTCAGCAAGAAGATAACAGGTCGCTGGTGTCTACAGGTAGGTCTGCACGCCAAAGAAGACTGCCTTTTCACTTTTCATTTTTCAGGAAAATGTCAGAGACTTGTTGCGCCACGCTCTGTAGGGATTTCCACATCTACAACTTTCTACACAGGCCAAGATACCTCTGGCTCTGAAAGCATTCCACGCAGGTCTTCCACGCTACCACTTCGCTGATTAAAGATTCTAAATTTGCAGACAAAAACAGATCACTGGATACCAATGAAGGCAGAGAAGAATAGAAAATGAAATTAATGCCTTTATTAAAACAAATAGAGATACAATTTATACAAGATCAACCGGTTCAGGGAGAAAATTTTCCAAATTCAGTTAAACAAGCACATGTGAAGGTGGACAGTCAAGACAATCCGTTAGAATGTAATATACCAAAAAAATATTTCGATGTTTATGGTTCTAAAATTTTATTTAATTTACGTATTTTGTAATAATTATTATAAAAAGAAATTTAATGTGCTCTTAATTTATTTTTTGAACGCCAAATGACATCCAAATTTTTAGACCATCTTGTAATTTTATTATGACATGCAACATTGAATGTCCAAATCGAGCATAACCGTGCCTTTGTTTGACAAATGATCTAACATAAGCATGTCTAAAACTATCACCTGTTTAATGTTTTTTTCCATTCTTTAGCATTCCGTTTTTTTCAAAATTCATTTATAGCACAGCATAATGATGCCTCAGACACAGAATACTTTTATGTCTATAATTGTCATAAAACACTTTCATGGAAATATTATTACAGCAAGTTGTTAGATGATCTATCATCCTACAAATATGAGCATGGTCCCAAATTAAAAGAATCCAAGACCAGATTTACATTGAAACCACATGGAATTATTTTCCTGAACCCTCACGACTGAAATACAAACTAAGTAAAATAAATCATTGAGGGTTCTACCTAAGCAACATTATGGCGTATAAACACTAATAAGCAATCTTTAGGGATTTTAACCTATGAAACATTCTAGCACAGTAAACACAGGAGTTCCAAAACCTCTGAACCTCATCGTTGCTTCCTGAGTACATCATATGAGGAACAATAGTATTCATATAACATGATGCCCCATCTATGGGCACCAACTCACAAATATTGTTGATTTGTAAGCATTTATCACAGCGTTGTGAACTATGCTGCAGTGTTAGTGATAAGTTGACTTAATCATTATCGATTTTGGTATTGTACACTTAACAAAGGATCATTTATTACCTTAAAGTGTTGGAGACTAAAAAGGAAGCACGAAGGTAAAATAGAGAAGAGAAGAAAAAATGTTAAAATATGTTATGCATTATATTAAAATTTTGTTAGAGCTTTGCTGCTCAAGATTTTCTTTCATTACAAAATGCATATAAAATGCCTCATATATATAGAGGTGTTTCAGAAGATAGCTTCATGAGAAAGCTAGAAAACATTAAATGTGATTTGGTAGGAGAGAAGATTTTACAACAGCTTTTGCTAATTTGAAATATTTTCTAAATACCTTTTTGACAAACTAAATCAGTTAGAATTAATTCTTGTGGTTGAGATTACACAAATCCCAACACCCCCCCTAATCTTAACTACCATTCAACTACACCTAGACATTCTCTAAGATACATAAAATTATCCTTTGGTAAAGGCTTCGTGAGAATGTTGGCAAATTGGTCTTCGACTGCAAAAGTCAAGATATATTTCACATTGTCGAACCAGCTCCATGATGAAGTGATAATCGGTGTCGATGTGCTTGCTCCACTTGTGGAACACATGATTCTTTGACAATTTTATTAATGAGTTGTTATCACAAAATATCTATGTTATCCTTCTTGATAGTGTTCAAATCATGCTAGAACTCTCTCATCCATACTACCCGCAAGCTCTTGCTTCGGGCTACTACATACTTTGCTTTCTATGGATGAGAGATAGTGACAATGGGTTACTTCTTGATGCCCATGAGACTACTCTTGTTCCCAAAATGAAATACCTAATACCTATGTGGATGTATTTTTTCTTGTCATCAATGCTACATGACAATTCACTATCCCATGTATCCAATTAATCAAATTATTAGATGGTGCATACTAAATTCCATAATTCATAGTTCCGACAAAATATCTTAGTATCCTTTTTCTTTCAAGCCAATGTGATTCTTTGGGAGTCTCCATGAACCTTGAGATGAGACTGACTCTTATACATGATATCGACCTTGTTGTCATTAAGTACATCAAACTTCCAATAAGTCTTTTGTACAATGTTGGATCAACTTTATATCCTTTTTCCTCTTTGCTTAATTTGCAGCCCATGGAAAATGGTGTTGTTGTTGGATTACATTTCAACATATTGAATCTCTTCAACACATCATTTACATACTTGGATTGACATATGAATATTCCTTCTTCAATTGAGTCACTTATATGCCCAAAAATATTTCATCAACCCTAGATCTGTCATTTCAAATTCCTTCTTCATGGCTGACTTAAACAAGTCAATAGATAGATTTCCAGTGAATATGAGATCATCAACATACAAATAAACTATTAAATCTTACCTTTATTAATTGTTCATCTTGATGGATATGGTTGGATCAACTTGCTTTTGTTGAATCCATTTTGTAAAAAATGAATCTATTATGTTGTACCAAGCTCTCGGAGCTTGCTTTACCATACAATGCCTTTTTCAATCTACAGAATTTATGCTCTTGTCCATATACTTCATATCTAGGTGGTTTTTGAACATAAACTTCTTCTTCTAGAAAACCATTTAAGAATGTTGACTTGACATCCATTTGGTATACCTTCTAGTTGTTTTGAGCTGATATGGCGAAGATAGTTCTAATTATGACAAGTCTAGCCACTGGTGCAAATTTTTTCATCATAATCAACTCCGAGTTGTTGTGAGAACCCCTTTCTACTGCAACTAGCCTTGCTTTTTCTTTTCCCCATTTCCATCTGCATTGAATTTGGTCTTATAGACCCACTTAACACCAATAACATCCTTGCCTTCTAGAAGATTGAATAAGTCCCAAGTTTGATTCTTTCAATAGAACACATTTCTTCATCCATGGCTTTTATCCATTCTTCATTTTCTACAAAAATTTGAAAATAAATAGGATCACCATGTGAGGATAATGCAAAATAAGAGTATAACTCTTCATCTTGCTCATCTTGATCATATATCTCCCTCAGACTTCTTGTCTTCTTGAAGCATTTATGAAACGAGATCTCGAGATCTACCAATTGTTAGCAAATGGATTTACAGAGATGTAAATGAAATGCAACATTCAGGGGAAAAATTTCCTCCTCATGAAGGTGAGGTTTCCTTTGTTGAAAACCAAAACTATATTTACATCTACACATTCAAAATTATATGTGGAGGGTGTTTTGGGACATCAAATGGAAAAAAATTGAATGATGGAAATGGAATGGAATGAAGGAAAGAAATAGAAAGGAATGGATGGAAGGATCGTATAATTGTTAGGTAAAAACGGAGCGTAATATTGCATAGAGAAGAAGAAGAGCAATGAATAATAACTCAAATAAAACGGAGTTTGAATCAGCTAAACAAGAATAAATGAAACGAAACACACTTGAGTAAGTAGATATCAGATCTTAACCACTCTAAACAAGAACAACACATTAATAATGTTGACAATGAGATCAAAGATAGTATTTGCATGCAATATTTAAAGAATAACATCTAATGAACATAAGAAAATCACATGCTACAAGAGATAATGAATGGGACACAAAGTTCATATTTCATTAACTCTCCAAAATGTCTTCACAAAAGAACACAATCTTTATTTCTTCAAACAAATCTTGCACAAAATTATTATGCTCCTCTCTCAAACACACCCCTTACAAATGAGCCCCTAACTTCCTTTTATAACCCAAAATTTGGTTACTAGGTAGTTAGGGTTTACATGAACATTAAATTAGGGAACCTTAAGTGAGTTTGACTTTTTCAACAAACTTTTAAATAGTAACTTGAAATTAGAAATCACTTAAGAGATCAAATTCTCGCTAAAAGTGATTTTAAAAATAACATCACTTTAAAATATCATCACAAAACATAAAACAAAACCCAATGCATTATCCATTACAGTGGGGTCCGCCTATCTCAATCGTATGATAAATGGACTCTCCCACTTCATTAGATACCATAATGTTATCTTCTCATCCCATTGGTGAAATTAGGATCTGCCACCTTTTCTAGTTGAAAAGATCTTAACCTTTCCAATGTCTCGAACATCTTCTCATATTCAAAAGGTTCACTTTGGCCAAAGCACAACCTCACGGATCACCTATTATTCCAAAATACAACCTCGACATATTATTTAGGTTGACCATTTTCAATCGAGCATTTTCAAACAGATGCTTCAATTTGATATAACATTTCGTTGAAGTATAGGAGTAGTTGATGGAAGGAATGTACATGTCCTTAAACAATTGTGAGAATTACTCCTGAACATGTTCTGTTGAATTCCTTTGATTAAGATCATCCATAAAAATCACAAGGGATTTCAGATATGAAATCATGAATTGAGATGAGTGAAGTGAAGGATTCACTTTATATGCTCTCGTAATGAATCATGGAATCTTCGAGAAGTGTCTTCCATGACTTGAGATGTAGACACCAAAGAAAACGTGTCCCTTTACATTCAAATTCAAGGATCCTCTCAATGGATAGAATTATAGATTTCATTCTCGAGTCTCTTGTAGACTAGGAAATACCTCATCTAGATTTAATATGATAGAAGAAAATATTCCTTAAAATAAAGGATTGGATCTAGGTATGCACTAATGTCTTCATGGAGCTTTACGGTCACTTTGATTATCTCTCTCCCAAAGATGAGAATTTCTGAAAGCCAGTATTTAGTGACATGGCCCAAATTTTTACCTCCTTCAATAGATTGAGTGTTTCTTCATTGGGGACAGCCATTACATTAGGTATTAGAAAAGTGGAGGATATTGGATTTATCAGATGTTGAACATAATTCACCAACTGATTCTTTTCGGCCTTGAGTTGAGAATTATGAGATTTATATTTCTCAAGCATTCTTAACACAATATCCATGGAATCTCGAGCCATTTCCATGTCACTTTCCAATGTAGACTTCCCAAGTCCAAGCCTAGATACTTCATAGTCAGCAGGCGTCATGGCATTACACTCCTTCTCGACTTTGGGAATGGCAAGATATGCAAATTTGTTTCCATCTCCATCCACCATTATTCTCGAGAATACTTTAGGATTCTTGGGGATGACATCATTTAAAATCTTGGAAAGAGCATTAAAGTCAATATTGATCGCCTTGAAAACCCTCTCTCTTTTCCTTATTTCACAATCAACCCAGGAAGGGGTCTCGTTGACCAATTCTACACATAGAAGCCTGGATTCTGAAGCAAAATTCACATCGTTCTCGACATCATTGGATTCTACAAGATTTCTTTCCACAACTTCAATCCTTGAGGAAATAACTTCAACATCGACCTCTGAACCTCAGGGAGACCTTGAGAAACATCTTCGTGAACTAGGGGTTCAGGAGCATTTTATATTGGACCACTTGCACTTGAGTAGAATCTTTTTGCATGACATGGCTGAGTAGTGTTTATGATGAGATTCCTTGAACTATCAGTAACGTGAGTAGATGAGTCTCTACTTGAAGTGGAAAACCTCGAGACACGTTCTCTTCCTTTAATAGGGCCAGGACCCTTGGATGTTTCTCCTCACGACATATTCTTTGGAGAAGTGGATTTGGGCAACCATTCTCTCCTTGCTTGATGTGTATGGGTTGATGGCATGGAAGTTGACTGAGAAGAGGTTTTAGTCAACTGGATACCTCCTCATGTTGGAAATTTATGTGGTCCTGGGGTATGAACTTGGATGGATGGTAACTTTACAAGTTCTTGTTCATACCAAGCTATGCTCCTTTCTAGAATCGGATGATTCTTGCCATCAAGATAAAATTCATCTCTCTTAGTCCAATCAACTCGGGAAATAGGGTGAAGGTAGCAACATCATATGAGGGATCACTCAAATTTTCACCATCATCTACTAATGAATCTGGAGGATCTCTGATGTGGAAGGCCTTTATCTGAGAAAGGGTCAAGCGGGATAATTCTCACCTTCTTACTTCGTGTTCATCTGAGTAGAAAGCCTAGAAGTCTTCCATGGTGGGATTATGCTAGTACGTTTCTTCAAGAGTATTTTACATGAATCCATTGATATCAAATTGGGATCTCTTCACAAATAGATGTATGGTAATGAGAGAAAACTACTTCTCCATGAGTTGTGTGCTAAAGAGATTCAGGCATTAGTATTCCCCAATTTTGATTGGGAAGTGGATTCTGAACAATGTTTGTTGCTTGAGAAGACAATGAACTTGGAAAAAATTTCGTGCAAGCTCCATTAATGCCCACTTATTATTGATGTACTTAGGAAGCTTCCATGGAGTTCCTAAAATCTGCTTGATGTGAATGTAGGAAAAGGATAGGAACTGAATGAACCATGTTCCCCACTGAGAAATGACCTCCATGGCATCCTTGGAGAACATTTCTTCCAGATTCCTATTCAAGTTTCGATCACACAGAAGATGAAAGCATCATTAACTCTCCTTAAAATATGAGAGATATTCTTGAAACTCAATTGTCGATAATAGTGGAAAACACTATTTAAAGGACCCATGATGCTTGTGATCTCTTACTCTGAAAACATCTTTCTTTTGGCACTGCATAGGTTAGGTACGATGTCATGTAGAAATGACAAGTCATCTTCACCTCGATCAACTGCTTGTGGAGAGTGTCACTAATGATGGTGGCCCAATCTACGAATTCTCTCTTTGCAAGGATGATGTAGATGAACTAATACATCCATGGGTGAAAAATCATGGCAGAGGGGAGACCAAAAAATTGACTCAGAAGGCTAATCATATCACAAATTTCCTCCACAAATTCAATGTGGTACAATTCCTTGGGAAACCGGTCAACACAAGTCCTCTTAGTCACTAGCCAATTGTTGTTGACCATCTTGGTCCACCTGAGGGGTTCTTCATTCCAAAACTCTTGTGCTGACTATTGAGTGATGTCAGCATTCTCAGGGAAATCAGGGATGTTGAGCAATTCTTTGATGTGCTTTGGTGTGATCAAAAGGAAAGGATCATGATTATCCTTGAAGATTCCTTGCCTTTCGGGATCATAATACTCCACGTAAGTGATGACCAGTTTAGGGAAATGAAAATCTACTGCTTGAGGTAGACCACTATGATAGAGTCTATCCGAGAATATGGTTTTCCTTTGGCTTTCACCCAATCGCAAAATTGTGTTACGTTGATGTGGCCAAGATTGGTGTCAGTGATATTGTCATACATAGATTTGATAGAAGTAGGAGGAATGATCCCTTGGAATTCATATTTAAGTGCAGACGTTTTTGACATTTTTATGAGTTTCTTTGAATTTTCTGTAGATTTGTTAGGTTTTTTAGGTATTACGAATTTTGAAGGAAAACAAAGAAAGCATGAAAATGGTGTCAAATCTTAGTCTCTGGACCACCGTATACACAAGGAAAAAAATATGACTCTTATTATTATTATTATTATTAAAATAAAGAGAGCAAATTTGGGTTACAATTTTTACAAAGTGGTAATTTTAGCTCGAGCTTAGTTACAAACTCGAGTTAGAAAATGAAACATTGAGACTAAGCTCAAATTACAAACTCAGGCTAAAATGTTATGAATTTGGCCTCTAAACCGAGCGACCAAAACTCAAGCTTGTGCTCGATAGCACCGAAATGGTTAGGGCTTAATTTATATGCCAAAAATTCGAGATAGTTGGTGTAGGTTCGAATAAGAAATTATTGGCCACTTTTTTATTATTCTCCTCGATTGTTATTGCTTTGTGCAAGGTTGATTTGGATCTCAAGCCAATGGTTTGGCCGCATGTATTTATTTCCTCTACCTCTTTGGATCAGGGTTGTTGTTTGTTCTTTACAACTTGTCGAGGATTGTTTTGGCTAACATTTTTTAATATAAGCTCGTTGTTTGTAATTTGGATGCCAAAACTCGCCAATGCATGTAATTTATAGGTCACTTTTGATTGCAAGCCGCTTTAGGTTCATTGGTTCTTCCATGAATTTTTTAATTATTATTTTTCACAACCGTGTGTGATTGGTTTGACCTTTCTCCAAAGATGACTTATTCCTCCTTGACCTACATGAACAAATCTTTCTTCTCCTTGTGTCGACATGTGCTCTTTCGGACCGGTTTGTGTGTTAGGCCCGATTGATCTTTCATTTACCTTGCATGATGGATCCTTGACCTGCATTAACTCTTTTGTGTTCTCCCTTCAATGTTGTTGGGATGTTTGGGCCTTTTGTTTTGTCTGCGTAGGCTTTGTGTCTTTTTTTTATATGGGAGATGTGTGTTGATTGTTTTAACTTGGACTGTATTGTATTGTTTGTTGTCTTTGGCCTTTTCTCTCTTCACTGGGTCGCTTGACACTTTTGATTCCTCCTATTGGACTTAGAGGATTTGCTCCATGCCATACTTTCTCTTCCACACAATTCTTGTCTTTTTATTCAACTTTTGCAAGGTTTTGAAGCTGTTACACACTCGCAATTCCTTACGAAATATTCTCTAGATGACACTTTCAATATTCCTCTCTTAGTGTATAATGAGTTAAACGGTACCTCCTTCGTGATTTGTGTATCACCTCCCTGAAAACGTATAAATTTTTAGGATGCTGGAAAAATCCTTCTCGAAAAATGTTTCTTCATAGGGAAATAATAAAGAGTTGGAAATAAAAAACTTCAAATCTTCTGATGTAGATTTCACGAGGGAAGATCCAAATATCAAGAATCTTTATTTATTTTGTAACCACTTATTCTTTCTTCCCGTTGAATAACATATTCCAATTTCTTCGGGGTAGTGGGCATTAATTTCCAGGGGAATAGGGGAAGAATTTAACCGTTTTCCCATGACAATGACAAAGTAGGCTGGAAATTCCCCTCCATTTCTCCACATGGGAAAATGGGAGATATTTTTTCATTTGATATCTGGTTGGGTTGGAAAATAACAAGGGAATTTCCCACAAGTGGGGAAAAATGAAAGCTTTGCTAGAAAAGGGAAAGAAGAAATGGAGAGCCAATTTGGCATTCACGACAACATCCAGAAGCTTTTTCTCTTTTTTTCATTTTTAAATATTAATTAATATTTTAAATTTTCCCAAATTAAATTAATTCATTTTTTTTTGGAAAATAGGAGGAAATTAATTAAAATATTAATTAATTAATCCTAAACTTGAATAGAGCATAAAAATGATCTGTTCATCGGAATGAGATGAAACAAAAGGGATTTTCTTAGGATGTCAAGATGAAAAAAATGAGGAAACTCTTGATAGATGAAAGATGATTCAAATAATTCAAAAAAAAATTTGAAACTTTTAATAATTTTTCCAATTCAAAATTAGTTAATAACACAAATGTTGTATTAGATGAATCACTATTCTCGTGGACTTGTAGTTCTTGTATGCCTTAAGGCTTCACCAGCTGAATTTTTTTCCTAGGTATTCATATTGTATGTGGAGTAGGTGTCCCTAAATTTTCTCTTAAGAGAGGTCTTTGAGGACTGTACGATGGTGCATTCTCGAGGAGTTACAATCGCACTCTGTGACTAGCAGAGTCACAGATCAAATTGTTGGAAGCGATCCTCTTGTGGAGCTGGTTGATTGTTCTGTACCATTTTATTCAACTTCATGCTCGTCATGAGATACCTCTATGGAGATGCCTAACACTTTATCAATACTTCCATCCCAAGTTTCATTCTCTACAAAATCAACATATCTACCGATAATGTCCTTGTTGGTGATGGGATTATACAACTTATAGGTCTTCGACTAATGGGTAAGTGCACGAAGTTGGGGGGCCAAAAAGTGGACAAGAATCTAAAAAAATCAAAACACGTACGCGTTTTGTTAAAACACACTCGCGTTTTAATTTTTTTGGCTCAGAATCACCAAAGCATAATGCGTATGCGTTATGCCTACTATAAAAAAAAAGAGGCTTGAGCCTCTATCATTTTACCTCCCTCAAACGTGAGTTTCGAGGTTGTTCGTGCCTCGCGTTTTTCATTCAAATTGGATCTCAAGCTCAAAGGATCATTTCGGATCACCGAGAAGATCAATCGATGATGGCACCATGGAGAAGAGGTAAGCACAATTATTTTCTCAAAATTGCATTGAAATATGATAATTATAGATTAAAATTTGAATTGAATACATATTTTTTATTGTTACAGTTAGAGGTCAAAGGAATCAACCACAACCAAACCCCGTTATTCCTAACATCCCTCTTGACACTCCCACAATTGCTCAACATCCTCAAGTAGTCAAGAAGATTTAAAGCAGCCCAAATAGTTGAAAACAAAATTGAAATTGAGGATTTAATCAAAAAAATAAGGGATGCACAATCTACAAACCCCACCGCACCTCTCTCGCAAACACATTGGAGGCATTACTTGTTCAAATTGACGTGGCAATGGAGAAAATTGATCGTTGGACAACTTACGAGGAGAGAGGGTTGTAGGGTTTATTATTCCAACAAATTGTCATATGTGGATGTAAAGAAAAAATAAATTTCAAAATAACTCATATGCACCTTATTCATGGACCCCGCACTAATTTTCCTATTTCGTTGACATGTAAACAATTTCCCATCCATTGGTGCAATAATAATTTGATTAAAAATAATTTTGGGGCTTATGATGATGGATGGTGTTTGATTTTACACCTTGTAATAACAACCAGTGTCACTATACTTTTAAGGAATCTCTATTGCAAGTTTATCCTCAACGAGATTCCAAATTATTTTGATTTCCAAGATTTCCGTGGTCGGGAAAAGGATCTCGAACAGGATCAACGAGGTGCAAAACGTGTACCTATTCAATAGGGTAGATTCCCATACGTAAGCCCCCTCACCCTGAGATTGTCCCTCAAGCAATGAAGGAGACAATAGAGATTGATACACTCCACGTGCTTCAGGGGCTATCTGTGACCCTTGTTTGACATACGAGGGAGATTTCTGAGCCATATTCTCGCGGAGGTACTTAGAGTAGTCCCCGAGATTGTACTAGCATGAGGCCAAATTTTTGCTCGTCATGTGGTAGCATATGTTTGGGGCCCGAGGAGGATGATACTTTCATGTGTACTTGATTTTGGTGCACCTGGTGCTAGGGGTGAACACGATAATGTCACTATGTCAAATGTCCTTTTGAGTGAGACATTTGGATTACATTCATTGGCGTCACCTTCACAAGTAAATTTTTTATATTTTTTTATGTGTGTTAAAAAGTTTGGAGTACCTAATTTAGTTATATATGTTAAATTTTTGAAATAATTGTATTTGTACATGTACATGCATTGATATTATAGCGCGGGAGGTTCATCTTCATCCCAACCACAAAGTGCGGTAGTACCATGTATACACTTCACAAAGGTAATTTAGAATGTTAATTATGTAAAATTTTCACATACATGTGTATATATATATATATATATATATATATATATATATATATATATATATATATATATATATATATATATATTAGTTTTGAAGTCAAATATATGTATGTTCTTGTATGTCCATCTAACTCACGTGATATACATGTTTGATAAAGATGTTGACTTCACTAGACACCCCACCATCTCTGTGACAAGTAGATAAAGGTGTTGCCACTGCGATATCATGTATGCAGCAACTCATTGAGGTATTCAAACAACACGTAAATTTTGTTAAATTTCTCATGTAATTCATATTATGTTAAATTACATGTTAATAATGTCTTTCATTGTAGAATTATTAAATTATGTTAATAATGTCCTTCATTGTGTGTATGCAAGAGTTACCTGCAATAGGTAACAACCCTGTTCATTTGATTCACAAGCGTGGTAGGGTAAAAACAATAGTTCTATATTGATAAAATTAGTTAAAATATTGTCATTATGTAGATACATGTACTTAGCTCTATTTTCACTAATTCTGATGTTAGATTTTCTGATCTTATGTGTATGTAGGGAACTTCAACCCCTCCATTTTGACTTAGAGGGCACGTAATCCTCCATCTCGTCATATTCGTACCCTCGCTCATACTCGGAGCTCTCGATGACTCATCTCGAGCATGAGATGCAAATTCGGCATGATCGACAACTTCGGTAAGTTTGTGTATTTATGTAAATAATTTCATTCTAGCATGGTCTTAAATATATGTTGAAAACATATATAATTTAAGTTTTGACAAAAACATTGTTTGCATTTACAGTGCTCATCTACAAAGCGAGTAATCGCGAAGAGGACTCGAAGCATGGGCTCGGATGATCCAAAGTCATCTCATGGATCTCCATCTTCATCTAAGGGAGGGCCTTCTTTGAGCAAGGCCAAGAGAGGGATATATTTTGATGAGTAGGAAATATATATGTCTTACATGACATTGTTTTTGTATGCCTATGTGCATGGCATTGTATGTATGCCTATATGGCATTTGAACTTGATGGTATATGACCTATTTGGGAATTTTTGTATTTATTATGCACATTAAAATACTATTTGGAACTTGATAATTTTGTATGAGACCTTACATTTCTGAGATTATTTTTGCATGAATCTAATATGATGTGCACTTGACAATATTTAAGACATTATGGATTATTTTTTCATTTATTGGTGATGTACATGTACTAGCATTTTCAATGTATAATATGCATCAAACTTTGGAAATCAATATTTATATAATGTATGTATATAAAGAGTTACTTAATCTGAGTAATTATTCATTCAATTTATCAATGTGTATATGTGTATTTACCTTACTTGCGCTTCTTCTTGCTCATGGTCTATTTGTATTGGTTCTATCTTATCATGCACTTACTACATTCTTCTATGCTTCGTAGTCTTCTCCTTATTAAAACACCCAACAGTCATGCCACAATTTGATGCCTTTCATTTGTTGATATTTTGAGTATGTCTCATCCATATACATTACTCCAATGCTTGAGAATGTCTCCGGATGCAATGACATTCTCCGATTCGTACACTCAATGATTCTTGATTGTCTAATCTGTCCAATTCATGTTACTACCTTTAAATCAGTAGGCATTTCAAGTTATTTGGAAATCACATCACACCCTTCAATAGGCTCGATGCCTACCCCTATCATTTTTAAGGTGCTTTTGAAAGCATCCATGGGTTTATCATAACATAAATTATCAATGAATGGGAGGTCACTAAGCCTTAGGCCACAGACTCCCATCCGTAAACTAAACAAGAAAGATTTACTAGATGATTAATAACTCCCATGTGTTCTTAGAAATACCCCTATCAAATTCATACTCAAGCCAATCTAGTCATTCGTGGCTCTTAAGTGACTACGCCTGCAGACAGGTAGCCCTACACCGAGTTAGACCGCACTATTTCACGTGTTTGTAAACAATAGCACAAAAAAGAACCAAATGGAGACGGAGAAAACTACGAGAGGATTTCGTAGAGGGACCCAACATGGAGGTCTTGGATCTAACGAGACATCTCTAGGTGTCGTGGAGTCCAAGAAATGACCCGTTGAAGATATGGCGTGTTTGGGCCTCAGGTCTCTTAAGTGACTACGCCCAAACGAGGTAGCCCGAAAGCACGGGGACCGTAGGGAACCAAAACGAAGCCTCCACTAGCATTCACCAAGCCACCACAACATGTTGGCGTAGTGTTTTTGGTCCCACGAACTTCTCGTTGAAAACTATAGTGTCTGCCGACCCGCACCGACTTAGACTACACTATTTTACGCGTTTGCAAACTAAACTATGAACAATGACAGAACCGGATGGAGACAGAAAACCGTGAGAGGATTTCATAAAGGGCCCAGATGTGGAGGTATCGAGATCTGATGAAATTTCTCTAGGTTCCACTGAGTCCGAGAAATCACTCGTCGAAGATATGGCGTGTTTTGCCTCGGGGATCTTAAGTGACTACGCCGACGGGGTAGCCCAAAGCACATGGAGCGCAGGGAATAAAAATAAGCCTCCACTAGCATTCATCCGCCACCCTAACATGTTGGCATAGTTGGTTCATTCCCACAAGATTTTGTTTGCAAACTACATGCTCTCGTAGCCCTACACCGACTCGGGACAGCACTATTCCGTGCGTTTCGCAAAACAACAACACAAAGTGAGAGAACCAGATGGAGATGGATAAAACTAAGAGAGGATTTCGTAGAGGGCCTGATGTGGAGGTATTGGATCTAATGATACATCTCTAGGTGCCACAGAGTCCGATAAATCACCCACAAAGATATGGCGTGTTTAGGCCTCGTGGCTCTTAAGGGACTACGCCAGGACGAGGTAGCCCGAAAGAGCGGGGAGCATAGGGAACCAAATGAAACCTCCACTAGCATTCACCAGCCACCTCAATGTGTTGGTGTAGTTGGTTTGGTCCCACGAGCTTCGCTTGCAAACTACAACCTCGGCTGACCCCTACACTAACTAAGACTACACTATTACGAGTGTTTCAAACAATAGGACAACGAGAGAACCGAATGGAGATGGAGAAAACCATGAGAGGAATTTTTAGAGGGCCCCAACATGGAGGTATTGGATCTAACGAGACATCTCTAGGTACCACAGTCCGAGAAATCACTCGTCGAAGATATGGTGTGTTTTGGCCTCAGGGCTCTTAAGGGACTACGCCCGGACGAGATAGCCCGAAAGCACGGGCAAAGCGTAGGGAACCAAAACAAAGCCACCACTAGTGTTCACCAGGCCATATAGATGTTTTGGCCCAGACATTTTGGTCCCACAAGCTACCGTTTGCAAAATACAACATCTAGCACCTTGTACTAACTCGTAGTACACTATTTCGCGTTTACAAAAAATTAGACAAATGAGAGAATCGGATGGAAACAGAGAAAACCGTGAGAGGAACTCATATAGGGCTTCAACATGGAGTTTTCAAATCCATTCAAACATCTCTAGGTGCCACAAAGTCTGAGAAATCACATGTCAAAGATATAAGGTGTTTTGGTCTCAAGGATCTTAAGAGACTACGCCCGAATGAGGTAGCCCAAAGCACGGGAGTATAGGAAACCAAAACGAAGCCTCCATTAGTTTTCACCAAGCCATTTAGACATGTTAGCCAAGATGGTTTGGTCCCACAAGCTACCCTTTACAAAATACAGCATCTAGCACTTTACACTAACTTAGACTAACTATTGCGCGCGTTTGCAAACAATAGACAGGTGAGAGAATTTTGTAGTGGACCCCGACTGGAGGTCTTGGATATAACGAGACATCTCTAGGTGCCATGGATTCTGAAATCACTCGTCAAATATATAGCTTGTTTTGGTCTCGTGGCTCTTAAGGGACTACGCCTGGGCGAGGTAGCTTGAAAGCACGAGTGGAGGAAACCATCAATGTTCAATGGATTTTCCATAGGATGCAACTATGTAGACTATGAACTTAGTTTTGTTTGGGGAGACAACCAATGTTCCAACTGTTCATTTTGAAAGAATGAATATCTTCAATCAAATAGAGAATGAAGAACCTGAATTTTTTTGACATTACAAAAGGTTGTTTGTGCCCAAAAAGAAGTCAAGGCCATATAAATTTTCAGTCTTCAACTTTATATGACAATGAACATCGTGAAGAAAAATAGTTAGGTGAAGATGTCACTATGATTCAAGAAGAAATGTCTCCGAAAGTCATAAAGATTCAATTTTATTACCCAAAAACATCTCGGAAGAATTTAAAGAGAAGATACGAAAGGTAAGAAAAGGAAAAATGGGAAGCGTGGAAAGATCACAACTTAACCGAAATGGAGGATCTATGTGATGTTGTCGTAATCATGGATAATCTTAAGGACAACATGCCAAGTTGATTATTTTTATTAATCCCAAATGTTTGAACTTCACAAATCAAACCAGTAGTTCCAAAAGCAAAGATAATCGGGCAAGAAAAACTACAATGAAGTATTAATAATTAATCACGAAACTCGTTTACAATTGTAATTTAAATTTTGATTGAGCATTCACCCATAGTTTCTTTTTTGAAGGAAGAAATTCATTTTATATGTGAGAAATAGAATACGATTTAGTCTATTACTCGACTATTTAGGTTAGATTTCTATAGTCGCTCAATGAAAGTTCAAGCTCTTCAAGATTAACATGGAAAAATTGTCAAGGCCTTACGAAAGCCTCTTACATTTTTATCCATATCCATCTGGTTCTCTCGTTGTCTTATTGTTTGCAAACACGCCGAAATAGTACAATCCGAGTTAGTGTAAGGTCAGCGATGTTATATTTTGCAAATGGTAGCTTGTGGGACCAAACCGTCTGGGCCAACACGCCCGGATTGTTTGGTGACCACTAGTGGAGTCTTCGCTTTGGTTCCCTACGCTACCCATACTTTGGCTACTTCGTTAAGAGCCCTAAGGCCAAAACACGTTATATCTTCAACAGGTGATTTCTTAGACTCCGTGGCACCTAGAGATGTCTCTTCGATCTAAGACCTTCACGTCGGGGCCCTCTACGAAATCTTGTCGCGGTTTTATCCGTATCCATCCGGTTCTCATTTGTGATATTGTTTTGCAAATAGTGTAGTTTGAGTCGAGTGTAGGGCTCCCCAGAGGTTGTAGTTTGAAAATAGAAGCTCATGAGACCAAACCAACTATGCCAACACGTTAGAGTTGCTGTAAATGCTAGTGGAGGCTTTTTTTGGATCCCTATGCTCCCTGTGCTTTGGCTACCCCATCCGGCGTAGTCGCTTAAGAGCCCTGAGGCCCAATCATGCCATATCTTCGACGGTGATTTCTCAAACTCCGTGGCACCTAGAGACGTCTCATCAAATCCAAAACCTCCATGTCGGGAACTCTATGAAATTCTCTCATGGTTTTTTCCATCTCCATTCGGTTCTCTCGTTGTCCTATTGTTTGCAAACGCGTGAAATAGTGTAGTCTAAGTCAATGTAAGGCTACTAGATGTTGTATTTTACAAACGGTAGCTTGTGGGACCAAACCGTCTATGCCAACACGTCCAAATGTCCTGGTGAATGCTAGTGGAGGCTTCTTTTTGTTCCCTATGCTCCCGTGCTTTTAGGCTACCTCATTTGGGCGTAGTCTCTTAAGAGCCCTGAGGCCCAATCACGCCATATCTTCGACGGGTGATTTCTCGGACTCCATGGCACC
The DNA here is from genome assembly GCA_018340775.1 of Taxus wallichiana var. yunnanensis. Taxonomy (NCBI): domain Eukaryota; kingdom Viridiplantae; phylum Streptophyta; class Pinopsida; order Cupressales; family Taxaceae; genus Taxus; species Taxus wallichiana. The sequence goes on along the minus strand of CM031239.1, from coordinate 599,344,847 downwards.
TAGAGACGTCTCATCATATCTGAGACCTCCATGTTAGGGCCATCTATGAAATCCCGTTGCATGGTTTTCTCTGTCCTATATCTCGGTTCTCTCTTTGTGCTTATTGTTTGCAAACGTGCAAAATAGTGCAGTTGAGTCAAGTAGGATCGCCAGAGGTCAGTAGTTTGCAAATGGAAGATTGTGGGACCGAACCAACTACGCCAACATGTCAAGGTGGCCTTGAATGCTACTTGAGGCTTAGTTTTGGTTCCCTACACTCCCTGTACTTTTCTACCACATCCAGCACGTAGTCTCTTAAGAGCCCCGAGGCCCAATCACGCCATATCTTCGATGGGTGATTTGTCAAACTCTATGGCACCTAGAGACGTCTTTTCATATCCAAAACCTTCAACTCGGGGCACTCTCTAAAAAGTCACTCATGGTTTTTCCTCTCCATTCAATTCTCTCACTGTCACATCTATTGTTTGTAAACGTGCAAAATAGTGTAGTTTAAGTCGATGTAAAGCTCATGCTAAATGATGTATTTTGCAAACAATAGCTTGTGGGACCGAACCGTCTAGGAGAACACATCCAAATGGCCTGATAAACACTAGTGGACAATTTTTTTGGTTCCCTACGCTCCCCGTACTTTCAAAGGCTACCTCGCTCGAGTGTAGTCTCATAAGAGCCCCGAGGCCCAATCACGCCATATCTTTGACGAGTGATTTCTTGGAATCCGTGGCACCCAGAGACGGCTCGTTAGATCCGAGACGTCCATGTCGGGTCCTCTACAACATCCTCTCGTGGTTTTCTCTATCTCCATTCGGTTCTCTCCACCTGTCTATTGTTTGTAAACATGTAAAATAGTGCCCGAGTCAGCCCGAGTCAGTAGAAATTTTGTCAGGCGCTGCGGTTGCAAACGAAGCTCGTGAGACCAAACCAACTATGCCAACACATCGGGGTGGCCTGGTGAACACTAGTGGAGGCTTTTTTTGGTTCCCTATGCTCCCAGTGCTTTCGGGCTAGCCTCAGGCCCGTGCGTAGTCGCTTAAAAGCCTTAAGGCCCAATCACGCCATATCTTCGATAGGTGATTTCTCGACTCCATGGCACCTAGCGATGTCTTATTAGATTTAATACCTCTATGTCGAGGCCCTCTAAAAATCCTCTCATGGTTTTCTTCATCTCCATCCGGTTCTCTCGATGTGCTATTATTTACAAACGCGAAATAGTGCAGATATGAGTCAGTGTAGGGCTATCGACGCCATTGTAGTTTGCAAACGGAAGCTCGTGGGACCAAACCAACTACACCAAAATGTCAGGGTGTCTAGGTGAATTCTAGTGGAGGCTTTGGTTTGGTTCCCTATGCTCCCGTGTCTTTGTCGGGCTACCTCGTCCGGGTGTAGTCGCTTAAGAGCCTTGAGGCCCAATCACGCCATATCTTCGACGAGTGATTTCTCGTACTCCGTGGCACCTAGAGACATCTCATTAGATCTGATACCTCCACATTGGGTCTCTATATGAAATTATCTCATGGTTTTCTCCTTCTCCATTTGGTTCTCTCGCTTATGCTATTGTTTGCAAACGCTTGAAATATTACAATTTGAGTTAGTGTAGGTTTGTCAACGGTTGTAGTTTGCAAATGGAAACTTGTGGGGATCGAACCAAATATGCCAACACATCAAGTATGGCCTCACGAACACTAGTGGATGCTTTTTTTTTGGTTCCCTACACTCCCCAGTGCTTTAGGCTACCTCGCTCGTGCATAGTCCCTTAAGAGCCTTGAAGACCAAACACGCATCTCTTTGACAGTGATTTCACGGACTCGTGGCACCTAGACATGTCTCGTCAGATCCAAGACCTCCATGTTGGGTCCCTCTACGAAATTCTCTCGTGGTTTTCTCCATCGCCATCCGGTTCTCTCGTTGTGTTATTGTTTGCAAACTCACGAAATAGTGCAGTTTGAGTGAGTGTAGGGTTGCCAGACATTTTAGTTTGCAAACGAAAGCTTGTGGGACCGAACCAACTATGCCAAAATGTTGGGGTGGCTAGGTGAACGCTAATGGAGAATTTTTTTTGGTTCCCTACACTCCCCGTGCTTTCGTCTACCCCATCCAGGGCATAGTTGCTTAAGAGGCTTAAGGCCCAAACACGCCATATCTTCACAGTGATTTCTTAGACTCAAGTGGCACCTAGAGACGTATCGTCGGATCCAAGACCTCCAAATCAAGGCCCTCTATGAAATTCTCTCGTGGTTTTCTCCGTCTCCATCTGGTTCTCTCGATGTGCTATTGTTTGTAAACACGTAAAATAGTGCAGTCTAAGTCGCCAGTGTAGGGTCACGAGATCTTTGTAGTTTGCAAACGCAAGCTCGTGGGGACCAAACCAACTATGCCAACACGTTGCATGGTGGCCGGTGAACACTAGTGGAGAATTTTTTTGGTTCACTACTCTCCTCGTGATTTCAGGCTACCCCATCCGGTGTAGTTGCTTAAGAGCCCCGAGGCCCAAACACATCATATCTTTGATGCAGTGATTCCTCTGACTTCGTGGCACCTAGAGATATCTCTTCATATCCAAGACCTCCATGTCGGGGCCCTCTGAAAGCCTCTCGTGGTTTTCTCCATCTCCATTTAGACTCGAGTTAGTGTAAGGTTGTCTATTTCAATCACCCGAATAATATAGGTGGTTTATACAATATAGGTGGTGAAATGAGAATTTTAATAAGATATTTTTACAATATAGGTGGTGAAATGAGAATTTATGTTTTTTTTTCTTTCTAATATTTAATTTATCTTAGCTTCACTTGGCTTTGATAATAATAACTTCTCTACTTGACAGCGCTAACCACGTGAAGGTGAAAGTTTTTTTGGCACCACTAACCTACATAAACATGTTATTAAGCAATTAAATAGAATTTTAAATCATACAAAATTTAAACAAAATCCTTTAAGTAAATATTCAAATTAAATTCATGAAGAACATACATTTGCAAATTCAATCCAATGAACATCAAGGATCAACTCTATTCTTAATAGTAGCGAGAATTGCTTCATGATCCGATTCACGAACCTTCCACGATTTTTTGTTTGATGCCCGACATCGATATTTGATCAATTTAATATTTGTTTCAAGGACCAAATGTGAATGGTGAAGTATCTTCCGATGTACTTCATAGTTTCATAGTCTTCAAACAACCAAATGTTTTATTTTTTGATAGGATATCGTCAAAGCTAAGTTCCAGTGACTACCATTGATCCAATGGGATACTAAGGTCTTCGCCATCAATAACCGGTGTGGAAGTCAAATTTTTTTCCCTCTACACATCGAGATAAGAAGTATTTTGTTCCTTTTTCGTTAAATTCCTTTGCAATAACTACAAAAACATGCCCTATGTATCACAAAGTAAAATTGTTCAATCAATTTATAAATACATTAAGAGTTGACCATTTAATAATTTATAACTATAAAACATGGCATGTACATATATGTATGTACTTTGTTGCACTAAATAATAGACTTGGTCAAAGTCGGGTGATATTGTCATTTGATCCTCAAAGACCCTGCAAGTTGTAATGCTCGTGGAACTTGATGTGTGTCGAGTGGAATTAGAGGTCTACAAGTCCATTCATCCACCCAATGCTATGACTCACATTCATTCCACGCAAAATCAATGCATGATATACAAAAACATGTCATGCACCTAGTATAAATAGTCCAAGCATTTGCATCTGAACTATGGAATGAGTGCATATCACTTGATCCTATAACTGTTATACAATCTTCAAAGTTTTCCAGATGTTGTTGCTCTATCAACAAAAAATATCTATGAACCATTGATCTCTCTTGAGATTCATGGCCCATATTCTTTACACACCGATCAACAATATTTTTGCATCTATAAATTTAGCACCATCCTTGAACTTTAACTCTTCTCTTGTAAGTGCTCTTTTCACACATGCTCCTACACCATCATGCTCTCCTTTTCCATGCCCTACCTCAATAAAACTCCAAATATGTTGTACATTTGTTTCTTTGTGCATCTTGCTTAGCTAATAAAACATCCGTGCATTCTTGAATTGTGATGTGCAGTTGTCTGACCAAATGTAATGTTGATCGAAACTAATGTTCCTCTCATTCAAGTTCGCATAAAACACCTGGAAACACCCTTGTACATATTCTGTAGAATGTGTTCGATTATCACTAATGTAGAAATGATACTCTCTTAATATTTTGTTGATCTTGCTCGGTGCTTTCAAGAGAGTATATAAATGTTATAATGCACGAAAATAGAAACTTGCACCGAGTTATAATATTGAGACCGAACCTCCATTTGTTGTTGCAATGTGTAATTCTCTCACGAAGTCAACTACTGAAACAATAGTACCAAGTGGGAATGTGTCCTTTCTTAACTTGAATTGTTCATCCAACCATCAACCTCTATGTGTGTGCCTTGCATACTCATAAAAATTTCCTTTCTCGATTTGACCATATATTTTGATACGTAATTGTTTTTAACAAGCTCACACCTCTTAGATTTTTTCCAACTTTTAATTGATATGCCACCGATTTACATGAGTGCAATCAAGTTGATGGACAAATATAGGGTCATCCGTGGATACGTCATATTGCAAAAACAAGAAATCTCAACTTGTAGGGATTATTAGCTACTTGCACTCTAAATTAGAAAAATTATATAAATATGAATCGTAGCATTCTACAATCTAGTTTCTAAAATACTAATTTTTGTAAAACACGGACAAGTTTAGCTATATTAAACACTTAAAATTATATGACTTTTTTTTTTTTCAAAAAACTTATAAGATTGTAGTCCGTTTGCCCGCATTTTGGATGACCAAATCTTGTTATTTTTTTTTTCCTTTGGTGAAACGTTAGATGTAGTTGTCTATCTTGGGATGGATTTTATTTTGTATTTTTTTTAGCAATATTTTTTTTTTATGATTTTTTCCGTGAAAGTGGTCACGAAAATATTTAAAAAATGGAGCGCTTTCCGTTTGCCCGCCATAACTATATCAAAAATATCGAAATCATTTTTTTTTTTTAAGGTGTATAGAATTTTCCCACGCTTGGGATGGTATAATTTTATCATATTTTGATAAGCGAAACAAAATTTACATCTTAAATGTAGACATGAACATTCACGGAAAAAAATGTCTTAAGGACCTATTATTAGTAATAAATTATAAAATGATATTTATCTTATTCTATTCACTTTAAAAACAATATTTTTACAAAGCTAAGAGTCTACCCTACATGATGGCACCATTTTTGTTTATGAAATGTTTTTAGTTTTTAGGATGGTTCAAGTCTTTGGAAGAGCAAATTTGAGGTTTTTGACCTTTTGCACTTCATAATGACCTTCATATAGCTTTGGTTGGGGAAAATCAAAGATTTTTTCAGAGGCTTAGGTTCGCTTATCAATAGATCCGCGATCGCGGTTTTTGTAAAAATACATGAACGCGCTTTATAAATCATATATACACACATCCCAATGTCTGAATTACCATGTCATTTTTACTCTCGACCTTCTGCATACAATTATTTAATTGTTTTTTTTCAGCACGTTTTTATTACCGAAAGTAAAACATCATGGGAAACAAAAAATTTCAAAAAGGAAGTCATTAAGTAAAAAAACCTTGACGAATTAGAGGCCAACAAAATTGAAAATGCTTTGATTTCTCCATGCGGAAACTTTGTGAATCTAGAAGAGGTTCATCTTCAATCCCAACTATCATGTGCAATGAAGAACTAGGTAATGTTTCTATCTTTATCATCTGTTGAAGTTGAATTAAATACTCGTGATGAAGAAGTTTTTACTATCAATGTTGAAGAAGAATTAAATACTCATGATGTAGCAAATGTTGAAATTGAAAGAGACAATGAAAATGTGAATAAGGAAATTCATGTTGAAACTATGACAAGCAAAATTTGACAAAAACACCTCCTAGGATTTTTTACATAAGAAACCTAATTTTTTCGATTGAAATTGATGAAAACATTTTGAAACCAATGTCGACAAACTTTCAACGACAAATCGGAAGAAAAACCACTTTGAAAATTTGGGATAATCATTTTGAAATTTTAAATGATTCCCAAAGATGTCGATTGTTGGTTAGTTTGATGAAATTGATCAAAATGAGACCTACATTAAACACCCTAGGATCGACAACATCTAACATACGTGGTCAAACCTCTACAATTGTTGAAAACCTTCATGATGCATATCACACTTTGTTGGTGTCAAGAGACGCACTAGGGATAGTAATATTGTGCGTCGTGTACTTCTTCTAGTGTTGTAAGTGAATCAATAAAAAAATTTACAACGTTTGATTACGCAAACAAGTCGAATGTTGCGAGTTAATCGAAAAACTCTAATGAAAGCAATTGAAAGATGTAATATCCTTCAATCACTCAATAATGTCAATTTTTGGGCATTTTCTCTAGAAACCGCGTAAGGACAAAAATAATTCGATGCTATAAGATATTATCTTCCAATGATATTATCTTGCGTTCTCCTATTGGATCGGTGGGAACAAAAGGAGCCATAGGGCGGATCTATGTTTGGAGGAGGGTTTTGAGGAATGTTCCCTGAGGGTTTTGAGGAATGTTCTTCTGGGTTTTGAGGAATGTTTTGATGTTTACATCCATTAGCCCGAGCTTGTCGACCAACCGATAAAACAATAAAATTGTATACATAAACAAACAATTCACAAAACCCATGAAAATGCCAAAAAAAAATCTAAAATGCAAAAAAAAAAAAACCTAAAATGCAAAAAAATGATTACAATCGGGGACTTACCTCCTCGTCTTGGCGTGCATGGTTGAATCTATCGCTATCTAGAATTCCGATGAGCAATTTTGAGATAGTATTGAAAGTGTGAGTGAAAACGTTTAGGAAAAGTCGCGGTTCGAAATGAAAATGAGGGAAATAACGAGTCGCGGGATTTGTTCATTAAATTCCATAACTGTCTCAAAGTTCTCGCGATCGCGAACTAGGTTCATAATTTCAATAACCTAGAATTATGATAACCGTGATCACGGTTTTAGGACCGCGATCACGGTTTTAAAACCGCGATCGTGGTACCTTTATTTCGGATTTTTATGTCCACGGAATTGTCCACCAACTTCGTGCACTTACCCTACCACCGATTTATATTTGGTGAAATCAACCAATTATTTTCCTATTGAATATGTACTCTCCTCATGGATACAAATTTTCAGATTTGGCAAGCCACCACATACATTACACGTTCCATCCAAACATGTTTTGTTATAAAAAAATTGTCTTGTTGATTTTTCACAAAATATTGTCGAATAAATTCCCTTGAAGATTTTTGTGGCACATTTATTCCACACTCCTACAACATGATGTCGATATGCAAAACACTACGTATTTGACAAAATAATATCATAATGCATTGAAAATTGACATGATGCCTGCAACCACAAGTGGTACGTGAGTGATTGATTTTCACATAAAAGGGTTTGCTCATTTCAAAGAATCTTTGGCTAATGTTAATTTGTGGATTTTCATTCTTAAACTTAGAGAACAATTGTGTTTGAGTTATATCTAAGAAATGTTTTTCACACGATTCACGATTACAAGAACCTATTCTTATTTTTACTGTATCTCTTCTATTTGGTGACACCCTTGTGTTTTCATTCCAAAATTTTACAATTAATTCTTTTAGAATATCAGATGTATTCTTGTCTTTTCGTGGAAGTCTGCTAGAGAAAACCCAATAGTTGGTGTTATTGACTAACTCAAGACATTTACGTCTCTCTATTGCTTTCATTATTTTTTTTGTTTAGCTTCAAAGCACTTCTTGTTTTTCTAATCAAGCGTTTATTAACTATTTTATCACTTACTATACAATTAGTTAGTGCACGTCGTGTAGCATTACTATCTTTGGTGCATCTTTTGCCACCTACTTGTTTGGTATGCTTTATGTATGTTTTCAACAATTGACACATTTTGATCAACAACATTAGATGTTCTTAACCCAGTGGTCTTCATTATAGGTCTCATCTTAATTAATTTCATCAATGAAACAAATAATTGACATCTTTGTGTGTCATTTAAATTCTCAAAGTAATTATCCCAAATTCCACTAGTTTTTCTTCTCGCATTTCTTTCAGACATTTTGTTAGGCATTGGTTTTATAATGTTTTCATCAATTTCAATTAAGTGAATTGGTTTTCTTTGCGAAATGGAAGGAGTGTCTTAGAGGTGAAGATTCGTTTACATGGTTACTTTCTTCATTCAAGTTGTTTTCATACAAATTTCGGGTTAACATTTAGATTCTCACGTAAGGGTTCAACAATTGGATTCATATCAATTTCTTCATCCATACCAACATTATCATTCAATTCAATATCATTATTCATTGCAAAATCATTATTCTCTACATTTTCATTATGTATTTCATCTCAATTTTCTAATACATTAGCTACATTTGATATAGCGGATGTACCTTGCCTCGCTTTCGAAGTTTTTGCATTCTCTTGATTTCTTTATTCTCTTCTCTTCAATTTCTCCTGTCTTATTCTTGACTTTCCTCTTGTTCTTAGCTCAAATTTTATCGCCCATGATTAGAAAAAATCAACTAGTGGGGTAGGGGACAAAATGAAATACTAAAAATTGTGCAAGAATGTAGAGAATATTACGAGACAAAACATAATGTTTACAAAATTCCCATGAAAGAGATGAAAGGGACATTGGGGGGCCACAATATATAAAACAAAGAAAAACGCATACGCGTTTTGCGTTTTCTCTTTTTCTCAAGCCATGCCTCAAGGCTTGGGATCCGGTTTGGATCCACAGGCCCGAGGCATGGACTTTACAAACATAATGAAAAACGAGTTTTTTAAGAAAATGTAAAATGACACTTCCTCTATGATAAATCAAAATAAAAAAATCGATCCATTTTAAAAAATTATACCACGATGTAGATCAGAGTCTCTTCTTTCTAAAAATATAATTTTTTGAATTTTCTGACTAATATAAGGTTTCCATATTATTTATTTTCTAACTATGCTTTTTTATAGCTATTTTTTGAAGTGTAAATATGTCTATCTTTCATGGTGTATCTTTTTTTTGGGTGATCGAAATTTAAAAAAATATACTAGCCAAAACTAGGCATAATTCTATACATATTTAAAAAAAAATCTAATTTTCGATATTTTTTGAGGTAGTTAGGGGGCACAGTCGAAGCTCCATTATTTTTCAAAACATAAAATTTTTTTACTAGAAAAATCATAAATAAAAAAATATTCTCTAAAAAAATCTAAAAAAATGGAGCCCAAACTAGATGCTCCTAGATATCTTTCTACCAAAGGGTTTTCAAAAATACTAAATGGTGCTCAAAAAATGGTGGGGGCACGAAAGTCACTCTATTATGTTTTTTAACAAAAACAGGAGCATTGTTGGTATTTTAGTTGTTTGACCCACTTAAACTGATCTATTTCAATAAAATTTAGTAGCTTAGAAACTAGAATCAAAATTCTACGATTCATATTTCTACAACATCTTCCAATTTTGAGTGTAACTATTTTGAAAAACTCGTACAAGTTGAAGTTTTGTTTTTCAGAAAAATGCATCCACTTAAGACCCCCTTTTGGCCCCCCAACTTGGTGCATTTACCCCGATCACTATAACCTACAAAAATGAATTTTTCACCTCTATCATCGAGTTTCTTTATCAATTCATTAAGTGCTAGTTCATACACAACACATCAAAAAACTCTAAAGTGCGCAACACTCGTGCTTTCTTCCATTCAATGATTCATGAAGAACTTTGTTGATTACACTTTTGTTGGGCACCTACTGATAGGTAGGCTGCGTATATGCAACCACTTCGCCCAATACTCATTTTTTAAGTGTTTTTCCTTCAATAGACTCCTAGCCATGTCCATGAGAGTCCTATTTTTTCTTTTTGCTAGACCATTCTGTTGAAGTGTATACCTAGTTAGCTGTTTTTGTATTCCATTTTCCTTGAGAAAATTTAAACTCATTTGAAATATACTCACTACCTCTGTCTGATCTTAGAACCTTGATAAAATGACCACTCTGCTTCTCTACGAGGGCCTTGAATTCCTTAAAAATATCAAAAACATCTGATTTGTGCTTTAAAAAATATACCCATGTCTTCATGTTGAATTTGTTGATGAAGGTCAAAAATAAAAGCTTCTGCCTATTGAGGGTGTCTACATAGGTCCACATAAGTCTGTGTGGACGATTTTGAGATGCTCTTGATCTCTATATGCCTTTCCAACTGAAAAAAATTCCTTGTGTTGCTTCGCCAAAATGTAACTTTGGCATGGCTTTTCAGGCAAGTCAATCAATGGTATTCCATTCACCATGTTTTTCTTGTGGAGCAAATTTATGCCATTAAAATGTAAATGTCCAAGCCTTAAATGCTAGAGCTAACCCTGATTTTCTTGAATGAATTGGAGTGCAAATGTATTTTTCATCCTTGGAAATCCTTTTTCAGTGAGGTATTGACATTCCATAGGTAATTTAAAGCTAGCACACAGTTAGGCTCAAACCTTCTCCTTGAAAATTTTTATTTTCACTTTCCTTTGAAAAATGCCAAGCACTGCTAGTCTTTGAAAAAATCCTTGAGAATTTTTTTGTGCATCATGACTTGGGGGAACCTTAGCACCCGCTAAGGTTGAGGAACACCCTTGAAAATGTTTTTGAATTTCTTGGCTTGGAGGAAGCCTAGTGCCCGCTAGGCTTAAAAAACCTTCTTGATTTTTTAATTTTCTTCCTTTGACGATGCCTAAGCACTGTTAGGCTTGAGGAACCTTCATGAAAAAAATTGATCTTTTTTTCTTGGAGGAACCCTATCACCCACTAGGGTGTTGGAACCTCCTTGAAAAAAATTCTCCTTCTTGACTTGGAGAATGCCTAGCGCCCGCTAGGCTTAAGAAACATTCTTGGGAAAAAAATTCAACTCCATATTTTTTTGAGAGCTAGTGATTGCTAAGCTCCGAGATGCTCATTCGATGAGATCTCTATGACCCATACAAGAATAGCCGCTAGGTCAACTCACGTTGTATTTTCAATGGACACATTATATTTCTTGTCATTTCCACCTTGATTGTTAACTTTGTTGCTTGGTTTTCGATCTAAAATAATGCATAATCCTTTCTCAAAATACACTTTGTAGCCTTTTTGTATCAACTAACCTATACTCATGAGGTTGTGTTTCAACCCAGGGACATAATAGACATCATGAATGAACTTCTTTTCTCCTTGTTTTGTCTTAATATTTATGGTCCCTTTTCCAATTACTGAAACTTTGTTGTCATTACCTAGTTTTACCTCTGACTGGATAGATTCGTCCATGCTAGAAAACAATTCTTTTGAACCTGTCATGTGGTTACTACAACCAAAATCCAAAAACCATATATCTTTTGTACTCTCTTGAGCAACATGACAAGTAATAAACATAGAACTATGATTTGAACTTCCATAATTACATTCTTTTGAAAAAATGCACTTTGCTTGCTTAAATCATACTACTTTTTTCGACATTGAGTGGCATAATGCCCCTATTTTTTGCAGTAATGACACTGTATATTAGATCTGGCATACCTTTCTTCCTGTGTCTGGTTATGAAAATGACTGTGAGAAGAACTTTTGCCTCTACCTCTACTTGAAAAATCACTTGAGTTGGATCTGGAGCTGTCTTGATCATTTGAATGTGGAGATTTGTCTCCTCTTGCTTGAAATATCCCTCTTTCTCTTCTATTTGCAAATCTTCCTCTCGCTCTTTAATCAAACTCGAATCTCAAGGCATGTTCTAAGGAGGAACTTCCAGGTTTGTTCAGTCTTTGTTCATGGGATAACAAAGATCCCATTAGCTCATCTACAAAGAGCTGAGTCAAATCCTTAGACTCTTCAATGACAACAACAATGGAGTCAAACTTGGTTGGTAGACTCCTAAGGATTTTTTCTATGATCCTCTGGTCTTCTAAGGTCTCTCCATGCGACCTAATCTAATTTACTACACCCATCACATGGGTAAAAAATGAATCAACACTATCAGACTCTCTCATCTCGTAACACTCGATTTTGCAAACTATCTTGATGAATGTTTTACATGCAAGTTATAACTTCAAAATGAAGGCAAACATGTTAAGATATGTTCTGATCTTAAGAGAATGTGTTGCTAACTTAGATTCTTGCATGCTGTGATTTATGGTTAGGACAACATTTATTGTATTTGTGTGTTTGCTGATGTGACGACAAATTGTCGTATACTTGCTATACTCTCGTGGCTGATTGACAGCACACCTTGAATCAATTTCATTGATCCAAGTGTGCTGAGGGCTTCTGGTGATTTCAGTATTGATTTACTCTTGAGCCCTGTACTGTCGAACTTGGAACCTCGTGAGGCAAGAAATGCCTGGACACGGGTGGCCTTGATACGTGATCCAAAGGACTGAACGTCCTGCACAGCATAGATACGGGGTTAGCTGAGAGGTTGGGTTAGGAGTTGATTAGTGTTAGTGGTTAGTATGAATTAAAAACCCTAAACTAATCCTAAGTCCTAACATGCATCCTACACTACTATCCTAAGTGGATTTTTATATTCAAAAAAAGGGGGAAAATAAAACCTAAGGCTAAACTAAGACCTAGGTGGAACACTTTATGCAACCTAAACTAATCCTAATCTAAAAGGGCGCGCAGACCCTTGGAAGGAAAGGGATAAGGATGGGAAGAAGGCATTCATTGGCATTTAATACACAGTCCATACGTGGACAACGCCGGCTTTTGGCGGGCGGAGTAAGAAATAGAGGCATCTATTTGGAGATAGAGCCAAATTCGGCCAGCATGGGAATTTTGAAAGATTGAGTTCGCCAACCCAAGTGGCGGTGGCGTGGAAAGTAAGGAAAAGGCAGAGCCTTAATTGCATTAATTGTTTTCGGTCCCCGCGACCAGTTCGCCTTGGAAAGTGTATGAGGGAATTTGATTTTTCATTGTGTCGGTTTGGCTTTTGCAAAGTTGCTCTGCATTTGGTTTTTCGGACTTGGTTCAGTCGAACCAGCTCTTGGAATTTGACATTTTCTTGGAGATTTCGAGGTCACAAGCCCGAAGAAGAAAGAAGTGTTGGGAGTTTGTCTTCATTTGTGGAAGGAAAAACGTGGCAAACGAAGTTTTCTTCGAGTTCGAAAAGAGATTACAGGCATGTTAAGCCCTTCTCTTTAAAAATCTTTGCTTTGATTAAGTGTTTCATTAAAACAACCCCGCTTCTTGGGTTTTGATTCTCGTGATCGTGTTGTGAGTTGATTCGAATTGGGTTTCATCGATTCTTGCTTCTTTTGTTTGGAAAATGATATGATGAATCGCTTTTGTCAAGCTTTCGGTTTTGATTTGTTTTTGCTCGAATCAAGTTGGAAATGAATTACTGTATTGGTTGTTGACAGTATGGTGGTTTGAAATAGATGTTTTTCTTTCACTGTTCGTGTTGTTTGAAAGTGGAACAGGTCGTGTAATCGTTCCTTGCTGTTGTGTCTGGAACTGCCTTTGCATGTAAATGGAGGTTGAATATGGTTGGGTGTGTTGCCATGATTTGGGTTCGTCGACCCTTGCTGATTCTTTTCTTTTGAAATGATAGGGAATCATTTTTCTGTGCTGTGTTTAACTGCCTTGCTCTTCTTGCATGGAACTCCTCCATGTTGTGCTGGCTATTGACATAATATGAAATTGCGAACTGGTTATTCTTGTAAAATAGAATGTGGAACTGTACAGGCAGTGATGGGTATTTTATTGCTGTACTATTGTTTTGCTGTCATCTGAACTTGTGTTATAATTGTATCGGCTGTGCGAGTTGCATGAGGTCGTTTCTATAATGAAATTTCTTTTACAAGAGGAAATAGATCTTCTCTCTTCTGCTGTGTTTGATTAGGATGAATACAACATTGAATTTTGTCTGAATATAGGAAGTTGCCTTGGGAAAAGAAAAGATAACACATTATTGACTGTTCTTTCCTTTCTTGCTTAAAAGAGATAAGACTTCTCTCTTCCTTTGCTGTTTCGGGATTATGAGGAAATGGTATCTTATATTTTAAAGGAATGGGCATTAAAAATTTCATATGAATGTTCGTGAGAGTTGGAAAAAGGAATAGTTTTTCCTTCTGAACTCATAGAGAAATATACTGTTTCTTGCTAGGATGGTATGATGATTAGTTGTGTTTATTAATGCTGATCGGTCCTTTAAGATCGAACTGTTTGGAGATTATGACTTAATCTGGGATTGCTGTACAAAGAATAAACGCATGGAAATTTTGTCTCGTTGTATGGGTTGTCTTGATTATACTAGATTCATGTATTGACACCCTGTACGGTTTACTTTACTAAAGGTAATGACATCTGATTTTGCATTCTGGAGTTTTGCATACTATTATGAACTTGGAAAATGGATTGGGTAGAATCATTTATTGGAAGGGAATCCTTCTTCTGCCTGCTGTTCTAACTTGGTGAAATTCATAGTCAATGTGAATATTGGACTTGCTGTAGGTAACAGCAATGAATAAATGTTATTTTGAACGGGATACGTTCATAGGACTAGAAAAACATGAAATTAATTGACTATATGATTGTAATACTGTTTATTGTTTAGCATACAGTGAAAGAAATATGGTCCTTTTAGTATGATAAAAATATGGTTTGCATCATTGTACTGTCTGACCTTGGATGAACATAATGATGTACTAACCTGTATCGGATTTTTATATGAGTCTGATTCAAATGAAGTATGGATATGGAAGATGAATTCTTCCCTGTTTTCATTTAAAGCGGATTATAAATGAAACTACTCTACTGCTGGAAAGTGAATTCTGAAAGGTTTTTGTAAGTTTCACTCTGAACTGTTATCTTGATTTATGTTTCGTTTGGATTCCATTTTCAGAACAGCCAATTGGAAAGAAATAGAGATATGAATGAATGACTTGGAAAAATGATATTTTCTTCCTTCATTCAGTTGGAAATCGGTAATTCGTGAATAATGAATTTTATAGTGCTTAGATGGGAGCAACTATATGCATTGCTGTTCGCTTTCTTGTCTGTGCTTGATTGCTTGGATTCTAATATGATGCATGAACTGAAAGGAAAGTAAAGAGGTTTACATTTCAGTTAGTTTCATCCTTTGCATTTATTGTTATTGAAAGGCGTGGAAAAGATAACAGTGTGTTATATCAGCAGTAAGCTATTTATATTTTTAACTGTGCAAATATTGTGAATTAAGATTTGTAACGGTTAAGTGGAAACGGGACAGCAGTTCTTTGGCTGATTGTGATGATATTTTGATAGTTCAGTTGTTATGCTGATCTTTCTTTTGTGCCTATTTCGTGATTGTTGTTTTACCGTCGTTTCATAAAAGCATGGTTCTTTTATTGAGACAGCTTAGTCAAGCACCTTATTTTAAGGATAAGTGCTTAATATACTCGATTCATCAACGACCCGCAAATCGCTTTTGCAGATGGAATTTGATTAGAATGAAGACATGGCTATTTTCTGATGCTTCTTGATTAGCTGAAAGATGAATTGTAATTGTTGCTTTTATTCCTCTTCGAGGAATTGTGAAAAGAAGAAAATATATTCTTCTATCTATGAGTTGTATTGATGTTTTATGTAAACCATGCCCATCTGGTTGGATCGGCAAATGTACAGATTATGACATGAATTGTCGAATACAATTACAAGTGTGATATTTTAATAATTATATCAGTTTGGTATTGTTGACTAAATTGGAAATATAATGTTATTTCTTAATTTGGATTTGTTTCATTGTCCTTGGATGGATGTTCAATGGAAACTGATTTCTATTCTTACCTAAATGCAACCTTTAAGTTGAAAAATGCAATTAGTTCATACTTGGGTAAAGATGAATTTTTAATTGACATTAAAAAGGATTAGGAAGAATATGATTCCATAATCGAAAGGTATTCAGGATTAGCTTAGGAGCTAAGGAATATCAATTAACTTTGGAATAATCGAACTTCGCTTTCGAACTCCATTAATGATCTCGTATGCTGAATTCAGAATAAAGGATATAGGATAAGTATATCCACAACTAATGGACCTTAACTATATAACGTTAAGGAGAACAAATGAATACATTTCTCGGAATTTAGACCTCGTACGAATGACGTCTAATAAGTTAGTATTCTGAATTTAGTTACAGTTGGGAAAATCTTGGCTAAGTTTAATAGGTTAAACTTATCACGTCCGTCGGTACGGACCGCTTAATCCAATGATTAAGAAGAGAACCAAGTAGGAAAATGCAGCCCTTCGACATGAAGGAGAAGATGCATTGCAAGATAATGGACGGATTTAGTCCCTCTTGGCTATATACAACTGTAACGGAAACGAGGATCAAGGGATCAGCGTGGATGCTGAAAATTGATTTTAATTATTAAATCGTATCCAAATCACTTGAGCAGGATGTGTATTCTCGATGGGAGAATTCTCGCAGACATTGGTATACACTGGCCATAAAGAAGGTGTCTCCATGAAGACGGGGTCTTGATGACACACTGTCGCAAAATCGACATATTGCAATGCCCTTCCGAATTAAAACATCAAGAATACATAGGCAATGTGTAACTATGGACAGGGATAGGAGTATGATCTCGTATACGGAGTGACTCCTAATACTAAAGATAACTAGACACACGGAGTCGTGGGAAACAACACCGTATGTCTGTGTATCTTTAGTTACCGGAGTGCCTTCCTATACTTGTTCATATTACTAATCAGTAATTAGAAGTTTAAACTAACCTTAAACAAAGAGGACCGGTAAGAACCAGAAAGACCATTCTAGATAACAGTGAAGTGAAGTGAAGGACGTATTCCGCCGATGTGTATCACATCCAGAATATGATCATGCAAAGCATGTGAAAATCTTTGGCCAAAGTATAGCAATTGTTGCATTGTCCTTATCACTTAATTTAAGATGCAGATGTCGATGAATATCGATGAATGTATATTCGTATAGGCTTCTTAAATGGATCACTTCAATAACCGAAACGGTTATGAGAATAGGTATATATAATATACCATGCATAAACAAACATGAAGGATCGGTTGTTGCCGAGTCATGAACATGAAGGATCGGTTGTTGCCGAGTCATGAAATGAAGGATCGTTGAAACTCCGAGCCATGAAAATGGAAGATCGGTAGTTCCTCGAGTCATTTACAGAAAGATATAGAATCTGTTATAAGATTGAATGGCATTGAATGTGTGTTCCATATTGTAAATATGCGAACAAATGAACATTCGCTTTTAAAAAGAAATTGTGTGATCCAAACTGTGTTGTTTGGGCAGAGAACAATTATTAAACTTGAACGTGTGTTTGAATTTTATAATTCATAACAGAGAACGTTATCAAAAAAAAAAAAAAAAAAATTCCCTTGTTCTGGTATTTTAAAAATGGGGATGTTACATCTTGGTATCGAGTCAAGGTCGGCTCTTCGACCTAATGAGTCCACGATATTAATAAGGTTTACATTTTCTTATTAAACAAAAATGGTCGACAAGAGGGAATGCTTTGCGAATAACCTGCTTACAGGGTGGAGAAGCAAGAATACCCAAAAGTTGGATGAAATCCTTGCGCCCTACTTGATACGAGGATCGTTTGACCGCATCGAATAAGAATAATGGGCAATGAAGAGGAGGAGAATGAAGCTGAAATAAATGATCACCGCCTCCCGTGGACAACATTAACGAGGGAATCCGGTGTTGATGATAATAATGAAATTGCTCCTAATCCCCCGAAAATAAAAGGGCAAGATTAGCAATTTAACTTACAAATGATATAAAGAGAATAAGTCCTCCAAAGTTTGATGGAACAACTCTTGGGGACGGAGCTGAGAACTAGCTCAGTGAAATGGAGAAATACTTTGCGATAAGAAACTTCTCTGAAGAAACTAAAGCGATATGGGGAGCATATCAGCTTTCTCATGAAGCATCATCATGGTGGGACAACCGTAAGGTTGAGCTGAATATTGTCGAATCGCATAACTTGGGATCAATTTAAGGGTTATTTTAGGCAACGATGGCTACCTCAACTCTATTTTGATAGGAAAATGACTTAATTTCAGAACCGGTCGCAAGGAAGGCTGTCGGTGACGGAATACTGGGAAGGGTTTACTAAACTCCTTAAGTATGTGCCGCAGCATTGCCGACGAGAAGTTCGAATACGGAAATTCATAATGGGACCGAATCCCATCATCGGGGGCGAAGTGGATGTCCACGGCCCAACCACCATGGATGGAGTTGTCAAAAGGCAATCGACAGAATGTAAATTGAGGGCAATATTTGCTCATAGGGAAGAGATAAGGAAGAAGATTCCCAATCCTTCTTCGTCTCTCGCACCAAAAAGGGGACCTTGGAAAAGGTTTAGTGTGAAAAACAAAATTGTTGTAGATAACAACAAGAAACCCGTGATGAATAGACCTCAGTAAATAGCGTGTGGAACAAACTTCACAAAAGTTAATGGCATTGACAAAGTCCTATGGAAGCTTAATGATAACTTCAAGGTCGGTAACAAATTTGAGCCTAGAAAAGGGCCACCAGAGGATGCTTCAACCGTGGAAAGGACCACTATGCGAATCACTATCCTCTCAAGAAGGACGATCGCGGACAAAGCAAAGATAGGATACATGTCAGCAGTGGCTAACAAACAAGTCGAAAAGCAAGTGACGCCATAGAAGTTACGGGTAAGTTATTCTAGACACCCGTAGTTATACTTTTTGATACTTTGAGCTACATAATGTTTTATTTCTCGCTAAACTTGCTATGAAATTAAAAAGAAAGGTCAAGAATGGATAAAACATGGACAAAGGCATTATGGGAATAATGTTGTCCATACAAATAAATGTGCCTTTTTGGGGCAATTCTTGACCTCGCCTAGTTTCTCCACCGAAGTTGACTTGTATGTCACTCCTCTAGGATCATATGATATCATTATTGAGTTAACTAGTTGGCTGAACATAAGGCAAAGGTCGATCGTTATGAAAAAAAAATCTATTGCTTTGATGACCTACGAAAGTAAGTCATTCAAGGTGTAAACGGAAGTCAGTAGCTAGGAAACCGACGGCTATGCAACTAAAGAGGGCTAAAATGCAGGCTGCACTTTGTATGCAAAAAATGACAGTAAAATGCGAAGAAGGTAATAATTTCATGGAAAGATATCCATTGTTGAGGGATTTCCGTGATGTGAACTTCCGAGTAATCGTTAGGTCTTCCGCCCAAATGTGAGTTTGACTTCGCAATGAAATCAAACCAGAACGGAACCCATATCTAAGGCATCTTATAGAATGACTACCATTGAGTTGGTAGAGCCAAGGCTCGCTTATAAGAACTTCGATTAAGGGATCGATCGCACCGAGCTGCCTCACCTTGGGAGCGCCTGCAATTTTCGTAAAGAAAAGGATGGCACTTTGAGGTCAGTGCATTGATTACGGAATGTTGAACAAAGCAACTATCAAAAATCGATACCCACTTCCTAGGATTGATGATCTGCTTTGATCGATGCGAGGAGCATCAATTTATTCAAAATAGATCTTCGATCAGGTACCATTAGCCGAGAATAAAGGAAGAAGATATTCATAAAACAAATTTTAGAACGAGGTACGGGCATTATGAGTTCACTTGGTGTTGCCTTTTGGGTGACTAATGCACTCCGCCGCCTTCATGAATCTAATGAATAATATTTTTAAGAATACTTAGACAAGTTTGTGCTTGTATTCTTAGACGACATTCTTATATACTCTAAAAATGTCGAAGAGCACCAAGAACACCTCGTGATAGTGCTTTGGAAATCTTAAGAAAGAGGAAGTTGTATGGCAAACCGTCCAAATGTTCCTTTTATGATGCGTATGCATTATTTGGGACACGTTATAAGCAAAAATGGGATAGTCATGACCCTTCAAAGATCACAAATATAATCGAGTGGCTCGCGCCTAAGAATGTGCACGGCGTGAGGAGTTTCATGGGCTTGGCCGATATTATCGAAAGTTCGTTAAGGACTTTTCAAAAATTGCTGCCCCATCACTTCGCTACAAAAGAAAGAAAAGAAATTTTTCTGACAGACAAATGTGAATCGCTTTAACAAGTTAAAGGAATTAACTACAAAAGACCTATTTTGACTGCATACTGATCCAAATGGAGATTTTATGGTTGTAACGGACGCCTCAGAGAAGGCATTGGGGTATTCTATTACAGTAATAACCATGTCATCACTTATGAAAGCGTAAAGCTTAAGTCATGCATGAACAGAACTATGCTCCACACGATCTTGAGCTCGCCGCCATTGTTCATGCACTTCAAATATGGAGGCATTACCTTTTAGGCAAGCCCTTTGAGTTAAAAATGGACCATCCGGGGCTGAAGTATATTTTTACTCAAATGCCAAATCAATGCAAGGCAGCGAAGATGGTTAGAATTTCTGTCTCAAGATGACTTCGATATAAGCTACATTAAGGGCAAGGAAAATCGGGTAGCAAATGATTTGAGTCGAAGGAAGCATATCTCTCGCTCTTATAATGTTAAGAACTCGGCTTTAAGGATGAGGTGAAAGATGCCTTGAATTAGATCCTTATTTCAAAGCAAGTCAAATCAGCACTTCGCTGCGCACTACAGACATCGGTATAAGGGATTCCGCTTTTGATAATGAAGGAATCCTAAGGTTCGAAAACAGGGTATATATACCTGTGGCAAATGACTTAAGAGGGAAATTGTTAACTGAATTCCATAATTCACCTTTTTCTGGACACCCTGGCATTACAAAAATGCTTGCTAATCTTAAACAAAGAATACTTCGGAAGGGAATGAAAAAGGATGTGGTAGAATTTGTAACACATCGCTTGAATGTCAGCCGTGTTAAGGCGAACATATGCACCCCATACCGGATTATCAGATCCCCACAGATTCCATAGTATAAATGACAAGTGATAATGATGGATTTCGCTCAAGGATTGCCTATGTCAAGAAATAAGCATGACATTATCCTCGTCAGAAGTCAACAAATTGACCAAAGTGGCACACTTCATCGCTGGTAATTTGAAGGACGATGCACCAGTTGCTAGCAAGAAGATTTGTACATGAAATCTTCGATTGCATGGAATACCGAATTAATCATATCGGACGAGATCCGAGGATGACATCAAGGTTTTGGCAAACGCTAATGCGGCCTTGGGACTAAATTGAACTTCGGCCTGCATATCATCCAGAAACGAATGGACAGACCGAGAGAGTTAATCGTGTTTTAGAGGACATGTTAAGGATGTATCATGGACCAAGAGTATAAATGGGAGGAATACCTTCCACCGGTAGAATTTGCTTACAATAACACCTATCATGCCTCTTTAAAATGGCACCCTTTGAAGCATCAGTATGGAAGAAAATGCAGAACCCCCACACCGGGACAAACATGAGGACAGAGAGGTAATTGGGCCGTAAATCCTTATGGAAATGGAACAAAGAAATCAAAATGATTCGAGAATATCTAAAGGAGGCTGCCAATAGGCAAAAGAGTTATGCTTGACTTGAAGCGGGTTGACAGGATTATAAACTAGGAGAGAAGGTCTTTCTTCGGTGAAGCCGAAAAGAGCTCAATAACTTTGGCAAGGCCGCTAAGTTGCCGCCACATTACGTGGGACCTTTTGAAATTGTTGAAATAATCAACCCTCGTAGCTTATCGTCTAGCATTACCTCCCCTTTGTCTCAAATGCATGATGTTTTTCATATTTCTTTGCTTAAGAAATACGTGACAGATTTATCACATGTGCTAAATTGGAATTCCTTGCAGGTCCAAGACCCAGGAATAATCGTGGTTAAGCCCATTCGAGTGTTGGGAACTCGCCAGTTGTACTTGAGAAATCGCGAAGTGAACCAATGTAAGGTCCAGTGGGACCAGTTCGAAGAAAGTGCAACTTGGGAGAATCTCGAAGAAATGAGATCTACTTTTCCACACCTGTTTAATTGAATTTGAAATTCAAGAACCGATAATTCTACCAAATTTAGACAATTATTAGTCTATTGTATGCTTGTTTTAAAATGTTGTTTTTAAGAGAGAATCTGCTTTTTGGTATGAACTTATGAATGAAAGGACAATAACTCGAACTTTGTCCTAGAACTCCTTGATTTGATTAAATCCGATCATCGGACGATGATTCTTTAAGGAGGAAGAATGTAACACTCGATTTTGCAAACTATCTTGATGAATGTTTTACATGCTCGTTATAACTTCAAATGAAGGCAAACATGTTAAGATATGTTCGATCTTAAGAGAATGTGTTTAACTTAGATTCTTGGATGCCGTGATTTATGGTTAGGACAAAGATTTATTGTATTTGTGTGTTTGCATTGATGTGACGACAAATTGTCGTATACTTGCTATACTCTCGTGGATGATTGATTGTGAAAGACACCTTGAATCAATTTCATTGATCCAAGTGTGCTGAGGGCTTCTGGTGATTTCAGTATTGATTTACTCTTGAGCCCCGTCTCAAGCCGAACTTGGAACCTCGTGAGGCAAGAAATGCCTGTAGACACGGGTGGCCTTGATACGTGATCCAAAGGATCGAACATCCCGCACAAAGATAGATACGGGGTTAGCTGAGAGGTTGGGTTAGGAGTTGATTAGTGTTAGTGGTTAGTATGAATTAAAAACCCTAAACTAATCCTAAGTCCTAACATGCATCCTACACTACTATCCTAAGTGGATTTTTATATTCAAAAAAAAAAGGGGAAAATAAAACCTAAGGCTAAACTAAGACCTAGGTGGAACACTTTATGCAACCTAAACTAATCCTAATCTAAAAGGGCGCGCAGACCCTTGGAAGGAAAGGGATAAGGATGGGAAGAAGGCATTCATTGGCATTTAATACACAGTCCATACGTGGACAACGCCAGTTTTGGCGGGGCAGGTAAGAAATAGAGGCATCTATTTGGAGATAGAGCCAAATTCGGTTTTGCATGGGAATTTTGAAAGATTGAGTTCACCAACCCAAGTGGCGGTGGCGTGGAAAGTAAGGAAAAAGGCAGAGCCTTAATTGCATTAATTGTTTTTTTTCGGTCCCCGACCTAGCCCGCCTTGGAAAGTGTATGAGGGAATTTGATTTTTCATTGTTTCGGTTTGGCTTTTGCAAAGTTGCTCTGCGCATTTGGTTTTTTTCGTGACTTGGTTCACTTGAACCACTCTTGGAATTTGACATTTTCTTGAGATTTCGAGGTCGCATAAGCCTCAAGAAGAAAGAAGTGTTTGGGAGTTTGTCTTTGTCATTGTGGAAGGAAAACGCGGCAAACGAAGTTTTCTTCGAGTTCGAAAAGAGATTACAGGCATGTTAAGCCCTTCTCTTTAAAAATCTTTGCTTTGATTAAGTGTTTCATTAAAACAACCCTGCTCTTGGGTTTTGATTCTGTGACTGTTGTCGAGTCGATTCGAATTGGGTTTCATCGATTCTTGCTTCTTTTGTTTGGAAAATGATATGATGAATCGTTTCTGGTTGCTCGGTTTTGATTTGTTTTTGCTCGAATCAAGTTGGAAATGAATTATTGTATTGGTTGTTGGATGCGATGATGATGGTTTGAAATAGATGTTTTTCTTTCACCGTCGTGTTGTTTGAAGTGGAACAGCCGTAATCGCTCCTTCTTTGCAGTGTGTCGGAACTGCCTTTGCATGTAAATGGAGGTTGAATATGGTTGGGTGTGTTGCCATGATTTGGGTTCGTCGACCCTTGCTGATTCTTTTCTTTTGAAATGATAGGGAATCATTTTTCTCTTGGCCGTGTTTAATCGCTTGCTCTTTCGTATGGAACTCCTCCATGTTGTGTGCTTTGTCAAGTATCGACATAATATGAAATTGCGAATCAAGTTATTCTTGTAAAATAGAATGTGGAACTGTACAGCAAGATGGGTATTTTATTGTCATTTGTATTATTGTTTTACCGTCATATCGAACTTGTGTTATAATCAGATCGGGTCATGCGTAGCCGCATGAGGTCGCTTTCTATAATGAAATTTCTTTTACAAGAGGAAATAAATCTTCTCTCTTCTGTTGTGTTTGATTAGGATGAATACAACATTGAATTTTGTCCGAATATAGGAATTTGCCTTGGGAAAAGAAAAGATAACACGTTATTGGTTGTTCTTTCCTTTCTTGCTTAAAAGAGATAAGACTTCTCTCTCCTTTCTTGTTTTTGGATTATGAGGAAATGGTATCTTATATTTTAAAGGAATGGGCATTAAAAATTTCATATGAATGTTCGTGAGAGTTGGAAAAAGAATAGTTTTTCCTTCCGAACTCATAGAGAAATATACTGTTTCTTCTAGGATGGTATGATGATTAGTTGTGTTTATTAATGCTGATCACCCTTTAAGATCGAACTGCTTGGAGATTATGACTTAACTGGGATTGTCAGCAAAAGAATAAATGCATGGAAATGTTGTCTTGCTGTGTGGGTTGTCTTGATTATACTAGATTCATGTATCGACACCCCGTACGGTTTACTTTACTAAAGGTAATGACATCCGATTTTGCATTCGAGTTTTGCATACTATTATGAACTTGGAAAATGGATTGGGTAGAATCATTTATCGAAGGGAATCCTTCTTCACTTTCGCTGTTCTAACTTGGTGAAATTCATAGTTAATGTGAATATCGGACTTGCCGTAGGTAACAAAGAATGAATAAATGTTATTTTGAACGGATACGCTCATAGGACTAGAAAAACATGAAATTAATTGACTATATGATTGTAATACATCATTTATTGTTTAAGATACAAAGAAAGAAATATGGTCCTTTTAGTATGATAAAATATGGTTTGCATCATTGTATCGTCTCGACCTTGGATGAACATAATGATGTACTAACTCGTATCGGATTTTTATATGAGTCTCGATTCAAATGAAGTATGGATATGGAAGATGAATTCTTCCTGCTTTCATTTAAAGCGGATTATAAATGAAACTACTCTCTCACCGAAAGTGAATTTCAAAGGTTTTTGTAAGTTTCACTCGAATCATTATCTTGATTTATGTTTCGCTTGGATTCCATTTTCGTAATGTACCAATTGGAAAGAAATAGAGATATGAATGAATGACTTGGAAAATGATATTTTCTTCCTTCATTCAACTGGAAATCGGTAATTCATGAATAATGAAATTTTATAGTGCTTAGATGGGAGCAACTATATGCATTGCTGTTCGCTTTCTTGTCTCATGCTTGATTGCTTGATTCTAATATGATGCATGAACCGAAAGGAAAGTAAAGAGGTTTACATTTCGCTAGTTTCATCCTTTGCATTTATTGTTATTGAAAGGCGTGGAAAAGATAACAAAGGTGTTATATCAGCAAAGAAGCTTATTTATATTTTTCTTAACTGTAAATATTGTGAATTAAGATTTGTAACGGTTAAGTGGAAACGGACAGCAGCTTTCTTGGCCGATTGTGATGATAGTTTGATATGTTCAATGTTATGCCGATCTTTCTTTCGTGCCTATTTCGTGATTGTTGTTTTATCGCCGTTTCATAAAAGCATGGTTCTTTTATTGAGACAGCTTTAGTCAAGCACCTTATTTTAAGGATAAGTGCTTAATATACCTACCATCAATCGACCTCGCAAATCGCTTTCAGATGGAATTTGATTAGAATGAAGACATGGTTGTTTTCTCGATGCTTCTTGATTAGTGAAAGATGAATTGTAATTGTTGCTTTTATTCCTCTTTGAGGAATTGTGAAAAGAAGAAAATATATTCTTCTATCTATGAGTCAGATTGATGTTTTATGTAAACCATGCCCATCCGGGTGGATCGGCAAATGTACAGATTATGACATGAATTGTCGAATACAATTACAAGTGTGATATTTTAATAATTATATCACTTTTGGTATTGTTGACTAAATTGGAAATATAATGTTATTTCTTAATTTGGATTTGTTTCATTGTCCTCGATGGATGTTCAATGGAAACCGATTTCTATTCTTACCTAAATGCAACCTTTAAGTTGAAAATGCAATTAGTTCATACTTGGGTAAAGATGAATTTTTAATTGACATTAAAAGGATTAGGAAGAATATGATTCCATAATCGAAAGGTATTCGGATTAGCTTAGAGCTAAGGAATATCAATTAACTTTGGAATAATCGAACTTCGCTTTCGAACTCCATTAATGATCTCGTATGCTGAATTCAGAATAAAGGATATAGGATAAGTATATCCACAACTAATGGA
Source organism: Taxus wallichiana var. yunnanensis (assembly GCA_018340775.1). NCBI lineage: Eukaryota > Viridiplantae > Streptophyta > Pinopsida > Cupressales > Taxaceae > Taxus > Taxus wallichiana. The sequence goes on along the minus strand of CM031239.1, from coordinate 599,318,596 downwards.
CCTTAACTATATAACGTTAAGGAGAACAAATGAATACATTTATCGAATTTAGACCTAGTAAATGAATGATGTCTAATAAGTTAGTATTCTGAATTTAGTTACAGTTGGGAAAATCTTGGCTAAGTTTAATAGGTTAAACTTATCACGTCCGTCGGTACGGACTGCTTAATCCAATGATTAAGAAGAGAACCAAGTAGGAAAATGCAGCCCTTCGACATGAAGGAGAAGATGCATTGCAAGATAATGGATGGATTTAGTCCCTCTTGGCTATATACAACTGTAACGGAAACGAGGATCAAGGGATCAGCGTGGATGCTGAAAGTTGATTTTAATTATTAAATCGTATCCAAATCACTTGAGCAGGATGTGTATTCTCGATGGGAGAATTCTGCAGGACATTGGTATACGCCAGCTACAGCAAGGTGTCTCCATGAAGACGGGGTCTTCATGACGACACACTGTTGCAGCTGACATATTGCAATGCCCTTCCGAATTAAAACATCAAGAATACATAGGCTGAATGTGTAACTATGGACAGGGGATAGGAGTATGATCTGGTATACGGAGTGACTCCGGAATACTAAAGATAACTAGACACACGGAGTCGTGGGGAAACAACACTGTATGTCTGCGTATCTTTAGTTACCGGGAGTGCCTTCCTATACTCGTTCATATTACTAACTGTAATTGGAAGTTTAAACTAACCTTAAACAAAGAGGACTGGTAGGAACCAGGAAAGACCATTCTAGATAACAGGTGAAGTGAAGTGAAGGACGTATTCCGCTGATGTGTATCACATCCAGGAATATGATCATGCAAAGCATGTGAAAATCTTTGGCCAAAGTATCGCAATTGCTGGTTGCGTTGTCCTTATCACTTAATTTAAGATGCAGGATGTCAGATGAATATCAGTAACAGATATTCAGATAGGCTTCTTAAATGGATCACTTCAATAACCGGAAACGGTTATGAGAACAGGTATATATAATATACCATGCATAAACAAACATGAAGGATCGGCATTGCTTGTAGTCATGAACATGAAGGATCGGTTGTTGCCGAGTCATGAAATGAAGGATCGTTGAAACTCCGAGCCATGAAAATGGAAGATCGGTAGTTCCTCGAGTCATTTACAAAGAAGATATAGAATCTGCTTATAAGATCAATGGCATTGAATGTGTGTTCCATATTGTAAATATGCGAACAGGGAACATTCGCTTTAAAAAAAGAAATTGTGTGATCCAAACTGTGTTGTTTGGGTAGAGAACAATTATTATAACTTGAACGTGTGTTTGAATTTTGTAATTCATAACAGAACGTTATAAAAAAAAAAATTCCCTTGTTCTCGTATTTTAAAATGGGGATGTTACATCATCTCGAATATTTTCAAAATCTCTCCTCAACATTTGAAGTTTGACAAGTTTTACCTTATTGGTGCCTTGATAGGCAATTTCTAAAATATCCCATGCTTGCTTAGACCTAGTGGTCAACTACTCTAGAAAATATGGACATGTCCAGACCTTGCTAGATAAAAACTAAGGCTTTTGCATCTCTTTTTCTATTTTCCTTAAGCAGATCCTTGTTTGCCTATGACAAAGCATTATATGCAGCTTGATCTTTTGGTTCTAGAAAGCCATTTTTGACAAGCTCCTAGGTATCTTGACTATAGAAAAGGGTTTTCATTCTAATAGCCCAATAATCATAATTTTTGCCATTAAAAATTAGGATTTGGGGTTGAGAAGATCACTACTATTTCCAGCCATGGCCAAAAATGAAAAACACAGATTTAAACAAGAAAATCGCATAGATTTAAAAGAGAAAAATCAGACCTATGGGAAAATGCGAGAAACACCTTCACTCGTCCAAAATCGTGTGCCAAAGTTGAGGATTTTCACTGATACCGTGATGTGGTGACTAAAAAGTAAGTATGCAAGTAAAACAGAGAAGAGAAAATAAAAATATGCAAAATATATTGCTTCTATTAAATTTTTCCAGAGCTTCGTTGCTCAAATTTTTCATTACAAAATGCATACAAAATGCCTCATATATATAGAGGTCTTTCAAAAGATAGCTTCATGAGCAAGCTAGAAAACATTAAATGTGATTTGGTAGGAGAGAAGATTTTACAATAAATTGGAAATATTTTCCAAATCCTTTTTGCAAACTAAATCTATCATAATTGATTCTAGTAGTTGAGAATACACAAATCCCAAGATAAGGATCACACTACAATCACAAATTTTCACTCTTCATCACTAATGACCAAAAGGTTTTTTGGTTTGTGAACAATATTCTGAAGGGTCACCAAAGAGTTCCAACTTAGGAGCATGTAGTATCAACAGAAGTCCAAGATCCAGGTGTCAAAAACAAGTTAAACAGAATCTAGGTTAAGCTATTTCCCAATCCTCGCAATAGAGTGAAAATGATGCACAATTTATGTGTAATTTATTTTCTATTTTAAATAAGGTAAACAATGTAGGAATGTATTGCAAATTTGATTAACAGAAATTGCAAATGCTCACATTTTGAGGGAAACATTTTATTGCACCAAATAAATAAAGCAAAATTAAATAAATTATTGATTTAGCAAGCCAACAAACGATATCTCTACCTTGCATCGATCATGCAAACAATGATCGGTCTGTGAGTTTACATCGAGTGAGTTCGGATCCCTCGTGCATTGGCGAGTTAACAGTGCTAAGTTTCAAAGGCGAGCTCCTATTCCAATCTGTATAGCATTGACCCATGTCTCGCGCTTCAAGTGGATCAATCCCACAAGTTTATAGAGCTCCCACGCTCCCGTGCGATGTCGCTTCTTGTTGCGTCGACCATACACAAAATGGTTCCAATAGCACCCAGTAGATCCAGATCCTTGCGTCCAAACGAACCAAGTGAGCTGGGCATTTTTGCTGATTTTCGAAGCTCTTGCACATAAAGGCCGAGCTATCACAAGATTGATCTTTGTGCACGTCAACCTCCCGAAACAAGTGTTGAAATAGAGCTTTGCCTACGTCAAAAGCACAAAATCCAACTCTATTAAGTTCTGCATTTACTGCCAAGCCATCTACAGCTCAAACAAATTCTTCGCCATCAATGGCCGATTTTACTCCTTAGCAAGCACAATCCATGTGCATCCCTTTCATTGGTCGATATTTTCCTCTTTTTTGGGATCGGCAAAACAGTTCTGGCTAACTCTCAACCATACGATTTCAATGCACGTCCTTGTGCAATCTTGTCCCTCCATTATCTAATGTCCGTCAGAATCAGCTGGACTCCAACCGAGATAATCCTTCTGCGTAACCCATAGCCTGCGCACATGAATAACAAAAAGTGCATTTCAACAGAAGTTTCTAGTGATGTCAGAGGCATTTGCCCAATTGCCCCTATCTTCTGCACATGAGGCCTGTTAGCTCAGAATCATGTACTATTAGCCTGTACACATGGCAATAGTTTATTGGTTTATTTGAATTGAAAATGACAGATTTGACAGAACTGTCACGGGACCTGGGCTGCACCATGGGCTGCTCTAAAGCTCGGTACGGCTGAGCATTTGACGACTTGAAGCACGCTAATAATCCAAATGAAAGATGGGACCATGTAAGGTATGTATTCTTCGCCGTGAATAGAATTATCTTGAAACTCCAGACTCCAGAGTAAGCGACACAGAAATGTGTAGCCAACAACCAAATAATAAATGCGTAAAAAAATTCTATCATATACATTTAACTAATAAATTATGAACCATAAATTCTATGAAATCGAAACGGTCATAAATAATTACAGACAAAAATCATCCCACCTGCAAAATACGAGTGGAAATGTAGGTATAGTAAAAACAGATATGGAGTTCCTCAATGTTTTACAAGTAGGCATTCATGCGTTTGTGGGTATCCATAATATTATATATATAAACAACACCGTGCAAAATAGTAAAATGCACACATCTAAATTGAACTTGACATCCTCATAATTGAATCATGTTAATTTGCCCTCGTCGCCCTAATTAACGATTAAAGTGTAAAAATATTACTCAAATATTCAAGGAATCAAATGTGAGACTTAGATTCCTGTAGGGAATCCTGGTCCCTCTCATGATGTGAGGGTTGGTGGGACGATTTTATCTCAACCTACTTTGGATAAGTCAATGAAAACTTGAATCCTAACAAGAGTGAGGGTTGGACAGTTGTGAATAGAAAAAATAAAGGAAGGCTTCTCACTACTCCTCTTCAAATGCACTTGAGATCCCATGGGCGTGCACCTCTTGGGTAATCATCTTTGATTTGTTGTCACTAGGGGTGTTGTATTTTGGTCTAAGACCATGCTTCACTTTGTACCCTGTTGTGCTTTGTTGCCATCCTTTCGGTTTGTATAGGGTTGTTGATCCTTCCTTTGTTGTGGTTTATGGCCATTGGTAGAGGCCTGTTCATTTGAGCATCAAGGGTATATCCTTCTCTCTTTGCATTTGGAGTTTTTGGTCCCCTTAAAACCAAACCATTTTTTACCCTATCTACAAAAAAAGGTAAATTTGCTTGAAGAAAGGAAAAGGAATGCAAATACATGTATGTGTGCACTTGTGTGTAGAAACATTCATATATATGTGTATAGAAGAATACATATATCATTGGGTTGTAATTTGGTTGATCCTATGTTATTGGTAATGATTAGGAGGAAAGAGTGATATATAAGGTAAAAACTCTCCAAATGATGCTTTCATAGGAAAGAGGCTAGAGAATGAGAAACCTAAATTAATTGATTACATTCACCATACCCCCCTACTAAATAAAGCATGTGGTGCTTGTGTATTAATTTGATTCCTTTGTCATGTGATTATTACTTAAAATATACAAGGATCAATTATCTTCTACTTATAATACATGATCGAAGTATAATTGTGATAAAATCACATTAGTAATAATTGTGATATGGTGGTGATATACAAGTCACTACACTTTCTAGAAAATTTGTCTTTGGAAAAAGAAGTTTTTTTTTTATAATAAAAATTTAATGATTTACTTTAATATTAAGAAATCATTATGATGCTTATATACTATGTGGGTTATGTTATCAAATTTTGCCCCTTAGGTGAAATTGGACAAACAAGACCTCACAGAGAGGAAATGGAGGGATCGACTCAGCCATGGGAGCTCACGCTTCAGTTCCAAACCAAACAAGTTAGTGAAGCGGGCTGAGCGCATTGCAAAGGAGCTTAGAGTTTGAGCCGTTCAGTGGAATGAAGGAATTCTCGCAGCTTGAAATTCAGACTTCGGAGGTTAGGTCGTTCGGAGGTAGGCCGAAGCGAAATTCGGGGACTCGGCTAAAAAGAACGCGAAAAACAGAGTTGAAAGTCCGAAAGCCGAAATCTAAAATTCAGACTTTGGGGTTTTAGAGTTTTGAGGTTTCAGTAGCTCACAAAGAATAGTGTCATGTGGGGAGAAGAAAAGTCTGAAACCCGAAGTCCGAAATTTGAACTTCAAGATTTTGGAATTTTGAAGGTTTCATGTGCCAATCAGATAATGTAACCCTGAAACCCAAAGTCTCGAATCCCCGAAAAGACAAAGGTTTAAAACCCGAAGTCCAAATTTTAGATTTCAGGGTTTTAGAATTTCAGAACTTTTGGTTCAAAGGATGAACAATGTCAAGTGACATCATTTTAGATTCCAAACTCCAAAGTCCAAATTTCAAACTTTGGAGGTTCGACATTTCGGAACTCTCGAGCCAACTTGAATGATGAACAATACAATGATATTCGAAGTGAAAAATCCCAAGTTCTGATCCCGAAAGTCTAAAATTCATATTTTAGAGGTTGCGATGCATTGCATCGAGTTCGAAAATGACATAGTCAACCATCCACATTTATTGCAGAATGGCACCCTCATCTTCAAATGGCCATATATTTTCACTGAAAAATCGGATTTGTATAAAATAGGATTTTTTGGAAAGCTCTCAGCCTCCTCTACACAACAAAGTGAGAGTGGTTTTCTTAATTTTAGTGAGACTAAGTATTTCAAAATGAGGAAATATAGTCTGTCATTTTATAGGATGTTTCCATATTTCTCACCTACCAAAATGATGAGGGTATGGGCTTCCTTTCTTCCCCAACAAGGAAAATTACATAGAGGCATGGGTTTTGTAGAGGGCACCCATCATCATATGTTACAATTTTAATGCATTTTTGGGTGGTGGAAGCAAGATTTTGAATTCCTCTCTCTCCCTTCTCTCATTCTTCATTTATATTATAAGGAGGGGATCATTTCAAAATTTTGGATAATTTTGCTTTGCACCCTCCCTTCTTCTCTTGTCTACAAGTGAATTTGTGGATTTAAAACCTCCCATTCAAGTTGTAAATTCATTTTTCCTTGACCATCAGTAATGCATTATATCAAATATGTGGAGCAATAATATAAGTCTCAGGATGAATCTCCACCATCTCTTGTGTTCATTGCATCCTTCCGATCTCTCATTACAATTTTGGTTAACTATGCATTTTAGGTTGTGTTACATGTTTTGTTGTTTTATGTTTAATGGTGAATAAATTTTTGACAAGAAACCTATCTATGTTGATGCTCATCATTGTAACATCCTCATTTCAAAATACCAGAACAAGGGAATTTTTTTATTTTTTTTTTTTGATAACGTTCACTGTTATGAATTATAAAATTCAAACACACGTTCAAGTTTTAATAATTGTTCTCTGCCCAAACAACACAGTTTGGATCACACAATTTCTTTTTAAAACGAATGTTCCCTGTTCGCATATTTACAATATGGAACACACATTCAATGCCATTCAATCTTATAACAGATTCTATATGCTGCTGTAAATGACTCGAGGAACTACCGATCTTCCATTTTCATGGCTCGGAGTTTCAACGATCCTTCATTTCATGACTCGGCAACAACCGATCCTTCATGTTCATGACTCGGCAACAACCGATCCTTCATGTTTGTTTATGCATGGTATATTCTATATACCTGTTCTCATAACCAATTCCGGTTATCGAAGTGATCCATTTAAGAAGCCTATCTGAATATCTGTTACTGATATTCATCTGACATCCTGCATCTTAAATTAAGTGATAAGGACAACGCAACCAACAATTGCGATACTTTGGCCAAAGATTTTCACATGCTTTGCATGATCATATTCCTGGATGTTATACACATCAATGGAATACGTCCTTCACTTCACTTCACCTATTATCTAGAATGGTCTTTCCTGGTTCCTACCAGTCCTCTTCGTTTAAGGTTAGTTTAAACTCCCAATTACAGTTAGTAATATGAACGAGTATAGGAAGGCACTCCCGGTAACTAAAGATACGCAGACATACAAAGTCGCTTCCCACGACCCTCCGTGTGTCTAGTTATCTTTAGTATTCCGGAGTCACTCCGTATACCAGATCATACTCCTATCCCCTGTCCACAATTACACCTTCAGCCTATGTATTCTTGATGTTTTAATTCAGGAGGGCATTGCAATATGTCAGCTGCAACAGTGTGTCGTCATGAAGACCCCGTCTTCATGGAGACACCTTGCTGTAGCTGGCGTATGCCAATGTCCTACGGAATTCTCCCATCGAGAATACACATCCTGCTCAAGTGATTTGGATACGATTTAATAATTAAAATAATTTTCAGCATCCACGCTGATCCTCGATCCTCGCTTTCCATACTGATTGTATATAGCCAAGAGGACTAAACCGTCCATTAGTTTTCTATGTATCTTCTCCTTCGTATCGAAGTGCTACATTTCCTTACTTGGTTTATTTCTTAATCATTGATTAAGCACCATACCGACAGACGTGATAAGTTTAACCTATTAAACTTAGCCAAGATTTTCCAACTGCAACTAAATTCAGAATTCTAACTTATTAGACGTCGCTTAAACGAGGCCTAATTCCCAAGAAATGTATTCATTTGTTTTCCTTAACGTTATATAGTTAAGGTCCATTAGTTGTGGATATACTTATCCTATATCCTTTATTCTCAATTCAAAGATACGAGATCATTAATGGAGTTCGAAAGTGAAGTTCGATAATTCCAAAGTTAATTGATATTCCTTAGCTCCTAAGCTAATCCCGAATACCTTCGATTATGGAATCATATTCTTCCTAATCCTTTTAATGTCAATTAAAAATTCATCTTTACCCAAGTATGAACTAATTGCATTTTTCAACTTAAAGGTTGCATTTAGGTAAGAATAGAAATCAGCCTCCATCAACATCCATCCAAGGACAAATAACAAATCCAAATCAAGAAATAACATTATATTTCCGTATTAGACAATAAAATCAAACCGATATAACTATTGAAAATATCACACTTGTAATTGCATTCAATATTTCAAGTCATAAACTATACATTTGCCAATCCAGCTGATTGGGCATAGTTTATATAAAACATCAATACAACTCATGACCGTAAGAATATATTTTCTTCTTTTCACAATTCCTCGAAGAGAAATCAAAGTAACAATTACAATTCATTTTACAGCTAATCAAGAAGCATCAGAAAACAGCCATGTCTTCATTCTAATCAAATTCCATCTGCAAAATGATTTGCAGATTTTCGGGCCCAACGAATCGAGCATATTAAGCACTTATCCTTAAAATAAGGTGCTTCAACTAACTGTCTCAATAAAAGAACCCTGCTTTTATGAAATGACAGTTAAACATCAATCACGAAATAGGCACAAAAGAAAGATCAGCAAACAACTGAACTATCAAAATATCATCACAATCAGCCAAGGGACTGCTGTCCCGTTTCCACATAATCGTTACAAGTATCAATTCACAATATTTGAAAAGTTAGGAATACAAGTAACTTACAACAGATATAACACACTGTTATCCTTTCCACACCTTTCAATAACAATGAATGCAAAGGATGAAACTAACTGAAATGTAATTCCATTACTTTCCTTTCAGTTCATGAATCATATTAAATTCAAAGCAATCAAGTACAGACAAGAAAGCGAACAGCAATGCATATAGTTGCTCCCATCTAAGCACTATAAAATTCATTATTCACGAATTCCAGATTTCCAACTGAATGAAAGAAGAAAAGATCATTTTTCCAAGTCATTCATTCATATCTCTACTTCTTTCCACATGTCTGTCCTAACAGTGAAATCCAAACGAAAGACAATTCAAGATAACAGTTCAGAGTGAAACTTACAAAATCCATTCGGAATTCACTTTCCGGCAGCAAGAATAATTTCATTTATAATCCGCTTTAAATGAAAACAGGGAAGAATTCATCATCCATATCCATACTTCATTTGAATCAGACTCATATGAAAATCCGAAACAGGTTAGTACAACATTATGTTCATCCAAGATTAAACAGTACAAGGATGCAAACCATATTTTTATCATACTAAAAGAAACTATATTTCTTTCACTGTATGCTAAACAGACAAACAGTATTCCAATCATGCAGTCAATAAGTCACATGATTACTTAATCCTATGAACGTATCCCGTTCAAACAACATATTATTCATTGCTGTTACCTACAGCAAATCCAATATTCACATTGACTATGAATTTCACCAAGTCAGAACAGCAAACAATAGAAGACGAATTCATTTCCCTTTAATTTCACTAAGAAACAATCATTTGTTCCGAATAAAATAAAAACACTCAAATCGTGTTTATCTTAGCATGACAGCTCAACTTATGAAGATAACAAAACATTCATTCTCATTGAAAAGCAACTCACATAGCCTGTACAGTTTCAATCCAACATGCCACAACAATGAATATCCAATTCGAATTCTATCTCGATCAACCGTTAACTCCAAAACAACATTCTCCATTTTCTTAATGAGGTACAGAACTCAAAATATAACATTCATATATCAATACCTCTATAAAGACAAACCCGTTTAGGGTGTTAATTGCGTAAGCTTGGTACAGTCAAGGCAGACTCAGAAAACAAGCTAATTCCCACACTTTCCATTTATTAAAACAGAAATCCAAGTCAAGTTCGCATTCACAAGACAATTCAAATCAGAAGGTCAAACCTCAACTACAAGACGCCATGGAATCAACTTTCCTTCACAAAGATAAGGAAATATAATCATTCACTGCACTGAATACAAACCAATTTGTATTTGTGTATACAGTCCGAACAGGAAGACCGAACAGCATCATTAAAACACCATAAAACCAACCTATTCTCACAGCAAGGAGAAAACATAATCCATCAATAACTTCAGAAGGAAAAACAGTCTACTTTTTCCTATTTTCACGGATACCAAAACGTATTCGCTCATTTCTTAAACAAGAAAAGGCACAGCAATGGAAATATTGCTATTACGTCATTCAATTCGAGTTCAAATACCCAAGAAAACCCAAATGCCATTTCCATTGAAATTCAAGGCAGTAGAAGGAAGAGAATCTGTTTCCATAAAAATTTCAATAAGAGACAACTACAAGCAACTATCGTTTCCCTCATTCCCGTTTGTCAACGAAAGAACGATAGTTTCGGTAGTGAGAAGAACTCAAATAACATGTACAGACCCTTGATACACAAGACAAATTTTCCATTATTGTCAACAAACCAGCACGTCGTGGAAGTGTTTCCAACCAATCAAAATGTAAGGACAGATTAATCACAACAGCAAGGAAACAACTTTACCCCATCATTTCCAAAAATGACAGCAAGTATGAAGGAAATCCAAATCATAACAACATAACATGACTGTATTTCCATTTCCTCTTTACTTGCAAAGGCATTCCCCAAGCACAACAGAAAAGAAACGATTACACTATAAGGAACGATTACACAACCTGTTCCAATTCATATAGCATGTACAGAGAAGAAAATGTCTATTTTATTCCACAATACAGTCAACAATCACTACAGTAATTCACATTCTAACTCGATTCGTGCAAAAACGCATCAAGGCCGAGCAACCAGAAGCCATTTTTCTTATCATTTCCAAAGAAAGAAAGCAAGAACCAACAAAATCCAAATCAAATCGATTCAACAGCAATCATACAATCCAAACCCAAGAGCAGGGTTGTTTTAATGAAACACTTAATCAAAGCAAAGATTTTTAAAGAGAAGGGCTTAACATGCCTGAAATCCCTTTTCCTGAACTCGAAGAAGGATTCGTTTTCCGCGTTTTTCCTTCTACAGCGACAACACAAACTCCCTACACTTCTTTCTCCTTCAGGCTTAGCAATGACCTCAAATCTCCATGAAAATGTCAATGCCAAGAGCTGTTCTGACCAACTGCACTTAAAAACCAAATGCAGAGCAACTTTTCCAAAACCAAACCGAAACAATGAAAATCAAATTCCCTCATACACTTTCCAAGGCGAGCTGGTCGCGAGGACCGAAAACAATTAATGCAATTAAGGCTCACCCTTTTTCCTTACTTTCCACGCCACCGCCACTTGGGTTGGCAAACTCTAAATTTCAAATTTCCATGCAAAACTGAATTTGGCTCTATCTCCAAATAGATGCCACTATTTCCTACCTGCCCCGCCAAAACTGGCGCTGTCCACGTATGGACTGCTTTATTAAATGCCAATGAATGCCTTCTTCCCATCCTTATCCCTTTCCTCCAAGGGTCTGCGCACCCCTTAGATTAGGATTAGTTTAGGTTGCATATAGTATTCAACCTAGGTCTTAGTTTAGCCTTAGGTTATTTTCCCTTTTTATATATATATAATTTAAAAATCCACTTAGGATAGTAGTGTAGGATGCATGTTAGGACTTAGGATTAGTTTAGGTTTTAATTCATACTAACCACTAACACTAACAACTTCCATCCAGCCTCCCTACTAACATTCACGTTAATGCAGAGCAGGACGTTCCGTCCTTCAGATTACGTGCCAAGGCCACCCGTGTCCAGGCATTTCTTGCCTCACGAGGTCCCAAGTTCGACAGTACAGGGTTCAAGAATCGAACCCCTGTCGTTGGCATCTACGTGCTAGCTGTTCACACCTGCAATCAGGCGCTGCACGTTCATAACAATCTCGGGTTCGGTTCAAGTGTGAATCGACACAGAAATCACAAGAGAACCTCAGCATACTTGGATCAATGGAATTGATTCAAGGTATGTTGTCAATCAGCAACAAGAGTTAGCAAGTATACGACAATTTGTCGTCACATCAGCAAACACACAAGTACAATATTTGTTGTCCCAAGCAATAAATCATAGCATACAAGAATCCAAGTTAGCAACACATTCTCTTAAGATCAGAACTTATCTTAACATGTTTGCCTTCATTTCAGCAGCTATAACAGTATGTAAAACATTCACCAAGTTAACATACAAAATCAGAGTGTTACACTCATCCTCTTCAATATTGTTCAATTTTATCCCCATGCAAGGCAAGTTATTCAACATTCCTCTTGGTGCATCACCTCCATCAACTTAGGTCTAATTTCATGCAATCCTTTAACCCCGTCTCCTTGGCAAGTTAGGATAGATTTTAGTATAGATCCTCTAAAATTTGAGTGTGTGTATCGTAATAGAGAAATAGGAACCAGGATTCATTTAGAGATATTTCCATGGGAAATTATTCATGTTATGTAATTCGCACTAACAGCTTTAACTCATTCGAGTTGCAAGAATCGGGGTGTTGTGATTACACATCAATAGGTTAAATTGTGATTATAAATAAATATGTATCATAAAAATATATTTTATACTATGACTACAATATTATAGACAAGCAACTTACAAGTATTATACCAAGAACAAAAAGATACATCTCAACAAAATTTCCAACAAAGTATTGTTATCATTTCATCACAAAAAGCACTAAGGTTTTCTCTTGCTTAGTACAATAATAATAGTAATACATCAATCTACATATAATTAAGGTTATTATTTCCATCAACAAATGTAATATTCATCTCAATGGGTACATGTTATTACTAACATAATTTAATAACACTACCAAATCCTTCTTATTTCTTTCCCTTTCATAGTACTTGTAAGTAAACAAATGGTCAACCCAAGAGTTTGCATGGTGATATCCTTAAAAACTAGTACAAAACATGCACACATATTTATCATTGAAAATGGTATCGACTGCGTTACATGCATTTGAGAGGGTATAAATTACATTTTAATTTTAATTACATTTTCAAGGCCGACTTCAAAGATTCAAGGCCAAGGCCCCATCCCAAGCGACTTCTTGGTCGGGTAGATACCTCAGGATCAACCCCTATAGTTTAGATTAGATGGGTGGAGTTCAAGCACTATAGTTCAAGGCCATAGTGAGGTGGGTCACTCAAAATCACCCTCAAGGCCCCCTATATAGATAGAGAGAAACACAATATTATCTAAAATAAAATTCTCTATGCAAATAATTTAAATGGAGGTTATGTATATTCATGTGAGTGTATCGTTTAGTTTATCAATTAATTATTTAGCTACAAGGATCCAAGTTTCCATGTTGTAGTCACAATGTTACAAAACTGCTTGTTTTAGCCAAAATGGAAACGAAATGGGTTTAAAAAGTAATCGATGAAAACTTAGGTAGTCATTCTCGTCGATTCTCCTCACTTAAATATAACACCCACACATGCAAGACCAAAGCACAAACCAAAATAAACCAATATAATTTTTCTTTCTTTTCTTGTTTTGGAACATCACTAGGTTGACATAGTACATCCTAACATCACATGATAGAATTACACCAACATGGACTCATACAACAAGATGAGTAATTGATTGACACCAAAATTAAAGATGAGTCACACTACCAAGGCTACCTACGAGACTTGCAATGGGGGAAGAGATCATCATTACAACTATTACTTATGGTTCCACTAATGAATTTATGGCTAGTATTATTGGAGGCATAAGTGTGTGTTATGATGGATGGATAAGGGCCTATTGAAGTTGATGTGATATTTTTCATCTTGGACATGTGTGTGTGTGTGTGTAGACACACACACTCTTCCCCAACTCCTATAATGAGGATGTTTTACAAAAACAAGCTAGAAGAAAAATAAATAAATAAACATGAGACCCTATGAAAGCCTTTCTCCACACTTCCAACTATATATATATATATATATATATATATATATATATATATATATATATATATATATATATAAATAGCAAATCATAAAGATGATTAAGGGATTTCTAAACCGTAGAGATCTAGGGTGAGAGATGAATCTATACAACAAATCTTATTTGAACCTCTCCTACTTGTCCTTAAGTTGACTATTCAAGTTAATTATAACTAGTTATTGTCTCATGGAGGGTTATAATATTTTGTAGATATTGTAGCTTTTTATTAAGGAAAATTGTTGAATATGGTATAAATGTATGGTAAGATCAATTTTTACAAATAATATTATAGTTATTTCAATATATTTCTTAACTAAATTTATTGACTTGAATATAAGTATAGATATATATAATCCACACACACACACACATACACACATATATGTTTATTTATAATCAGATATATATACATATATATAATTTGTACACACATATACACACACACTCATATAATTCATATATATACATCATAATGGCGTTGACTGCTCTACCCTAACCCTATCCCTAATAGCGCCACTGCTTTCTGCTACTGGTGGTGGGTGCACGACAGGGCCTCAATCTCCAAAGAAATACACCATTTCCTCCCGTGTTCTTGCTTCAGATGGAATTTTGGATAGAAATGAGTGTTTCCTAGCTCTCGCTTAGATCTCGATGCCTAGTGGCCGGTGTTAGACTGCTCCCATTCATGCTAGGTCGAATGGATTGAAGTAGATCATGCGCGGGCCTAAGCCGCATGGTGACGGCTTGTCTCTCATAGATCGGGTCTATGGTGATGATGGGCCGGTGAGTCCCGGGTCCTCTCAATGGCAACAGAGGCATGGGTGGTAGTGACAATGGTGGTCCAATCTGATTAGGACGTGCCCTCTCGCAGTAAAGTGCATGTTGGGCTGGGATCCCCTATTCCTGGAGGATTTAAGCAAGGTTTGGGTTAAGGGTATGTTGGTTCTTCTGAGCTGGTGTCCTTCCCACCATAGCGAAGTCTGGTGCATGGTCCCTTCCTAAACCTACGACCTCTGCTCAAAAACGGTGCATGTGGTGTCATTTGGGAGGAGGTTTTTGATTCTCCGAGTTTGTTCGTGATAGGGTCTTATTTGCAGGTTTGTTGGTTGTTGTTCGGGTCTTCCTGCCTTGCACAACTGGATTATTGAGCTATGGAGGCCTCATACAGCTGGTAAGGTCAATATTTATCCCTCTGCTCGAGGGTTTTTTATAGCTATTTTTGATAGCTCTTTGGATAAGGAAGCCATTTTAGGAAAAGTTTGGACTTACCAGGAGCATCTTCTTCTTGCAAAGCCTTGGTTCCCCTCCTTCAATCCTTTGACTAAAACTTTCAATATTAGACTAGTATGGATAAGGCTCCCCTACTTGCCTTTGCATTTCGGAGCGAGGATTGTTTTAAGGCTATGGGGGATGCCTTAGGTAATTTTGTTGCTGTGGATCCCAAGTCGGATTCCTTTGATCATACTACTTTTGCTAGGATTTTAGTGGATATGGATTTGTCTTGCTAATTTTCCAGCCACTATGGATCTTAAGGTCAAAGATTTAGTATGGACTCAAAATTTAGATTATGAAGGATTTCTCGTTTAGATGCAGAACTTGTTTTGCTCTTGGACATCTAGCCACTAATTGCTCCATCATCAAGAAGTGATCAAGGGGAGGGTTTCATGGTGGAAATATTTTAAATCGGAAAATTTGGTGGTTTATGCTCCTGAAGATAGTGTTAAAGAAGCAGCTACAAACATGTCCAGGGATAATCATGAAGTAAAGATGGGTGAATTTGTTCATCCCCCTTTTGGACCAGTTAAGATTTATGGGAAGGAAGAGGTATCAATGGTGCAACATCCCAGTTTCATGCAGATGCAAATCTCTAACAACAATGAGGTCCTTGAGGTATGTCTTCCTGTCCACCCGGATGAGAATGTAGATCCCAATGGGGGGATGGATGGAAGACTGTTTTTAACAAGAAGAAAGGAAAAGCTGATATTTCTCCTCTGAGGATGAGCCTTAGATCCCATCGTGGAAATGCTCATGGAAGTTAGTTTTCCCTTTGTTTGGATGGTCAAGCCCTTTTAGATCGCCTTTATGGATCCTTTTTTCCTCTCGGGTCTTCCTTTCGGTTGGTTTTTTTGGATTGTTTTGTTGTGTCTTTCCTAGGGCCATGGTTGGTTCTATTTCTTTCAAGATCCACCTTTGTGCTTTGTTGTTTTATCTTTCATTTTTATGTTCAGGTTTTCGCATCCCTTCAAAACTTGTTTTTTGCCTTATCTAATAAAAAATATATATACGTAATATAATTCTCACACACACACACATCACTTCTCATTATAATATAGTGAAGGCACGTTTATCAACAAATACTACATAACCCACATAAACAACCTTATAAAATGAATGTGAAATATTCAATGTGATATTTATGACCAAGAATATTATAATATTAAAACACTCCTAAAATCCACATGAATATTGTTGTTTTTATGATATTTATGACGAAGCATCATATAATATTGAAACTCTATGAAAGTTGTGGCTTAAACAAAACTATACTTGTAAATGTAAAATGGCACAACGAATCTTATCCTCATTCACATGAAGCTAGGTTTGAACCAAGAAACAAGTATGGTGACCAGAATCCAAGGTATGAAACCCTTTCGTAGCAGAGAAATTTGTACTCGAACAAGCAAACAAATTCAATATATATTGAAACTCTTTCGTAGCCAAGAGAAATTTGTACTGAACAAACAAACAAATTTGTAATGAACAAACAAACTAATGGCATCGGAATCTTATCCCGATCCAAATGAAAAATGTGAACAATGTGAACAGTATCCTAGATAGAACATTATTTTTTATTTTTATATATACACCCATGTGTGTGTGGGTATTGAGATAAACAAAGTTGGCAGCCAAATAACATTAAAATGGGGGTGGAAGATGTGTTGAAATCCTTACAATAGTAGTTGAGTGCAAGAGCGATCATGGCCCTCCAAAGCCTCTCATGCTGGTTTGTCCTTCGAAAAGGGAGAATAGCCTTCCCTCCTCTAGTTCTAACATGGCTTCATGGTTTTTAAAATTTCTAGACCCAACTCCTTCAACACATTGCCTCCCATGGATATATCACGGTTGTTCCTCATGTAACTAGCATGAAATGCATATTCTCATTATAAATATGCATGCAAGTTCATATAAATGTATATACTAGCAATCACATGTGTACAATGCAATATGCATGCCGAACGGTATATGTTATTTGATTTAGAGGGATAGTTATTACTTTTTAGTTGATGTTGATAAGGAGTGTGACTGATTTTATAAGTGGAGGAATATAGTCAAGCATTACATTTAAGGGTTCTATATCTACATTTCAAATTTGTTACAAATTCAGACATATACATTTGTAAATCTTATATCATGAATGGTAGCGTTTTGTGGACAATTTTATTTGAACTAAACATGAATACATTACACAGAATTCTTGATCAAAGCTGAAACTGTAATTTTATCCAAAGATTGTTTAACTATAAGGAAGAGATTCTCATTTTCTCAATCTGGGCACTGGGAGAGTCTTGAGTTTAAATTTGATGAATAATGTAATGACTTACTACACTACAACCAAGATTATCAACCAATGTAGGTGAGTGAAAGGTCATAGAAGAAATGACTACTACTTGAAAATAACCACTAAAGAAAAGACTTAAATAATCCAACAAAGTGCAATATCTAAATAAAGATTAATCACTCCCTTCAGAAGTCAATTCTGAGGAAATTGAACAACATCCATCTCAAAACTGGAAATTGTTTGCATTTGTTTGGTTTCGTAATACTATTGTGCATAATATAGATTTGTACCATTCAAATCATCCAAAGGCATTTACGAAAGGCTCTGCAAAACAAAATGGAGTAAGGTGATATAACTTACATGGCTAGACATGATTTCATATTGTATAGATTATCAAACAACAAATTAGAAAGCAATATCTTATTATAATTTCTTTATTGACACATCTATTTGTTACATTTAGGTTCTCTAAGGTTGGTGAATGTTCCATCTAAGAAGAAAACAAAACAAAATACAAGTGCAATCTTTGCAAAATATTGAATCGGATCTCCTCCCGAATTTGATGTTGGATGAAACTTAGAAAGGTTCTCAGAATGAAGTGATTTCCAATGATCAAGAGGATGATACCCCACCTTGTCTAGAGGCACAAGGAAGTGTTCCGCAGAAATGCAAATTCTTTATGCAATTCCCATAGCATATGAGGCCATATAACAAAGACCTATAACATTTGGTCAGCCCGGGAAGATGAAAACTTCAGCAAAGTTCAAATTTTCAAAAAGATTCCTAAAGGTTAAAATCTATATAACATACAAAATTATTCCTAAACAAAAATATAATATGTATTGATTAGAAATAGATTTAAAGTTATGATTAACTTGTTCATTTTATTTTTTAAAGTTATAATATGTGTAGTGATGGTATAGACAAGTCTTTATGTGATGAGATTGATTGATCACTCTAATTGAGCCTTGACATTATTTTGATCATATGATCTAGTGGAGATAGATAAGAGACAATCTATGCCAAGACAAGTTATAACAAGTACCAAAAAGATTATATACAAATATAAAGTTGAGATAAGAGTTGAAATGAGCTAGATTGGCATCAACCGCACACAAGACATCAAGCAAGTAATACATCATATAGAAATTTTTCCGCTTCTCTAGGTTCCCGACACTCACAAGGTTTTTAAGAGGTTAAAAGCTAGAACTCCAACCAGATCAGGTATCTTTTCATCATTGATGATCATGGCTAGTAGGGGTACCCATGTTTGATTGACATGCACAATATATGCTGCTCCAAACATTCTATTCATTATGGCCATTCCCACTCTCACAACATGTCTGAAAGATATTATATTCATATTCTCTATTGAGACTTTGGACTTGAAACTAGTCGAGTCCTCTGCCCAATCTTTAAGCACAATCTTAAGGTTATTGCTCTTTCCCCATTGTTCCACTGTTTCTTGATTGAACTGAATATTAGATCTAGGGAGATAGTAGTAAGCAGCAATAGCCTTTTCAAATATATTAGCAATTAAATTTCCTCCTTTGGATTTTATAATTCCATCAACACAACTTACATCATCGAAAATACCCCAAAGAAATTTGATACAATGCATTACCTCTAGTTTTCCAACTAAAATATGCATCCCACTCTATTTAATGGCCACTAGATCAGCCATGAATTGTTCTTCATCCTGGTATGCATCGTCATCATCATCTATCAAACTAGCTCCTTCTACCTTCTTTTTCAAGGTTGTATAATGCTCAAATCCGATGACTTGTTTGTCAAAAATGATATCTCCAAAGAGTTGGTCCAAGTAGAAAGTTTGTAGGTAAGCCTCCATTAGCAATAAACTTTAAAATACATGAGCAACTATAGGCATGCAAATCTCTCAATCTTAGAAAACATGCTAATACTCTATTTTGTCTTCTGATCTCTTGAATTTAGAATTTGAAAGCTAGGTTATAGGCTATAGCTCAAATACCAGGTTCTTGAGCATGAATTCCTTTCAAGAGTCCTATAAATATTTATAATTCGTGGATCATGGTAAAATGGTGGTGCATAGTCAAGCAAAGATTGAAGTGTAGTCCGCCATTTAGTAATTTATACAATTTGTATCAATAAAGATTTTCCTTGATTTTTTCTAACTTTTCACCTCTTACTCGGTTAACTCCACGTGAAATATTTTTCTTTGTAAGAACCATGTCAAAGTGTGAAAGGTGAGCTAGTAAGAAGGCTCCATGTACATATGGTTTTAACATACATATTTCTCTTAAATGATATTTATCTTATGTATGCTTCATAACAGGGTGTGAACCAATTAAAAATACCACATACGTATGAATTTCATAGTGGGACTGAGTGTTAGACTCTACATATCCTCTGTTAGTCACCCCATAAGCACAAACCAATAAGAAAGCTCCATGCTTATACCATTTTCCCAATGTTAGTTGTTTGGTGGGTCATGTCAATTATTGTGAAATTGAAGTGTGAGTCAATAAGAAAGCTCCAAGTCTAACTTCCAAGTTCCACTGTTAGTGGTGAGTCAGTGATTCAATGATATGTTCACGTAGATATGTTCACATTTTGTATTGTGAAGTGCGAGCCAATAAGAAATCTCCAAGTCCAACTTTCAATTTCCACTCGTAGTGGTGAATCGGTGAGTCAAATGAGTTAGTGAATGCCACTCGGAGAGAAAATTCGACAGAGGGTATTTTCCAAACTAGTTTTAGGAGATTCACCATTCGATTTCCAACTATTTTTTATATTTTTACCATTTTCACCGAAAGAATGAAACCGACGCTTCACCGTTTTCTATGTTTTGGAATGTGATGAAATAGATAGTTTTATGGGTCGAGGAGGAATACCTGTCTGTGTTGGTTTGGAGGTCAAGAATGTGTTCACTACTCGATCCAATGTCGATCGTGAGAGATTCCATTTGGCTGCGAGGAACTACCTCGAAATAGAAAACAAGACCACCAAATAAGTGTTAAATAATATATGACAAGAGAATGCCTAGCGATGCTAGATCCAAGACGTGTGATACTTCCTAAGGTCATTAATCTATTGTTTTTATAAAACAAATATGAAATGAGCGAAATGCGTATATAAATGAATCTAGTACTAGTATTCGATTTGGGTACCTTATATCACTATCAACGCGATCTAATTAAATACTAAAAATATGTGGGTCAAGGTCTTTGGGCCAAGTGTCAGCAGTTGTTCACTTGGTTTTGGTGTCACAAACAGGTCTTAGAAAGTATTGGGTAAGGTGTTTGGGTTGTTTTGGTAGGTAGGTGGTTGTTGGTTTACACAAAGGCTAGCGACACAAAGACCGACATCGGTTGAGGTATGACCGATCACGAGTTAGGAAGAACCGACGATGGTTATGGGTAACCGACATCGGTAGAGGTGGGCTAATAAGACTCAATAAGATTTGTTAATGGGGTTTGAGTTGAGGTCAGCAGAGATGACAGAGGGCATAACAAGGTATATGGGGATCTTAGGAACACTTAGAAATATGTAGAGGTTGGGTATAGGTGGTTTTATGGTGTGGGTGGAGGAATAGTTGGGTTTACAGAAAGAGGAATAATGGGGAAAAGGGAATGCAAGTAGGAAATGACAACAAATGTGACAAAAACCTTTAAAACAAGGAAAGGCTAAAATAACACAGGTGATAAATGTACTTACTGGTGTTATAGGTCCAATGGCTATGTGGTGGTGATGATTGATTGGTGGGATGGAGCTTGGTGCCATAGTGGTGCTTCCTGAATGTTACCATGAGTGCAATACCTCTGGATCTGTCCTGGTGCTAGCTATGGATGTCTAGTAGGTGCGAAAAGACTCGGTTATACTTCGCATGCGCTTATCTTCTCTTCTCTTCGATTCTAGAATGTGCCAACCCACAAACAAGGTTTCCAAAGTGAATAAATGGTAATGCATTTATAGTTCTCGGTTAATCAAAGTTGGTTTTGGGATGACCGACATCGGTTAAGGTAGGATTCCCTAAGTTTACTAAAAATGGTAGATCTCGCATCATTTGGGTCAGGTTCGTTCATTTATTCACGGATCAAAATGGATGTTATGTTTTTATAAGCGGGAAGGTAGTTAGAGGAATAATAGGATTTGACTTTTAGGGTTAAACTAAGTATTATTCATTTATGGAAACATGCTATCAATAGGTCTATGGTGAGGTATGCATCCATTTAATTAAAGTAATTAAATTAATAATGGGGTGATGATGGGTATTAAATTAATTATGAATAATTAAATTAATATTAATGTGGGTATAAGGGTCATGGTTAGGTGAATGTCTTTAAGTTGGTTATTCGAATGAGGACCAAGGGGAATGTCACCCAACAAATAATACTTCACGAGGTATCTTGGTAAATCCAAAGAATACTCCTCCTTCAAATAATGCAGATGTAAGTTCTTCTCCTTCTACCTCTTCTCCGACTACGTCGAAAAGGATTGAGCCATTTTATGTGTCATTTCTTATCAACGGATACAAACTAAGTAATTACTTTTTGGAATCTGAGCTTCAAAACGTTATGCCTCGCAAAATTTACGATGCCTTGGGTCTCACATTTACAAACACCATCAAAATATGCTATTCCATGGAAAGGCAAGTCCCTCTTGTAGGGAAAATCAAAGATGCGCAGCAAAGTGCTTGCTTCTTTTCTGCAGACAAAAGATTGAAAATGACTATCCTCAGTAGCAGACATTCCAGGTCTTCTTATGGCATGTTTGTTAAGTAGAAATTTTTGCAAAGAGTCAGGTGGAGAAGTCAAGATGGATTGGTCTTGTGTGCACATACCAATCAAAGGAGTAAATCAAGATGGAACCCGAGAAGAAATCCAAGTACACGAAGATCAAAGTCTCGAGAATCCTAGATCTCGATCTTGTTTTAGGAATTTGATCACTGGAGTCTATTATCTAGAAATGGATAGAGAA
Source organism: Taxus wallichiana var. yunnanensis (assembly GCA_018340775.1). Taxonomy (NCBI): domain Eukaryota; kingdom Viridiplantae; phylum Streptophyta; class Pinopsida; order Cupressales; family Taxaceae; genus Taxus; species Taxus wallichiana. The sequence goes on along the minus strand of CM031239.1, from coordinate 599,296,029 downwards.
GATGTTCAACCGGTGATTCAAGAACCGCATCAACTTAATACCAAAATTTGGACTCGGAATTTGATGGCAAATCACTGCTCATTTGATTCTCGTGCAGGTGTTGTTCTTACCTCTCCCAAGGGAAGGTGCATGCACACTCCTTCAAACTCGTTGTTCAAAATACTAACAATACAATTGAGTATGAAGCATTGTTGTAGGCATGGAGCATGTAAGAACAATGGGAATCAAATTATTACACACAAAGGGAGATGCTTGAGCTGATCATTACGTAGATAAGAGATATCTACCAAGTCAAAAAGGACAAACTGACACTATCCTCGGATTTTTCAACTTTCTCAGTATCTTACATTCCGAGAGAACAAAATTCAAGAGTTGATTCGTCATAGTTGATCAGATAGCCTTATTGAATCTGGATAGACCACTTTGTCCATATTCGACAAGGAAACTACAAAGTGGAGATGGTCTACCACCCGAGTCCCGAAAAACATCTCGCATGTTGAAGGGAGTAAATCACCACCACAACAAACAACACAGAAAAACTCGATCCAACTTATGATGACAATAGTGAAATAGTCCAACCAAAAGGTAACAAAATCCCCAAGGGTTTGGTTTCCTTAGTGGAAACTTTCAACAAGCATGATCAGTACCTGAAGAAGAAGAAAGAATATGGTGATAGTTCTTCCTCAAAAATGCAGCAAATAAATCTAGAAATGTAGCAAGTTGATGCAGGACTTACCCGTCATGAGAGAAGAAAGGATGAGCCACCACCAGATGAAGTTGATAAGGACTTGCCAGAGTATTTGAAAAGAAGGATAAAGAAAGGAAGTTCAAGATCGAAGACTGGGTACTCTGGTGGGACAAGAGATATGAACCGAAGGGCATGCACAAAGAATTTGATTCACTCTGGAAAGGGCCCTTCATGATCAAAAGAGCTGCAGGAATGGATACCTTATTCCTTGCCTCTTTGGGATGGAATTGAGTTGACCATTACCTTCTACATTCAGAACCGAAAAGCGTGTTAAACTCGTATGTATATAAATAAAACTTTGTTTGTTTTTCCTTGTTTTGTTTTTGTGTTGTGTTGTTTGCATTCGACCACGTGCCCCAAAGACAACACACAAAACCAGAGATGCTTTCGGATCTCATCTTTCCTTGTCATTCGACAGAAAAGATTTCCACAGACGAGCTAAATGCGGTGTCCCCGCATTTCATCCTGAAATCTGTGACTACCCTATCCGAAAAAATTTCATACTTTTAAAATAATGGGTTGTTTTGTGTTTTTATTGCCTAAAATTTTTGTATTGCGTCAAAGATATTCCCAAAGAGCCATATCAGCCATTTTCGCCAAATACCCGGATGCCCAAAATTGTTATATTCTCATGCCGGGATTTGTCTCAGGAAATTTGTATTTAATTATTTTGAGCCCCGTATGAGGCTATTTGCGCTTTGTTTTAACTTTGTTATAAGCGAACATGTCATTATTCCTATGTACTTAAGGGTTTTAACTTGGAATAAGTTTTGGGCTTTATTTGTAACTTTTGCCAATTTTTCATGTTTTTGTGTTGTACCATTTCATTTTCTCGTGAAATTTCTTTGGAGCAATCCCTTTGCTAGGTAAGCCCGATTCTTGGCCCGGAGTAGCCGGAGAACATATACGCACATTATGCCTAGAGGAAGTCACCATCGAGGTCCGGATCACCGGGAAAAAGTGAAGTCATGCACGTAGTGCCCTCATGGGTTGGGTGAATTTTTGGAAAACAAAGGATTTAAGCCGCAATGGGAAAAAGAAGTAGCAGGCAAGGTGAGAATTTTGTACCGCTGTGAGGTACTTTTTCCCGTGATATAAAATTCACTTAAGTTCGCAGGTGGGAAAGTTAGAGGTCGCAGAGCAAAGTGAATTTATTGCCTACCTTGCGAGTAAAATTTCCCATGGTGAAATAAAAGAAAAGTGACTTAAGTGAAATCATGGGATTTTATTGCCTACCTTGCAGGGTAAATAATCCCATTGTCAAAGTCAAATCACTTAAGTGGATCATGGGATTTTCGGGGCTTCCTTGTAGGGTAAAGAATCTCATTGTTATAAATTCTTAAAAATAGAATTCTATTATTCCAAAAAGTGCGACCCACCTTGGGTGAATAATAATGCATTAAATAAATATTTGTTAATATTTATTCACCCAATTTTGCACATAGGCTTGTGGAAAAGTCAACAAAAGCAAAGGGGAATAAATCAATTGGAAATAGATTGTCTAAAATTAAATAAATAAATTTATTTAAAGGCAGCCCCCTCTTGTGAAAAAGTGCGCCCCTTTTAGGAAGGATTTAATGCTTTTTGAAGTATTAAATGATTAAATAAATTCCTATTTTCAGTGGCTAAGGTTAAGGCACACTGTGAAGCTTCAGTTGAGTGAAGAGTGGATGAATTAATTTAATTTATTGGATGGTTGTCCTTAAACATGCTATTTTTAAAGAGAGAAGCATGATTTTTAATTAATTAATTGCCAGGAATAGGAAAGGCAATTATTAATTATAGAATTGTGAGGGTTATATAAGCATGGGCAGCCATAAGGGTGAATTATTTAATTCACAGGTAAATAATTGCAGCCAAGAGGAAAAGTGCGCCCCATTTGAAGAAGGATTTTGCTCAGGCAAGGTGGAAACAAGCCTAAAAGCTTCCAAATTTGGCGCATGCTTTGAAGGAGGTTGATCTTTTTTGCATAATTGTTTACATAGGTGTTATAGGTGCTCAGGTGTTGTTGAAAGGATTCATGCTCTCTTTATGTGCAAATTAAACATCAATTTTTGGGGCAACAGGCTTGAAAAGTGTAGATTTTTACAATTAAAATTCACTATTCATGCTCCAATGGCCATCTTTGTTTGAATCAATTGCAGGAACTTATTACGGTGTTTTACAAAAGAAAGGGAGCTTTAATCAATGTCCAAAGCATTGAATATATCCTCCAAATCTGAAGAATTATCCAGATCCGCACCAATATTGAAGAATTCGGCCAATTAGAAGAAGAAGAATTATTCGTAAAAGACCGATAAAGTCATGGCAAAAAGAGATGAAATAAAGCACGACGAAGTCATGCATCACTTCCAAATTTGTAGACATAGCAGATACAGATCTAGGCTCGGAACCTCTTGCTGAATTAATAGACAGATCCAAAGCAGGAAAGACTTCACTCATGCGTGCAAGAAAGACTTCACTCATGCAGTGGAATTATTCGAACTGCAGCTTTTCCATCCATAACCCATTTGCCGCAGTTTGTGATGTGTAGGTGTAGATCCATATCCGAGATGCAGATGCAAATCCATATGCAGATCCGTGATCTCATAGTTGCAAAGGCTTCCATCACAAAGGCTTCATCCTCTTGTTTCGAATGCAGAGCACGTGAAGAAGTCGCATGCATTGAGAATTCCTTCCAAGATCTTGTGCATGTGCTCTCATCTTCCAAATAAACCTTCATTGAATTTGTATTCACCCCGAGTGCTTTCTAGAAATTCCAATTGCTCATATGCAATTAAAATAAAGATGATGAGTTATTTATGGCCAACCTCAGACCGATGCATGTACAATGTAAGAACTGCAAAAGCTTCAAGGATAAAAGAGAAGACAATGCGAAGGTAAAATTCCAGCTGCTTCCAATTCCAGCTTGTTTCCAGATCCAGCTGCTCCCAGGTCCAGTTTGGTGAGAATCAAAGGCAAAAGAATCACCTTGATGCAGACATGAAAAAGGACAAGACTGCAGCTTTCCTCTTCTTTCTTCTTTCCTCCGACAAAGTAATTGAGCGATCAATTAAATTATACAACTTAAGTGATTGGTTTAAAAGCCATTACTTGAAGAAGTCAACTACTTGGAGATAGGTGGCACGTGCAAAATAGAAGGTTCTATTTTCAACAGCAAATCATACATGTCATGCGCAGAGGAATTCTAGGAGGGAGATTGCGCATTGTTTCTTTTCCAACTTCCATATGTGCCAATTCAACTAAAAGCAAGCTTCTGATTTGTAATTTCCCTCTACATTATATAAGTAGAGGAAGAACCTTCGACTTAATAATCAAAATTTGTAAGCAACAATTTTTTGTTCTAGACTTTGTGCTAAACCCCGAGATTCACTTGGAGCAAAGGAATACAAAGGAGCAGGTTTCTGAAGAACTTTTTGTCATGGTGTACTATGTTTCTTGCTTTTAATCTTAGATCTCTTAATAAACTTTGTGTTATTTTAGATCTGGATCTAGAGCTACCTTTGTTTCAGAATTTTGTGTTTATATCTATTGGATTCTTCTATGTGCATGCAATTTAGCTCTGCCATCTATTAATTGGGATGCACATCTTCCCCATTTCTTCTATGTGTTTATGTAATTACCTTCTTCTATAACTTTTCCCTTGTTTAAACAGCTGCTTACTTGCTGCAGAATTATTCAGTTATGGTTCATGAATTGAGTAATTAAAGTAAAACCCCATTTAGATATTAGCATACTTAAATTTACAAATGCGAGATGGGAGCCTCACCGGTTAAATGAGGGAGATTTATCTCATGACTCGCCTAGGTTTTGTGCTATGCAAAAATTCTAGCCAATAGTTTTTGGTGACTCCACTGGGAACAACTATCTTTGCATATCAAAGCTTATCTATTGCGGGAGATCTAAGTGTTTTCCCATTTTACTCATAACCTATCTAAACATCTATTCACCCGATCTGTGAAGGCGCAAGAGAAGGATTGATCATTTCTACCGATTGCATGAGGAGCAATTCAATTTCAATCATCCTCCTCAAATTAGAAGCCCTAGATCTAGTCTCTCACCAGAAGGAGAGTGCACATCCATCTAGATCCGGATTGTCTTCAAAGCAGAATCTAGCAAATGGGATTATCCATCAAGTCTACACAAGAAGGAGACATGCTCAAGTCAATATGGGGCATCAACTAGTACTTGTTCCATGGGGAGAAGCTTTTGGACCTCTGAACTTGGCTCCACCTATGCATGAGCTGCCAAAGGTACCCGAAAGAATTTTCTAAAATTCTTTGAAGATGGAAAGCAAAACCCGAATGATCATTTGGCGGCCTTCTTCATATCTTGTGGTGTGCTTGCAGTAGAGCATGAAGATGTCTCAGTTAGGCTCTTCATTGAGACTCTACATGACTTGGCTGGAGAATGGTTCTATCGGCTAGCTCCCAAGCACCATAACCAATCGCTGGCGACTATGCGTGAGCAATTTCTGAAAAGATTCAAGCCTGCAGAGGATGCTAGCACGTTGATCACTCAGCTGACGCAGTTGAAGAAGGAGCCAAGTGAAAACATGCGGGACTTTATTGCAAGGTTCCAAAGGATTTTATATAAAATCCCCACTTCTGCCGCATTGAGCGACAAAAATCAAAAGATGTTTTTTATAAACGCTCTATTGCCCGAAGTTGGATATCAGCTGAGAAGGGAAAGACCTGTAAATCTACTTGAAGCACAAAATTCTGCCGTGGAAGTTAAGGATGACTTGATCATGGCTGGGAAACTCAAACAACCATCTCACAAAGGTGATGGTGCTTCTTCTAGTACTTCAGATCCTTTGTTGCAGAGATTGGCTAATGACATGCTGCAGATCAAGAAGCAGATCTCTCAAGTAGGGAATGCAACCCCCTCAAGATTAGCTCCTACCCGGACCTTCAATGGTCAAAATCAAAATCAAAACCGAAACAGACTTGTTGCTGCACCACAACGGTTGGCAATAGAAGCTGCTCCAAGGAATAACTTGGAAACTAATGAAGAGGATCTCGGCATTGATGAATCATTCGATGATGAATACTTTATAGATCCCGCTGGTGACTCCAATATTAGTTACTTGGACTACGAATCTGACAATGAATCTGATATCGGTTACTTGGACTATGAATCTGCATGTTGAAGGGAGTAAATCACCACCACGAAAAAACAGTCCACAGCGCAAATTGATCCAACTTATGATGACAATAGTGAAATAGTCCAACCAAAAAGTAACAAAATCCCCACGGGTTTGGTTTCCTTAGTGGAAATTTTCAACAAGCATGATCGACTACCTCAAGAAAAAGAAAGAATATGGTGATAGTTCTTCCTCAAAAATGCAGCAAATAAATCTAGAAATGTAGCAAGTTGATGCGAGACTTACCCACATGGAGAGAAGAAAGGATGAGCCACCACCAGATGAAGTTGATAAGGACTTGCAGAGTATTTGACAAGAAGGCTAAAGAAAGGAAGTTCAAGATCGAAGACTCGGTACTCGGTGGGACAAGAGATATGAGGACCGAAGGGCATGCACAACGAATTTGATTCACTCTGGAAAGGGCCCTTCATGATCAAAAGAGCTGCAGGAATGGATACCTTATTCCTTGCCTATTGGGATGGAATTGAGTTACCATTACCTTTCTGTTCGAGAACTCAAAAAAAGCGAGTTAAACCCCGTATGTATATAAATAAAACTTTGTTTGTTTTTCCTTGTTTTGTTTTTGTGTTGTGTTGTTTGCCTGACCTCATGCCCAAAAGACAACACACAAAACCAGAGATGCTCGGATCTCATATTTTCCCTTGTCATTCGACGAGAGAAAAAAGATGTCCACAAACGGAGCTAATTTGGTGTCCCCAGATTTCATCCTGAAATCTGTGACTACCCTATCCGAAAAAATTTCATACTTTTAAAATAATGGGTTGTTTTGTGTTTTTATTGCCTAAAAGTTCTTGTATTGCGTCAAGATATTCCCAAAGAGCCATATTAGCCATTTTCGCCAAATACCCAGATGCCCAAAATTGTTATATTCTGTCGTCGATTTGTCTGCAGGAAATTTGTATTTAATTATTTTGAGCCTCGTATGAGGCTATTTGCACTCTATTTTAACTTCGTTATAACAAACATGTCATTATTCTTATGTACTGAGAAGGGTTTTAACTTGGAATAAGTTTTGGGCTTTATTTGTAACTTTTGCCAATTTTTCGTGTTTTTGTGTTGTACCATTTCGTTTCTGTGAAATTTCTTTGGAACAATCCCTTTCTTGGGTAAGCCCGATTCCTCGCGTGGAGTAGGCCGAGAACATATACGCACATTATCCCGCAGGAAGTCACCATCGGAGGTCTGGATCACTGGGAAAAAGTGAAGTCATGCACAGAAAAGCCCCTGTGGGGTTGGGCGCATTTTTGGAAAACAAAGGATTTAAGCTGCAATGGGAAAAATAGAAGCAGCAGGCAAGGTGGGAATTTTGTACACACTGTAGGTTACTTTTTCTGTGATATAAAATTCACTTAAGCTGCGGTGGGAAAGTTAGAGGCCGCGAGCGCGGCGGAATTTATATTGCCTACCTTGCAGGTGTAAAAATTCGCATGGTGAATTAAGAGAAAAGTGACTTAAGTGAAATCATGGGATTTTATTGCACCGCCTTGCGCAGGTAAATAATCCCATTATCAAAGTCAAATCACTTAAGTGGATCATGGGATTTCGGGGCTGCCTTGCAAGGTAAAGAATCCCATTGTTATAAATTCTTAAAAATAGAATTCTATTATTTTAAAAGTGCGACCCACCTTGGGTGAATAATAATGCATTAAATAAATATTTGTTAATATTTATTCACCCAATTTTGGCACCCAGGCTTGTGGAAAAGTCAACAAAAGCAAAGGGGAATAAATCAATTGGAAATAGATTGTCTAAAATTAAATAAATTAATTTATTTAAAGGCAGCCCCCTCTTGTGAAAAAGTGTGCCCCTTTTAGGAAGGATTTAATGCTTTTTGAAGTATTAAATGATTAAATAAATTCCTATTTTCAGTGGCTAAGGTTAAGGCACACTGTGAAGCTTCAGTTGAGTGAAGAGTGGATGAATTAAATGAATTAATTTAATTTATTGGATGGCTGTCCTTAAACATGCTATTTTTAAAGAGAGAAGCATGATTTTTAATTAATTAATTGCCAGGAATAGGAAAGGCAATTATTAATTATAGAATTGTGAGGGTTATATAAGCATGGGCAGCCATAAGGGTGAATTATTTAATTCACAGGTAAAGAATTGCAGCCAAGAGGAAAAGTGTGCCCCATTTGAAGAAGGATTTTGCTCAGGCAAGGTGGAAACAAGGCTAAAAGCTTCCAGATTTGGCGCATGCTTTGAAGGAGGTTGATCTTTGTCCGCATAATTATTTGCATATAGCGCATTCTGAGTGCTCGGGTTTTGTTGAAAGGATTCATGCTCTCTTTATGTGCAAATTAAACATCAATTTTTGGGGCAGCAGGCTTGAAAAGTGCAGATTTTTACAATTAAAATTCACTATTCATGCTCCGGTGGCCATCTTTGTCTGAATCAATTGCAGGAACTTATTACAGGTGTTTTACAAAAGAAAGGGAGCTTTAATCAATGTCCAAAGCATTGAATATATCCTCTGAATCTGAAGAATTATCCAGATCCGCACCAGTATTGAAGAATTCGGGCCGAATTAGAAGAAGAAGAATTATTCAGACAAAGATTGATAAAGTCATGGCAAAGAGAGATGAAAAAGAGAGCACAACGGAGTCATGCATCACTTCCAAATTTGCAGACATAGGAGATACAGATCTAGGCTCGGAACCTCTTGCTGAATTGATAGACAGATCCAGAGCAGGAAAGACTTCACTCATGCGGTGGAATTATTCGAGCTGCAGCTTTTCCATCCACAACCTAGTTGCCAGAGTTTGTTATGCAGGTGCAGATCCATATCCAGATGCAGATGCAGACGCAGATGCAAATCCATATGCAGATCCAGATCTCATAGTTGCAAAGGCTTCCGGCACAAAGGCTTCATCCTCTTATTTTGAATGCAGCTCGTGGAATTCGGTGCGTGGAAAATTCCTTCCAGGATCTTGTGCATGTGCTTTCATCTTCCAAATTGAAGCCTTCATTGAATCAGATTCACCACGAGTGCTTTCGAATTTTTAATTGCTCATATGCAATTAAAATAAAGATGATGAGTTATTTATGGCCAACCTTGCACTAATGCATGTACAACAAAAGAAGCTGCAAAAAGCTTCAGGATAAAAGAGAAGACAATGCGAAGGTAAAATTCCAGTTGCTTCCAATTCTAGCTTGTTTCCGAGATCCAAATTTGCTCCCAGTCTAGTTTGGTGAGAATCAAAGGAAAAGAATCAAATTACACATGCGAACATGAAAAAGGACAAGAAAAGCAACGTTCCTTTTCTTTCTTCTTTCCTCCGACAAAGTAATTGACCAATCAATTAAATTATACAACTTAAGTGATTGGTTTAAAAGCCATTACTTTAAGAAGTCAACTACTTGGAGATAGGTGACACGTGTAAAATAGAAGGTTCTATTTTCAGATTGCAAATCATACATGTCATGCAAAGAGGAATTCCGAAGGGAGATTGCATTGTTTCTTTTCCAACTTCCATATGTGCCGAGTTCAACTAAAAGCTTCCGATTTGTAATTGCCCCTCTACATTCTATAAGTAGATGAAGAACCTTTGGGTTAATAATCAAATTTTTAAGCAACAATCTTGTGTTCTAGACTTTGTGTTAAACCCCTAAGAGCCACTTGGAGCAAAGGAATACAAAGGAGCGAGTTTCTGAAGAAATTTATGTCACAGTGTACTTTGTTTTTTTCTTTTAATCTTAGATCTCTTAATAAACTTTGTGTTATTTTAGATTTGGATCTAGAGCTTCCTTTGTTTCAGAATTATGTGTTTATATATATATTGGTTGAGGTGAAGAGATCTGGTTGGTGAGAGGTGCTACGTGGACGGGTCCATGAGATTGGGGGACCACCGGCGCGGTGGCAGATCATGCCACCACGTAGACTGCATTGTGACAAGGTAAGATTTGATCTCATTCTTTGTTGGTTAGGTGAATTTGTTGGTAAAAAGTGGGTTTGGGTAGAAGTGGGTTTGGGGGGAATTAAATTTAAATTTGGAAGAAAATGGGTGAAAGAGGAAGGGTAGGAAGTGGTATGTAGGTTAAAGAGGGGTGGGGATGAATTTAGGTGAGATTGGGGTAGGAATGGGGGTAGATACTAGCCGGACGCCGCACGGGGAGCGAGAGGAGGGGGAGGCAAGATTGGCCCGAGAGGATATCGGATGGGGTGACGATTAGTCATTGGAGATGGTCATTATATTGACTTTTTCGATATATACACCGGCCTGCATGCCGAAGATAGTGAGGATGTATATGAGAGTTTTGAGATATTTGTATGGATTCGACATCAGAGTATGCATTGTATGGACACACATATTTTGATGATATATATATATATATATATATATATATATGATATTTGTGGTATGGCTAGTGTACTTGTTTTCATTTCTGTTATTATGTGTGTACATGATGGAAACTAGGTGAATTAGGTATGATTGAGTCAAGGTCATGTAGGCATGGAAAATTCAGGTCAATTTAGGCATGGTGGAGTTAGGTTGGTTTAGGCATGATTGAGTCAGGTTGGTTTAGGCATGATTGAGTTAGGTTGATTTAAGTTTGATTTAATGTCCAAGTTGTTGGTAACATGGGGGACAAATGGTGATGTATATGCAGGTTATGGTTTAAATTTCCAAATATGTGCTATAATGGAAATGTGAAAATGATAAATGAATGATTTGATGATGTGGTAAAAATGTGTATTAATTGATGCTTGTTTGGTTTAATTTCCAGTTATTGATATAAAATGGAAACTAAGGTAGAATGTGAATAGGAAAGTGAAAGGGGAATTGGTTAGGGTAAAGAGTGGCCGAGCTAACCTCCAAGGGCCCCATGCCCTCAAAGTGTTGCCTACATAGCCCCAGATGAAAAGGGACCTCAAGCCGATGTAGTTCTCCCATAAGCTAGGGAATATTATGATGAAGTAGAGGAATGGGTTGGTAGGTGTTAGGCATGGTTGAATGTAGGTCATAGGCATGATTGAGTGTAGGTCACATGCATGGTTGAGTTTAGGTCATAGGCATGGTTGAGTGTAGGTCATAGGCATGGTTGAGTTTAGGTCATAGGCATGGTTGAGTTTAGGTCATAGGCATGGTTGAGTTGTTTTAAATATAGGTGTTGATGATTTGGTCCTGTATAGGATAATCAATAAGTAATGAGGAAGGTGAATGGTAAGAGGTGGTAAAAGAGCCACTTAATTGATAAGAACCCTAATGAGTCTACCATACCCAAGATGGGCTTATGAACGTAAGACCCTAAAGGCGTTGCATAATGGACTATTCTAAAGGTGAAGAAAGTCACATGATCACGAAATGTTACATTTGTAGCAAGTCCCCTTGAGCAGAGAGAAAACTAGGGTGTAAAAGGAAATGAGGTGAAAGTGGATGGTTTAGTGTAACCTAGTGTACAATTGCATGTTTACTTAGCAAGAAACCCAGGATCCAAAATAGGCAAGTCCATGACAAAAATTTCATCATTTTCTTCATTTATTTATTTTTAATAGACTAATCAATGTGGGAATTCTATATGGGATGAGTATATTATCTCCTTGAGGTCTTCGTGAAGTTGATCGATGCAAAATATTCTGAACATTGTATTACATTTTTGCAATGACTTTATATAGATGTCCTTCAAGGGAGCGGTCTATTTATAGTGGTAGAAATAGAGTGAAGAGATGTCCCTTTTTGAGGGAGTCATCTTTTGCTGGAAGTTTGAATCAAGGAGTTTCATCCCTTTTTGTTTTTGGACATTTAAGTCATGGACAAGACTATAGAGGAATATTAGGTTCTTGTTTAGAAGACAAGACCATAGCACACAGAGGTTAATTATGAAAGAGGTGGTTTCGAGTGATGAACGACCATGGGATTCCACCTTGAAGAAGATGAAAATTATCCATGAGAATCATGCTATGAGTAGAGCCATGGTACTCATATTGAAGATAAGGCTAAAAGGTGACAGGTAATCACATGATTCTTGTTTAGTCATGGATCCTCAAAAACGGGTAATATGGAAGGTGAACAACGCTCAAGGGATGAGCGATCAACTAATATAAAGTGATATAGAACTTGATATCAACAATAAAATAGTCGAAGATGCAAGACATTGAGGGCTCAAGTTCGGGTTTACCTTCAAGTGAAGGAAAATGGTAAGCACACGATCCATAGGCATGGGTAACGATATAGGTCCAAGCCAATTAGGAGAAAATTTTCCCCACTTACTTTTCTCTTATTTGGTTACATGTTGATTTTCTTTCGGACAAGGTCACCGACTTGAAAGGATCATTTTGTTGGTGTCGAAACGCAGCACCCACGAGACTCTGCAACGCAATCGGTCGAGACTCTCGGTGCGATTGCCAACATGGAGCTTTTCCCAAGTGTGGACCTTGCGAAATCGGAAAAGCTCTCCTGATGAAGGCCGGTTCCTATTCCTCTGTTCGGATGCACACGTAAAGCGCAGAGGATTTACTCAAAAACCTAATCTAACTTGCGAGGGACGGGGTAAGAAAATGCATGAAATAAAACCTAAACTAATAGAGGTGATGCAGGAATGAAGAACACCTGTCTTGCCAATAAACACAAACCATAAAATTTGTAATGCAATAAACATGCACTGATAACGAGATTGCAGTGAAAGGTCGAGAGGATGCAAATGAACATGGAGACAGTAGAGAATCATCCACAAAACATGTGTTATTTGCTCCAAATATTGACACAATACATCACAAAATGCCAAAAGGCAAAGTTGCATTACAGCTTAAAATGGGAGGTTTGAACTCCACAAGGTCACCTGCCAAAGAGAAGAAGGGAGGGGCAAAACAAGAATGTCCAACCTTTGAAAAACAGCCCCTCCTTACATTTTATAGGAGGAAAAAATGAGGGAGAAGAGAGGAATTCGAGATCTACCCCAACCACCTCCAAGACTGCACCTAACTCATCGCATTATGGTAGTAGGTGAGATCCCCAACAAACTCAAAATATGGCGAACTGTATTTTTGCATTTTAAGAACTTGTTCCCACCCAATTAAAGATATCCAGTAGTAGTTGGGTAGAGGATGCCGAGAGATTTCTGAAAAGTCCAACCTTGCGTGAATCCGAGCTCCCTGTGAAAAGTTATGGCGATCTGAATATTTCCCGCATCAGGGTCTTCTGCCTGTCGGGTTCGGGGTTCTCCTTTGCATTTGCATCGGGTTTTGGAGGTGGATGTTCATGTTTTCCCAAAACCCGCTTCCACCCCAGTATTGCAAGTTTTCCTTTGTTTGAGTTCGGAGGTGTGACTTGCATTTGCATCGGGTTTGGGAGGTGGCTCGACATGTTTTCCTCCCATGCCTTTCCAACTTGTTTCCCCGACTCCAAGACCCGATTTCCTTTGATGTCGGGTTTCCAACCCTCCGACATGCTTCTTTGACGTGTCAATATTTACTTGGGGAGGGAAAAATATACAACAATTTGGCGACTCAACGGGATTACCTGCCTGCTAGGTAGAAGATCAGTGGCCTTTTAGCAATCCATTGGGCATGGAGTCATAAGCAATAACTAAAACCAACTTGATATCTGATCCCGAGCCCGATACCGCAACTCCTTCTCTGAGAGCATGCTGAACTATAGAAAACCAACCCAGGAGCAACAAAACCTGTGCCAAAGCACTTAGGGAAACTGAAACCTAACTACAACAAGACAATGTGCATACGCACTTAGAGGAATTGAAATCTAGGCTAATATTTACAAGGGTAAACCTTTTCTTTTCAGTAGCAATGTTTAAGATAGATTCCGTTAACCGAATCGGGAGTTCTTCTCCGTCCAATGTAGACAATTGGAAGGCATTGCTATTCTTACATTCCATGACCATGTAGGGGCCACTCCAAATGGCATCAAACTTGGAATGCCTTCCTAGTTTTGCCCGATCTGCATCCCATTTCATAACTAGGTCCCCTTCTTGGAAGGTCCTTGCTCTTGCTTTCTTATCAAACCATCTTTTTACTAAGGCCTGATCCTTCTCAATTGTTTGAATTGCATGTTCTCTAATTTCTTCCAATTCCATCAACTCTGCATACCTGGCCTCCATTGGTTTGAACTCAACCAACTCCAATTGCTTCATGAACTCCAATGCAGGCAGTTCTAATGATATAGGCAATACTGCCTCTTTTCCATAGACCAACTTGTAAGGGGAATTACCTGTAGACCTCTTTGGTGTTATTCTGTCAACCCATAATGCTGATTTTAGCTTGGTATGCCATGTTCTTTGATTTTCATCCAGAGTCCTCCTGATGATTCTTAGCAAATTTTTGTTCGTGGACTCTTCCCTGTCCATTACCCTGTGGGTAATAATTGGAAGAGGTGCTCAAGTAGATTCTATTTTTGACAGCCCATTCCGTGCTCTTGGAACCTATAAATGCCAATGCATTGTCTGATATGATAGTGGCCGGCACACCAAATCTGGTCACTATTCCTTCATAAAAGTCTAGTATGTTAGACTCATTTGCTTCTTTGAGTGCTCTTGCTTGATCCACTTGGTGAAATAGTCCGTTGCCGTGAGAATCCACTTGTGGCCTTGGCTTGAGTTTGGGTTGATGACCCCGATGAAGTCCAATCCCCATTGCAAAAATGGTTGGTCAACCAAAATTGGGTGCGATGGAAGCCCGCTAGTCTTTCTTTGCACTGTGAAGAGTGCACATTTCTTGCACTTTCTTATCCATGTATAATCACTTTGAAGACTGTTGGCAATAATACCCTGCCTTCATTATCTTGAGAGAGTCAAGTTACTCGTGGGAGAAATGTCCTCTAGAATCTCCATCGTGAAAATCTCGTAACACCCTCTCAATTTGACTGTCCCAATGCACCTCAATAAAACTCCATTGATGTCTTTCTTGAACAAAACACTATCAACAAGCACATATGGAATAGCTTGTAATCTAAAGTATCTCCTCTTTGCTTTGCTCATTTCTGGAGGGCATAGGCCTGTCTGTAGGAAGTGTATCATATTCTGAGTCCAACAAGGAGTAGGCACATCATCATTTTCATGTTCTTGACCATCCTGTAATACCAAGGTAGTCTCTTTTTTATCACCTGCTTCAACTTGTTGACTCAAGGCTAGCTGTTCATATAGTCCCTTTCCACGTACTAGTTTGGTGACCTTGATCTCGATGTCATATTCCATGACACGAGTGATCCACCCTACACATTTCTCATTCAGATCCTTGTTTAGAAGGAATTCCTTGACTCCCGCATGAGAGACCAACAATTGGATCTTGTTGTTTGAGACTAGGTGCTTGAATTTCTTTAAGCTCCTGATCACTGCAAGGACATGCTTTTCAATGAAAGAGTACCTAGTTTCATATTCCTCCAAGCCTTGACTGAAGAAAGCAACTGGTTGTTCTAATCCTTCTTTGTTTCATTGTACTAGGATTGCAGAAATTGTGTCTCCACCACCGAAGGCATATAGCATGAAGTCCTTGGAGAAGTCTGGATTGACGAGAGTCGAGCTTGAGATATAGCCTCTTTTATTGCCTCAAAACTTGCCTTGCCTTTAGATGTCCACTTAAATGCCATGCTCTTCTTCAACATCAATGTTATTGGCTTTATGAGAGCTGCAAAGTTTGGAACAAACCTGCGGACAAAATTGATCCTTCCTAAGAAGCTTTGAAGAGCCTTCTTATGACTTGGCAATGGAAATGCTCGAATTGCTTCAACTCTTTCTAGGTCAATCGTCAATCCCTCCTTTGAAACAATATGGCCTAGAAGTTTTCCCTCATGAGCCAGGAATATGCATTTTTTGGGATTCAATGATACCCCAAATCTTCTACATCTCTGAAATACTTGCCTCAAATGACAGAGGTGATCCGCTGCATTTTTTGAGAATACAGTGATGTCGTCAAGATATATCAGAACTATTTTATTGATCAACCCCCTAAATGCCATGTCCATTGCCCTTTGGAAAGTGGCTCCAAAGCATTTGATAGCCCAAATGGCATCTTTTTGTAGGCATAGGTCCCCATTTGGTGGTGGCCGTCTTGAATGGTCATCTTCTTTCACCATCACCTGATTATACCCCGAGTAGCCATCTAGGAGAGAGAATCTCTCAAAGCAGATACTACTTGCAATATTTGTTCCATTGAAGGAAGCAGGTAATGGTCTTTGAGGGATGCCCTATTGAGGTCTCGGAAGTCCACACATAACCTGATTTCTCCACTCTTCTTCTTGATCGAACCAAGTTTGCAACCCACAGTGCTTGATCGGAATATAATGCTTGCCTCTATTAGCTTGTTTAGTTCTTTCTTCATTAGAGGCTCAATGTGAGGGTTGACAGTCTTTGCTTCTGCTGATTGGCTTAGCATCCGGATCCAATTCTATGGTATGTTGTGCCAACTTCGATTGAATCCTCTCAAGTATTCGTAGCTCCAAGCAAAGACATCTGGAAATTCTTGGCAAAGCCGTATGAAATCGGATTTCTCCCTGCTCAAAGGGCCACTTTACCAATTTGAAGTGTTTTTCCTTCCCCAACTGAATTGGCTCAAATCTTCTCTCTTGACCTGTATGTTAGCCTTTTCCTTACGGAACTGGTTGTTAGGGTTGAAGATAGACTCCAACGTTACTAAACCCTTAGGAAGCTTGTTTGTCCGTAGTTGCACTACTTGATCCCCATACTTTGCTTTAGTCTGTACATCCCGATTTCTAGCCGAGAATTCAGCCTCTTCTTGTAAAAAAAATTGACGATCCATTGATCGTTCTCAAACACCGCCACCTTGTGTTATTATCTGCATCACGCTGGCCTCACAATCACGTGAATATGTGGTTGCGTTTTTTCCCTTCTGATGTTGTCAACCACATCAAACGTTGCTCCAACTGCTGCAAGCCTATCTGCGGCTTCATTTTTCTTCCTAGGTATGGACACAATGTTGAAAGCTTCAAATCCTCAATGAGGTCCCATACCCTGTTCTTATAGCTCTTCAGCAGGTCATTCTTTGTAGCATGTTGTCTCCTAACTTGGTTGACGATTAGCTCGCTATCTCCAAACACCTGCAAGTTCTTTATGCCCTTTTTCCTGGCCCAATGAAGTCCATGAATCAAAGCCTCGTATTCACCGTGTTGTTTGAACAGAAAATTGGAAACGAAAAGCTAAAAAATATTTGATGTCTTTTGGTGAAATCAACATCGCACCACCTCCAAACACCTTGCCGCTTCTCGAACCATCAAAAATAATTTCCAAACTTTGTTTTCATCCTTTTGTTCGAAATTTGAATGATGTCGAACGGGTGAATTTTCTTCGTGTATACAATACATGCCCAATTCGATTCTTCAATTTCCTTGTATGGGTCAAATTCATGACTCTTGTTTGCCCATTCATCCAAAGTTAAATCAGGAATTCCCTCGACCTTAGTACATGTTTATAGATCATTTGAACACTCCTCTTGATCAAAATCCGAGCAATTTGTATTGATAGGATTTGGTACATGAGGCTCAATATGGAAATTGGCAATTGGTTCGACTGATTGTTGCTTTGCCCCATACCTTGTCCTGAAAATCATGTGTGACCAATCTGCAGATAAATATCCACCGATTTTTGCAGTGAAGTCTCTTGATAGACACAACGCAAAGAGTGGCGGGAGGTCAATCACAGACACATCTTGCAGAACTGTAACATTAGGACAGTGCCTGTAGTGGTAGGCTTAACCCTTGATGACTCTAACAGCTCTCTACTGCTGTTCCATCCAGCTGCACTACTCCCTTCAGCACTGGCTCATACTTCAAACCCAGTTGATCCGCTATTTGCTTCGGCATCACTGAACTACTTGCCCCTGAGTCTATCATGCAATTGTGTACCAAGTGGTTTCCAACAACCAATGACACATAGAATGGTGGAGGCTTCAAATTCTTGCTTGTCTGACCCCCATCATGTTGCACTGCATTAGTGAGAACTTTCTCATGTCCCCGATTTGATACATTTGAGGCAGACCAATAGCCATTGTAGCTTGCAATAAATCTCGTTGCCCTGGGATCACAAGTGATTCCCACATGGAAATGTTCACATGTGTCTTCTTCATTTGATCGATGATGTTGAAAGGGGATGAATTATCCTTTTTGTCCCTTGTTTGGCGCACCTTTTCTCGAGCTTCGAACAGTGCATGTGTTGCAACAATAGGTACCTTAGGCTGATTTTGCACATTTGGAGCTGTATTTGGTCTCCATCGACCCCTTGTTGTGTGAGAGTGGGCCGAGAAACAACCGGATTAGAGGTTGTCTCTCTTCTATGATTCTCTTCTTTGGCCGTGTGTTGCAGCCACGCCTTGAAAAGGTTGTTGGTTAACTCCACAAAGTCTTCCGTTTGCAATTGCCAACATGGTCTCTGTTGAGGTCTCTCTTGTTTCATTTCTTGTTCTTGATTCTCGTCCCGACTTGGTTCTTGAGGAACACCAATGGTCTCGCACCATCAAGGCCTGATTTAGTGCGCCATCAAAACATCTTTGACCGATTGTGAGGTAGATTGCAGGGTAACACCAATTTTTCTCTTGTGCCATGTTGTTTTGTGTCGGAACCAAGGCTCTTGAGGATGTCGTTGTATTTGGATCATACGGTCGAAATGGCCTCGGCGGCTTGAGGTTGTCCTTGGTTTTGGTTCCGATTTGCAGCTGAGCCGGTGGTCTATTTTGTTGGTATGGGGCCTAGCCTGGCACGCGCTGAGGCTTGAGGCGTACTTGTCTAGCACTTTGAGCTTGTTGTCTTTTGATAGTCACTAGTTCATTTCCAAGGCTCTGCACTGTTTCATAACCTCCTGCAATTCCTTTGAAGTTTTTTGAAGAAGTCGATGCCTCATTATTGCTTTGATTTCTAGGTGTTGGAATGGGATTCGGTTCTAGTGCTTTCCACTAGTTGTAGGATTTCCCATATCCGGATAGAGAGGCATTGGTGGCCTTGTGCAAGCTTGCCGGCTTGATCAAACAGAGTTCTCGCTCTAATCGCCGTGTCATAGGCCCCGCAACGTTGTTCCTCCCATTGATTGGATCATCATGGCTATGTCTAAATTTATAGCTTTTAAGAAATAGAGGAATGCTCCTTCGGCGGTTGGCCTAATGGCTATTGGAATCCTATCCCATGTCTGTTGGAATCTGAAGTTGAAATCTGTCATTTGTTCGTTAGGAGCCCTTTTGATTGTTGTCAATTGTTCCAATAAGGACAAATTGTCTGCCCTCTCCCCGAATTGGTTGCAAAGAGCTGAACAAAGTTGGTTCCAATTCGTAATAGACCTGTTGCTAGGCTCCTAAACCATTGTAAGGCCTTACCTTTGAAAGATGAAGCCAACAACTTGACCGCAACATCCATTTCATTTATTTCGTGGATTGCACATGCATTAGCAATATCCTGGATGTGATCAATAGGAGTAGTATGATTTTCTCCTGTGAAATAGGGTATATTCTTTAGTCTTGCAATCGAATTTGATTCGAGCATTTAGGGCAAGTGGGCTACTACCCGTAAAATTGACAAAGGGATTCGGTGGTAGATGTGCCATTATGATTGGCCTAAGAACCCTAGTCGATGCGAGAAAAGGTCTCACAGTGGAGGCGTAGACAAAGTCTGTTGGGTGGAGATGGTGATCTTTGTGGTCTTCTTCCTCTCCTCCCTCTCGCCCGGTGATAGTTGCAAGTGGATAAATATCCCTTCTTCTCGAGTATTAGACCTGGTTCGAATTCTTCTCATGTGCCTCGGGCAACTTGTCTTTCTTACACCGTTGAACTCTATCCCTTCTGAGTCGCCAGATGTGTTACATAACAAGCCTCTAAAAGGCTGGATTTTGCCAAGTTACACACCAACCTTGACAATATTAAAAATATAATATAAACCCTTGAAGGACTCAGAGGAGACAATCTTCAAATCGGAATTCGGACCTTCTTTGCGTGCAGCTACGGATCCCCGAAAAGTACAGGCGGAACTCAGGTCATGCGATGCAACTCACAAAACCCAAATTGCTATGTGTCGGAACTTGGAACATGTCCGACATCCCTCAAAACCTGATTTTCTTTGCTGTCGGAATAGGACCATGTAATGCATCTCTCAAAACCCGAAATGACTGTTGTGTCTGCTTTGATGTTCTCGGACCCCGAAAACCCGAAATCAATAAATACCAAAATTTTGAAAATCAAAATCTCAAAAAACTAAAGATACCCTTTTGAAGATTACCCTCAGATCTACCAACTGGTGAAATTTTGACCCGTTTTGAGCAAGTTAAGCCCTTGAAAATTGATTTCGGAGTTCAGGCTAGGAGGTGCAAAATCTGAAATTTGTAAAAACTGCAATTTTTAGTGCAAATTTCATGAAAACTCCTTCAAATTTTGATGGAATGACCTCTTGGTCCCACCGGGCGTGCCAAAACTATTGGTGTCGAAACGCAGCACCCCTGGGACTCTGCAACGCGATCGGTTGAGACTCTCAGTGCGATTGCACAACATGGAGCTTTTCCCAAGTGTGGGACCTTGCGAAATCGGAAAAGCTCTCCGGATGAAGGCCGAGTTCCTATTCCTCTGTTCAGATGCACACGTAAAACGCAGAGGGATTTACTCAAAAACCTAATCTAACTTGCGAGGGACAGGGTAAGAAAATGCAAGAAATAAAACCTAAACTAATAAAGGTGATGCACCGAGGAATGAAGAACACTGTCTTGCCAATAAACACAAACCATAAAATTTGTAATGCAATAAACATGCACGATAATGAGAGATTGCGGTGAAAGGTCGAGAGGATGCAAATGAACATGGAGAGGGATGAGAATCATCCATAAAACATGCGTTATTTGCTCCAAATATTGACACAATACATCACAAATGCCAAAAGGCAAAGTTGCATTACTGCTTAAAATGGGAGGTTTGAACTACACAAGGTAACTGCCAAAGAGAAGAAGGGAGGGGCAAAACAAGAATGTCCAACCTTTGAAAAACAGCCCCTCCTTACATTTTATAGGAGGAAAAAATGAGGGAGAAGAGAGGAATTCGAGATCTGCCTGACCACCTCCAAGACTCGCACCTAACTCATCGCATTATGGCAGAGTGGTGAGATCCCCAACAAACTCAAAATATGGCAAACTATATTTTTGCATTTTAAGAACTTGTTCCCACCCAATTAAAGATATCCAATCGTAGGCTGGGTAGAGGATGCCTTGAGAGATTTCCGAAAAGTCCAACCTTGCGTGAATCCGAGCTCCCTGTGAAAAGTTATGGCGATCTGAATATTTCCCGCATCGGATCTTCTGCACTGCCGGGTTCGGGGTTCTCTTACGCATCTGCATCGGGTTTGGGAGGTGGCTCGACATGTGTTTGATGTTCATGTTTTCCCGAAACCCACTTCCGCCGGTATTGCCAAGTTTTCCTTTGTTTCGGGTTCGGAGGTGTGACTTGCATTTGCATCGGGTTTGGGAGGTGGCTCGACATGTTTTCCTCCCATGCTTTTCCGACTTGTTTCCCCGACTCCAAGACCCGATTTCCTTTGATGTCGGGTTTTCCAACCCTCCGACATGCTTCGTGCCATGTTTCTCTACCTCAAGACCCGCTTTCCCTTTGATGTCGGGTTTTCCAACCCCTCCGACATGCTTCTTTGACGTGTCAATATTTACCCAGGAAGGGAAAAAATATACAACACATTCATGAACACATTTTTCATAAGCACGTTTGATATGTTTTGGTAGATTTGGAGATAGTCAACAACATTGAGACAACATTCATCTAATAACTCAAGTTGTGCCAAATGATCTTGGAGAAAGTCGTCATCGTTGAGCATGTCTTGTAGTGAGATGTAGAGATGGAATCTAGAATTCTAGAGGTAAGACACCTCGAGATCAGTAGACTGAGAAAAGGTGTGGCAACAATCAAAGTGTGAATACTAGTGCGATGAGCCCACAAAGCAAAAGGAATGTGTGAATGTCAATCCTTTCCAATATCGTCAACTACTTTCATAAGAATTTTGTTCAAGTTTTTACTTGGTCGATTCTGCTTGGCCATTGGTTTTGTCTCGGAAGGTAATGAACGGTGAATATAAGAATCTTCCGCACCTTGGTAGGTGAGGATGGACTCATCGTCCTGACATTGAACAACATTCATAGATGGTGTATCGCCATCAATCATGTCAAGATACATGAATGGGAGAGAAGAAGTATCCTCGCCATCACGTTGATGGATCAGAGGTCCCAACGAAATTGTGTTTATGAAAAAAATTTAGGAGGAATAGATTAAGGATCTATGGACTCCGTGGGTGAAGATGGTGACGTGGGTGAATGAGGTGGGGAAGGTGTTTCTTCCTGAATGAGGTTAATATGAACCTTCTTGGGAGGTGGTCCGTCAAAGACAATGCCACTATAGTCATTGTGTTTATGAGTGGTAGAGGAGATGACAGTGTGGCGGACCTATTCGTAAAAACTGAAAATCAAGCCTTTCCATGCACAACGGTGAAGGAAAGTGTGAGTGAAGCAACAGATTAGTAAGGGAGTGTAAGTCGATGAAAATAATTATGTTTGGGATGGAGGTTTGGGTTTATATGGTGTAAATATCAAGTCCCCCATATGTTAGATTAGTGCAAAGGTGGGGAGGACCATAAGGAAAAACCTCAAAGATGCGGTATTCATAACTAGCGTGCTAACGGAGGTTCCCATACTCTTACGGATTGATAAACATGTCGATATTGTATAGGTGGTACTCCCCAGAGATAGGCATTGAAAGACACCTTCTAAGGGATCAATAGTCAATATGTGGGTAGTGGGGATAGATAAATCGCTAGATGCTTGGGAGATAGGTGAGTTATTTGTAGAGGCTATGGTGGCGGTGGGAATAACGGGGTTAGATGTGGGAGAGGTGGTGGCGGTATTTATGGATGAAGGTGAAGTGGGGGTAATGATAGATGCCTTGATTGGGACAAACACATAATTGGGCTAGTATAGCATGTTACGGGTGTATTTATGTCATGTTGTAGAGAAATCACAACACCCCCGAATGGCCTCGGTTTGAAATGGGGCATTCGGTGTGATTGTGCAACATGGGACCATATCTCAAGTTTGTGGGACTTGCGGACTTGAGATGGACCTCTAGAGAGTTTGGCTCCTTCTTCCTCAACTACCTTCCACAAGATACTATAGTGCAGAAAACCCATCTATCCTAATCTAACCATTCCAAGGAGACATGGAGAGAGAGTGAAAGAAAGCCTACACTAAGCGCCGATACACCCGAGAAAAGGAAGTGGCTAATCACAAATCTAAGCACTGAAGTGGAGAGAGGTGAGCAAAGGAGAGAATGGACAGATGCATCACAGACCAAAGATAGAAGTTCACATAGAACACCAATTCAAAACCCATTAAACACAAACTTCTCAAAACTGCAATAGACATTAAAGTATGCACGGTACACCTGTAATGACGAGAGGTAAGAAGAGACTATAAAATATGCGAGAGGATGGTCAAGATGCATCGAAAACATATTTATTGCTCCATAAGTCACATAGTACATCATCAGTGGGCAAGAGGCAAGAAAATTCCATTATAGAGCCAAGAGAGGAGGCTTAAGCTCCACATTGCCTACCCTAAGGAAGAAAGAGAGAGGGGGGGGAGAGAAACCATGACCAACCCCTTAGAAAATTCCCCTCCTTTACAATATATAGGAAGAATAAGAGAGAAAGGAGGGAAGAATTCAAACCCTGCTCCAACCACTTGTTAACCATTTAACCTACCCAAAGGAAGGCTATATGTCAGACTTATGTTTTTAAGGAAATCCTCGCACAGTGATTTTTCTAAGGCCAAGAATCGAAAAATTTCAATTTTCAGACTTCGAGGTTTTCTCTTTCGAGTTTTTAAAGCTCAATTTTGGAATTGCATTTGAGATTTTTTGAATTCCAAAACTCCGAAACTCTAAATTTTCGACTTTCAAGTTTTCAGAAATTTAGAAATTTTGGCTCATTTTGTTTAAATCCAACTCGGACTTGAAGTCCAAAACTCCGAAAGTTCAAAATTTAGACTTTCGGGTTTGGGTTTTCAAAGTTCTCCGAGTCATTTTAGGATTTTCACTTGATTTTTTCCAAAGTTTGAAACTCTAAAAGTTTGAATTTTCAGACTTTCGAGTTTTGGGTTTCGGACTTTTAGTTGCCAATTCATCTTTTTGCTTCCCTTTTTTCTAAAGTCCGAAATCCTGAATTTTCATAATTTTGGGCTTTTGGGTTTGAACTTTAGAGGTTCTATGCATGATTAATTCTCACCTACCTCTGTATGGATCGGATTTTTACCATTAATGTCAAGATTTCTATATAAACATAGATTTTTTTACTTTTTATTTTTACCTGACACATTCACTCTGACATTTCACTCTCGTACTTTTCAGCGTCCTTTTCAAGGTATGTTTTGGTTTTATTTCCTTTTGGTTTAGGTCTTTTTCCTCCTCCTTCTCCCTTTTGGTTTTCTTTTTGTTTTCTCTATGAGTTTTCTTGTAATGTCTTTCTTTTTCACCATGTTTTGCTGTGGAGGTTTTCTCCAGGTTTTCAAGTATGGGGATCTTTCTAGGTCCCTCATACTTCCCCTTGTTTCTCAAAATCCATCTTGGCTTCTTAACACTTATTTTTTTGTAGTTCCTCCAAAGACTATTTCGAGATTCTTTTCAGAAAATTCATTTTGGAGAATTCCTTCAAAAGATCACAAGGTGGGAAACTATTTTAGAGAAAATTTTCGGCAAAAATCTTCAAATTTTTTTGATTTCGGAATTTCAAAGAACTGCTGCTTTGAGAGATTTATTTCAGAGTTTTCACTTCGGATATTTCTTTCAGACTTTTGACTTCGGGAAACTATTTCGGAGAATTCAAGTTTCGTAGAATTCAAATATTCATAATTTCACTAATTCAAGTTTTGGGTTTTCGAGATTTGGGTTTCATAGAATTCATGTATTTGGAATTTCGAGAGAATTCAAGTTTCGGTTTTCAGAGAATTAGAATTTCGAAATTCGTGTTTCAAGTTTTCAAAATTTCTACAACGTTCATAAGTTTTGATGTCTGCCTCCACTTCAAAGGGGAAAGAAAAGATGAAGTACACATTTCTTGGAGTTGCTCCCAATCCTGTTTAACCTCTAATTTAGGAAATATCGGGGACACCGATCTTGGAAATATTTATCTTTCTCGATTTCTCGGGAAAGATTAAAGGCCCCAAATAAAAACCATGGATGCAAGCCATCTTCGACGGTGGTCTTGTCCTTGCCACCAATTTTTCCACATCCATGGAATGCCTAGAATTCATCCTAGCTACAACGAACCCACTATGATGAGGACTCTATGTCGATAAGAGATAGCGACGATAAGGTGGTAATCCATCTAGACCCGATTTCTTTGAAGACTTGTTTAAACTTCCAGACGTACAATATTACGCCACTATCTCACCTGAAATAGCAGTTGAGCACTAGGATAAAAAAGAGGAAGTATGCTCAAAGATCATGATGAAGTCCTACCTGACTAAGAATTTTTCCAAGTGCCCAAGACTATACATCGATCGATTTCATTCAGGAGGTCAATGATCTCATTATACTCTTGAGAATAGTTTCAAGTCTTCCTTCTGCAAAGGAATTCCAAGAATGGATGTTCTTGTACATAACAACTATCAAGAAAAATGATGAGTTTATCCAATGGGGTGAACATATTAGTAGCAACATTTCACTACTAGTTGGGAAAGGTGGCAGAAACTAAATCCTTCTACATGACATCTTTCCTAGTATATGCAACTACTGCCATGGGGGATTTCTCAGGATTGAACACCAGGGGTGTTCGTAGCACATCCCAAATATACAAGTTTTATCCCCACTTACTTTGACGAGGGAGCAAGTACTTCCGAAGAATTAGCGATGCTTTTTTCACTGTCGCTTTATCACTTTGACAAGGAGCTATATAATTAGCGACTTCATGAGGATTTTCAAGAGGTGTGAGAATGGGGAGCAATCTACCTTCAGTTTCCCACATTCACCTACCTTCGGATTCTGGGTTTCATAGGTGCCCCAAACAAGCTACCAAGGTGCCCCACTGATAAGTGGGTTCTTCTAGAATTGGTTTGGCAGTTGTTGGATTACAAAAATCCAAAATAAGCATCACAAGGTGGGAATGCATTTCCCTGTTACAATTGGTAGGTATTCTTGCCCAACTATCCATAAGGCAAGAAACGTGGATGCTGAAATGGCTGAGGTAACCCTGTGGACCTTCCATCCACAAACTAACTTTGACTATTGGGGTAAGTTCAGGGAGACAGGAAATTCCAGTGCTCATATGCCCCAATTAGAAGACATATGGATCCATTGTCAAGATGAATACATCGTGTAGAAAAGGGATTATGAAAGATTAACCCTTGATGAAGTGCAGCAGTTTGGGTTGGCTGATGTGCCAAAGGACTTACAAGATAATGATGAGGTCCTAGATTCATCATACAGGATGATGATGTTGCCAATCAACCACTGCCATGGGTTGATTGGTATGTGGAAGAGTGCAACAATACCAAAGAAAGGGCAGGCCCCATTCTAAAAAGAACTTTCAGTTGGTTGGCCACTTTGGGAATCTCACCCAAAGGGGAAAATCAACCTTCAAATACAAGGTCCACATCAGCAGTAAACCAACCAACACCTACAAAAGGCAAGAGATCGACTCAAAGGGTTCCCATGGTTCCAAAGAAGATCTCATTTGTGGTTGGTGGCTCATCTCTTTCTAGGTCTACTGCTCCTAGGGTTACAACATCTACAATACCAGTCACTAAGGTTGTGGAAGTAAGTGATTCCCCTAGTGTCATTCAGGATCCATCCCATCTTCCCCTTCCTCCATTATCACTCCCAATATCAGTTCCCTCCACTTCTACCACCATTTCCTCTTTCCCATCTCCTTCTATGGCCCAGGTATTTTTGTCACTTCCAGTTTTATCAGCTGGGAAAATATTGGGTCACCCATTTCCTCCTCACTTCCTTTGACACTCCCATTTTCTTCAATCTCAACCCCCAACATTGCCTTGTCAATTCCTATGGATGTCCTCACTCCCACACCTTCCAT
Organism: Taxus wallichiana var. yunnanensis; assembly: GCA_018340775.1. Lineage (NCBI taxonomy): Eukaryota > Viridiplantae > Streptophyta > Pinopsida > Cupressales > Taxaceae > Taxus > Taxus wallichiana. Next base: position 599,269,100 of record CM031239.1, on the reverse strand, counting down.
CATTTCCACCTCTTCTCAGATATCAGTTGGCATTTCTAGCGATCTTTCCCTAACTGGTACTTCAGGTATCGGATCTGCTACTCCGTCTTCCTCAGCTCTAGCCATACTAGAGTGGCTATTTAGACAGACTCCTAAGAAAAAGAAAAAGGTTCCTCTGGGAGATGTGATAGATCTTAGTATATTGGAGTCCATGCCAAAAAGACAAGCCAAGAGACTAAGAACCGTATCAAGTCTAACGGTTAATCCATCAGGAGAGCACGTGATAGAAGTGGCTACCCCTATTGAGGGAAAACTAAAGAAACCATCATAAAGAAAGGTACTCACCGGATCTCGAAGTTCTCATTGGGGAATGCTACTCATGAAGGAGCAAAGTAGGATAAACACTGCTGGTCTTGGGGCCCTTTTGGAGAAATACGACAAAGATAAGGCCACCAAGGACAAGCTTAAGGTCAAGGTTGAGTGGCTCACCGCACTACCGCGTGAGTAACTCAACCACTCCATCCATTGACATCTCAACTACTACGGCCATGAAAATTTCATCTACAATCGATGATATCTCTTATCATGAGCTTGAGAAGCTAGGCCAGAAAGGGAGAATAGTGAATGGATGGATGGAAAGGATCTTGCAAGAGGCCAATCCTCTGATTAAGGAAGCTATGGAGATTTATATTGATTTACAGGTTGCAAAATCCACCATTGCTAAGATGGATGAATCTCTCTCCAGAAGATAATAATAACTTAAATTTAACTTTGGCAACATGGAATGACATTAGAGAAGAAGATTCTGATTTACTTCTGCAGGAAGAGGTGATTGATGATGCCTCTAAATTGTTTGAATATCAAAAATCTATGGAATTACTTTATGTCAAAGTGCTACTGAAGATCTAATTAAGAAATTGGAGGATAAGCGGTAGAAATTATGGATGCCCTCAATGATATCTCTGAAGAGTTCGACAATGCCCACTGCAAGTTTTTCAATGAGAATATCGATGCTCTTCCTAAGGACCAAATTAAAGAAAATTTCAAAGATTTAGTGAAGCGGGATGACGATGTTATGAATAATTTCAATAGTGACTCCATTGATCGACTGGTTCTATGTCAGAACTTCATAGGGAGACTAAAGAAAGTCATAAGTAAGCTTCGAAGGTTTCACCAAGATCACGAAAGAGATCGAAACAACGGATGTAGTGAATCACTATGCGTGTGGACCTAGAGATGTAAAACTCGTGGTATTATCAAGCATTTCATTGAGTACTGATAACAAATAGTCGTATGGGAAGAAGGACAACAAAATCTTGTAGAGAAAAAGGATGAAGATGAACTAGGCCAAATATGAGTGGCCATGAAAGGACAGATTCAAGCTCTAGAAACGGTCAAAGTTGCAGGGTTGCCTTGGTCAACATTCTGCAACAAATTTACTATTTTTATGGGAGCCGGTTCCCTCTTATTAAGGACATTACTATTTTTAGTTAAATGTTAGTTAAATTCTCGAGCTATAGTGGCTCAACCTAGGAACTTATATTTAGATATACATATTTTGGAGAGATTTGGAGAAAAGTTTCTCTTCAAGCTTGGAAGAGTGCTTCCAGAGTTTTGTTGAAACCTTTTAATTATATTCAAAGTTATTCCTTGCACTTGAAAATATGTTTTATTGTGTTGAATGATTAATCATTACATGCCTTGTGAATGTGATTCCTTAGCATTATTTGATTAATTTACCTTTATTTCAGATTATCTGTTTCATATTGAGAAAAGAATAGTGTGATTACTTCCTATCAGTTGTGAGAAAATATTTTCCTTCTACTGATCAAGAGTTGCATTATTATTATCATTTAAGTGAATACTGGACATGTGCTTGTGATTATCCCTTTGATAAATTATCTATGTATCACATCAAAGTTGATCCCTCTATTGTGTGTGTTTAAGGTTTAACAGAGGAACGTGTGCTTCTAGTCTGTGATATTTTATATCCTTTCCAAGTTGCAATAGGTGAAGGTGGCTAACGGTGCAATCATCATACCCACATTAACCCTTCCAAAGTTAAATACCCCTTTTCTTGGTGCATCACCACTTCTAGAATAATTTTTATTTCCTTGTATTCTTCTTCCTTAATCCCATGAAATGATAGCATAGGACTAGTTAGCCATCTTTCTTACATCAGAAGTAGTGTTGTGTTTAGTTTAGGAACAAGAAGTCGGCCTTCTCCGGAGGTTCACCTCAAGCCCAAGTCCCACAGCTTGAGAGGTGATCCCATGTGTCCCAATCACACCGAATGTCGTGATTCTATTGGTACCGAACTTTGTTCTCCTTTTCGATCTGAGCAACATCAAAGATATGGAATGAAGCTTGAAGTCGAGATAGATCTTGATGTGTGTCGTTTTGTAGTTTGGGGATGTGATCTAACTCCAAGCACTCAGTTTGTGGAGAGATGGGTATCACTCCAATAGGACTTGATCTTGTCCCAACCGTTTTAGGTTGTGCTCACAACCAAGGTAAGAGGACCTATTTTGTAACCCTCAAATGGTGAAAGACATGAAGATATCCCTCAATTTGTGCAAATGGTATGGAAAGGGCATTGAGAAAATATGAATAACACTCCAAATCTGACTTTCACAAGTTATCACTCCTAGATTATGGAGATATATTCAATGCAAGGAAAGGGTTATCAAGACATTGTATGATCCTGATTTACGTTGTGCATTTTTGTAGATGGATTGTATTCTTTTGTTGACACACAATGCAATGTAGGGGTGCTTATGGGTAGGATTAGTTTGTTTGAATGGATTTTTTGGTGGGATATTTTTAGACAAGATTAATCAGAATCTACCAAATTCTTTGAGGACCTTTGCAAGAAATTTGTAAGACCTAAACAACAAAATGCTTCAAAGGGGTTAAGGTACTCCAACCAAGATATGTGCAACAAATGGAGGCCCAGATCTGCACTCTTCCACACAATATTTGACAACCTACCACAAAAGCTTGAAGCAGATGAACCAACAAAGCATCCAGAAATCTCTATTTTATCATGACCTAAGGTGCACCCAAAGGTTTAAAAATAACCTCTAAATTCAAGGAAGGTAAAGTGATTTTAAATCATTTATCTCTTTATCAGATGAAATATCTTCTGAATGTGAGATTACAAATGCCACTAAACTATCAACAAGAAATGAGACCATGTATGATCAAGAGAGATTCCAAACACAAGACTACAATAGGAGCAAGAAACACAAATTGAAAACATTCTGAAACATAAGTGCATGCAAATTTTGCCAAGAGACAACACAAAAATATTCCAAAATGACCAAATTTATCAGTAGGGGAATGTTATAAAAACAATCTTAGAGCTTGTTGATGGCTTTACAACTGAAACCAACTCAACATGATACAAATTTGATGCAAAAAGGAATTAGAAATGGTTCTCAGGTGGTTTCTCAGAGAATGGGCTTTTTCCTAGATTTTCTGTGAAATCCTAAGTTTCTCTCGACCTTTGCATGTCTCAAAACATGCATTATATAACTTTCAATTACATTTGATCCTTCTTTCCCAAGAAAAGAATATGCCTAGCATCAAGTTTGTTACAAAATTTCAACATGATTCGCAGACAGGGACGTTTAACAGAACACGTCCAAAAATTTGCCAGTTGTCTCAAAAGAGATGAATCATTACAAATCCTTCATCATTATCCATTGTGGAGGCACGTTTTTCATTCTCCAAGCATGCAGACCCCTTTCATTTCATTATTTCATCCTTATCCCTTTCAAATTTTTACTCTGCAACTTTGGATTTGATCTTTCACGTGTTTGCTCAAGCCTCGAGTAAAAATTCATTTGAAAAATGCCCTGGATCTACAAATTAAAATTTCAAATTGATCCCATTGATCCTTGAAGGCAAAAACGACATGAATTTTCCAAAAATTTGATGAAAATTGATGCAAAATTCACAATTCCACACTTCCTGGAGCAAAAATGGCAGCCAAATTGAAGAATGTATAGTTATCGTTGATTTTCCTTTATCCCTTCAATCTGAGCCCTCCACATGTCAAAATGTGATTGGGAATGAATTTGGGATCACTTTTTGACCTTTTAACATTTTTGGAAAAATGGAAAAAATTGAATTTTTCTCTACCCCTCCGCCCTTGAAATTTGGTGCTGACACGTGGCATATGGTGGGTCCCATTGAAATCGTGCTTCAATTCTACACATTTCCACCCTTTTTTGGAATTTGGAAAATTTTCACTTTTTCCCGTGGGCCTACCTCTGCCTCTATCCTTGACACGTGTCCACCTCTCTATCGCTAAGAATCTGTGGGCTTATTTCATGTTTTAACCCCTTTTTTTCCAAGGGAAAATTCTCCATTTTTCTTCTATGGGCCCACGCCTCCGATTTCTTCCCGACATGTCTCCTTCTGATTTGTCACAGAGCCATGCCTCAAATTTTCATTTTAAGTCTTTTTTTGCAAAAGGGAAAAAATTCCCTTTTGTGTTCTTTGGCCTCTGCAACCCGCTCTACCCGCCACGTGTCTCCTTGTGGTTTGTTTGGTGGACCCATGCTTCAAACTTCCATTTTAACTCCTTTTACAAAAAGGGACAAATTCCCTTTGCCTCTCTTGCCCACCGACCCGCTCTCTCCTCCTCTGTGCTTGCCACTTGTCCACCCCTAGCTCCATTCTTTGACCCGCGGCCCTTTCCTCACCCTTTCTCCCTTTTCGCCAAAAAGGCAAAAAATTCCTAAGTTCCCCACCCACCTTCCATTCCACCTTTGCATTAGAGCATGACACGTGTCCCTCCTCTGGGACCTGCGGGGTTGCGGGAAACATTTGCAAAATTTTCCAAAAGCCAAAAACGTTAAATTTTTATAGAAAACTTGCGATCCTTGTCCAACTAGAAGCGGCCACGTATGAGGGGAGGCCTGAGCTTAATTTTGATGGGAAAATGACACCCATATGACCATAAAAAAGATATAATTTTCCCACGACCTCCAAAATCAATTTTTTCTTCATGGGTGAAGGAGTTTTTGGTCAAAAGACATATGGGAAGTGATTTTAAGCAATTTTTGACCATGGGGAAGGATTTTTGAGGGAAAATAAGTAAAAACGAGAAAATTCAAGCTCCAAAGGCCGGAAAGAAGGAAAAAATGACAAAGGCCCATGGATTTGAAAAACTAGGGCACAAAACAGGCATGCATGTATTTTTCTTTCAAAATGGGGCAAAATAATAAGTTTGTGAGCTTTTGAAAGCATTCAATCTGGAGAACAAAGTTTGCAGACCACCAAATTCAAAGAAAAACATTTTTAGAGCCCGTAGAACAAAGGGGAAAGATGGGAAAATAACAGAGGATCAAAATGGGCACCAACAGATTCATTTCGGGCCATTCAAGGGGTGCAGTGATTTGGAGACAACACCACCCTTGAATTTTATTAAAATCCACCTACCACAATGAAGAGTCTTGCACCTGAACACCCATGCCCCCATCACTGTCCCTTATTGGGAAGAAAGGGAACCCATTCTTCATCATGGCGGTAGGTGGGAGAATTGAAAGCCCCCAAAAATGGTGGGCCAAAACATTAATGGAGGTAGGTGAGAATTCGACACCAAGATATTTCCAAAAAGTCCTCTCCCGCTCAAAACCAAGCTCCTATCAAAAGATATGGTTGTCTGAAGATCAAGGTTGCATGGGCTCACAATATTTAAAAGAGTCTATCCGTGTAAGACCCACATGGCAGCCTCGTGCATCGTGAAGATTCAACCCCTTCCTTTTTCTCTTGAAATTATACCAGAATGACATGTGGCAGCTTCCATGGGCTCCTCGGTTTCCTTTGTATTCTTCCTGAGTCTCTTCATTGGTGGAGACACTGTGCCCGACCCGAGACATGTGGAGGCTTCACGCTCATTTGGAAACTACCCCCAAATTTTACTTTTGAAGTTGCGCAGACAAGACACGTGGAGGCCTCCGTAGGATTTTGGACTTTTCAATGGCTAACCTTACCTTTTCGGACTCTGACCACATGGTTGTTCAATGCTCATTTGAGTCTCTACTCGGATCACACCTTTGAATTTACACCGATGAGACACATGGCATCATCTGCTAGCTCTTCTATACTTAGCTGATTTGGGCTGCTGTTTTTTATTCTCTTGGACCCTAGACACGTGGAGAGCTAGTGCTCATTTGAGTCTACGATTTGGGTCTCACTTCTGAAATTACACCGATGAGGCACATGGATTCTTCTGCTGACCCTTCCATAGTCGATTAAACAACCATCTCTATCCCCTTTTCATACTTGGGACACATGGCAGATTTGCGCACATTTGGAAACCTGCTCTGGATTTTAACCTTGAAGTTATGCCAAGTTGACATGTGGCTCCTTCCGCTGGTCATGGACTCTTGGATGGCCGATTCAATCTTTTGAGGCTCTAACCACATAAAAGGATGACGTTTGTCTAGGTGACCACCTTTTTTTCGACCCTTGAAGGTGCGCCATTGAGACATGTGGAGACTTCCGCTGGCTCTTCTATACTTAGCTGTTTTGGGCCCGCTCTGTCCCCTTTTTTGACTCTGACCACGTGGCAATCCTGCGATTTTGGGGAACCACCTTCATATTTGATCTTTGAAGTTGTGTCGAGTCGACACGTGGCACCTTCCACTGGCTCTACCCCATTTTGAATTTTCAACTATCGAATCTATCCCTTTTTAGACTTGGGACACATGGAAGCCTCGCGCTCATTTAGGGATTGTCCCTTAGGTTTCACTTCTGAAATTGTGCCGATGAGGCATGTGGTACCCTCGCGGGTTTGTGACTATAAATTTGGTGAAAAGACTCTGCGAGCTCGCGGGCCCACACTTAAAAACTGTGCCATTTTACGAAAAGTGAAAAAGTTCTAAAATGCCCCATGACTGCCCGACTTGAATTTACACTTGGGAAAAATTTCCTCCACGGCCCTAAAGACCTCGCTCAAACAAAATAAATCATCCTCGGAGCACTCTGTCCACATTTTCCACTTCACAAAATAAATCATCCCGGCTCACGAGCTTGCAATTATAACTTTGGCCTTTTGTGAAAAGTGTTAAAATGAAAAAATATCTCCCGCCACCCCAGCCGGTCCGAAATTTTCCCATTTGGCGAAAAGTCTTCCCCAGGCCCGTCGGCTCGCTTTTGGCAAAAAAATCCTTCCAAGGCCTCGCTTGACCCACCATTTGTAAAATATGAGGACTTACAAGGACTTCTTTATATTTTTGGAAAGGGGAAGAAATTTCCTATCTGATGGAAATGCTTTTAGGGTACCTTAAGTGGTTTAAATATGTAAAAATTCAGATTGAAGCACAAAAGGGGGAAAATGGTGTTAGTTGACCAAAAATAAGTGTGAGCTTATTTGGTCAACATGTCCTTCATGTTCAAATTTTAGGCAAAGGTGTAAATTCAAAGGGAAACAACCCATGGCGCAGATCCATGGCCAACTAAGCAACGAGTTATACTAGAACTCTCCTTCAGGATGTAGAATAGTCTTGGGATAGTGCGAGGACCTATGCGGACATGGAGAACGACACGGTACCCATGGTAGAGGTCATGACATCATTAAAGGAAAACAACATAAATGGGTTACCATGCATGCAATGGGCACATATATGCATTTAGTTGTACACATGGGAGGAGATGATTTTAATACTAGCACCACCATCAACATAACACATCATATGCGTATATTAACAATATGGATGGAGATGAAAACAGAAGGATCGGGGTCCTCAGATTGGAAGGGAGCGATCTCTTTCTCGAAAAGTAGAGGGCAGCTATAACTAGAGGTGTAGAGGAAGGCAACAACTTAGTGAGAGAGGCTATGTGATGCGGGGTAATGATGGAGGCTACGGTGTGGGGCATTTGGTAAAACCTCGATAGATTGGAGAATATCCATGATGGCTTGACGATGTGACTCAAAGGTTTGGATGAGATCATATAAAGACATTTTGAGGGAGGATTGGTGCAATTGTTTTAGCATTGTGTGATGTGTGACCCCATCAAAAATAGGATATGCGGGACCTCGAATGGTGACTTTGGGTGAGGTTGTCGACGGTATTTTGGCTACAGGGTTGGTTGATGGGTTAGCCTCCTTTTATTTTCCTTTTTCTTTATGAGCGTGGGTATGAACATGAACCATCTTAATATGAGGGGAGTTGGATGAAGAGGGTGTGTCATGAAAGGTATAACGACATGAGGGACAAAATCCTAGTGGTGGATAAGAGCCTTGTGAAATGAGTAGGGCGCATTGACATTTGGGTGGTGGTTTGGCCAACTCTCTTATACAAACCATGTTGATCTCAAATTTTGGGGGTGGATAAAAGGGTTGTGGGGGTGGAGATACTAGTCATTGAGTAGGTAATGGAAAAATATTTGGGGAGATTGGCGAAGGTGGAATGGGGTCCTCATCTAGAAGATCATCGTCATCGAAATTGTGCTTAGGAGGACAAATTTGGATAAGAACGGTCTTCAAGGCCTTATAATTTTCAACATCATGTCCTAGCACACGATGATAGGCACAAATCTTGGTCTCATCAAACCCTTTTGGTTTGGGTTTGAGAGGATCATAAGGTCAAAGTGGTGGTAATATGATGACAAAAGTCTCTGAGAGATTGGTTAAAATCTTAGCATAGGACCCCGCTAATGGATCAAAATGGGAGGTGAGTGTGGTCTCAGGTGCAGTATGGCTGATTATGGAGGAAGAGGATCTGCGGGATGGGGAATGGGTTATTCCACTAGTTTGGCATGTGGAGTGGTCTTAGGTCTTGCGGGTGGTGTTTGGGTAAAGATGGGGTAGGGGAGCTAATGATGGAAGGTTTGGTTTGTTTGACTACTTTATTGGAGGGTAGCAGATTCTTATTTTTAGGTTACACTTTCTTGGGTAAAGGTGATACAAGAGTACAAGATGTAGAAGGAAAAGAAGATGGTGGAAGAGGACGAGTTACCCATGGGGGAAACCGAGTTATGGTGGAGGTGGTTGGTAGAGTTTGGCTAGAAGGTGTGAGTGGAAGAGAAGAGAGTTTCATGGGTAGTGAAGAATTTATGGAAGGTAGTGGTGGTATGGGTGGTAAGAAGGTCACGGGTGACGGCGGGGTTGTGTGGATCGCTTGGGTATATTAGAGGTTCATGATGAGGAGGTGGGTTGTTGTGTTCTTGGTTTACCGGTGGAATAAGGTTGCTTGGCTAGGGTCGAGGGGTGAGGTCCTAGGATGGATGGAAGGGGTGAAGGTGATATCGGTGTGGTAGGTGAGGATTGTGTATGAGGCCTAAGAGGTTGGGTCTTCTGTTAGGGCCGAGATGAATTTTAGTGTTGGTCTAGAAGATGTGGCTGAATCTAATCGGCAGGTGGGTGAGAAAGGTTTAATGTCGGCATGACCCCTAACGTAGTGATGGATTTAGGTAAGAGAGATGATGCGTGGGACGGTGTTTGGGTATAGGTGTGTGTGGGTCGTGGGAAAAAGTGTGTGTTGGGTTGTAGGAAAGGACATAGAAGACATTCCCAAAGTAATTCTCTATCCAAATTATCCAGTGCAATCGACCAAGCATGAAAATGGTACTTATGTAAGCGGGGTCTATGTGGATCGAGTAGCAATCCCCGTAAAATGTGTTTGAGAAACATGGAAATGGCTAGCTTCGCACTCATGGGTAAGAGAGCCGAAAGAAGATCAACAGGATCTTGGAAGTCTGACGGAGAATGGTCATCTAAAGGCAACAAAGCAGTGTGTCTACAAGGTCCTCTATGGGTAGAGGAGATGATGGTCCAGACGAGGTGGACTCTCCTTGTGATGGTGTAGGGAGTGGACATGTGTCCCCAGGAGTAGGAGAGGTGCTACCGATGACTTCTCGCAATTTGAGCGGCTAGAGGAAGAGTGCTAATTATGGGCTCTTTCACGGTGAAGGAGAAAGTGAAGGGGGTTCCTTTTTGGGTGGAGAAGTAGATGAAATAGGTTCCTATGCAGGTAGGGGAAATTGGGCTAGGATTTCATCTATGGAAGGAACAGGCGCAATTGGGAAGCAACTGGTATATCATCAAAATAGCATGGACCTCCCGGACATCGCTATCATTAGTTAAAGTGTCACCAGTTTGGTTGGAAGATGGGGCATGATTAGGGAATGGTTTTTTTCAAGATATGTAGGTTTTGGTTTGCTTTAGTAAATTTGGGTTATCCAAGGCTATATCTCCGTTGTCTAAATTTTTTTGGATGATTTTCTTGAAGGTGATGCGCTTACCATAACTATGACCTTTGACATGATGATAGTTACAAAATTCATGTTCTTTATACCACGTGGGCATGGGGCCATCGGGTCAAAACCAATGTGTGGTTTTATAGGTGGAAGGGTAATTGCAGACTAGTCTTAATAAGCTTTCCCAAAATACAAGAATAAGGTTCCCCGATTGGGGTATACTTTCATTTTTCTCGCCTAAATTGGAAAGCTTGGATGTGAGAGAGGTTAGAAGAAGGTTTGGCTTGGTTTGATGGGTGAGAAGGTCCAGCCTTGAGAACCATAGCATTGGCAGATCCTTTGGGTTTTGAATAATTGTTCTGGGGTTTTGAAGATGAAGAAGCATCATTCGATTTGAACGTGGTGTTCTGTTTCATAGCTGAATTTTCTTTTCTTCGATAGCATAAATCTCTAATTTTCGTGTCATGGTGAATGCCTCACAAAGGTGCTTAAGGTCCGCACCGCAACGTTGGTGAGATGTGTCTAGCCCAAGCCCGAGTAAACAACTCTATGAGCTTAGTTTGAGGTAACTAAAATGTGAGTCAAGTTAATTAGGCTGCACCAATGAGAAAAAAATTCAAAGTGATAGACTCATCGTCATACTTTGTCATGTGGAGTAAAGATCAGTCATGGTGACTTTCTTAACAATGTTGATTCAAAAGTGGTCTAAGAAGTCTTGGGATACTTAATTAAATGATTAGATGGAATTTCTGGGTAGCCCACCGTACTAGTCTACTCCGAGTCCTATCGGGGACATTGAGAAGGTTCGTAGGAGTAAAGCGTCATCATGAGTGATCGGGTAACATACATGTTTGAAAGACCAAAAATGTTTCGTGGATCTTCTTTACTATTGAAGCAGTTGAATTTTGGAATTTCCCAATGTACATGGTATGGGTGAATAGGAATGGATGGATGAATGGGCTCATTACATATTTCATCGTAGGTGAGAGAATTATGTGAGCCGAAAACTGATGCTTCTAGTTTCTGCATCCTTTCCATCATTAATTTGATGAGGTCATTGGTAGGTTGTGATAGAAGGGCGCCTCTTGTGGCGTAAGAGGGCTGGTGATGAACATGTGATGTGGGTGGCATTCCATTGTATGGTGATGTCAAATAGGAAGGTTGAGAATAGGGGACCGACATAGAGGGCATATATCTAGAATGAATGATAGATGAGATGGGGGTTGTTGATAATATGTATATGTATGTGAGGCAATTACAGAACTCTAGTAGAAATTGAAGGCGAGAGACTGCAGGATGGAGAGAGACAATATTTTGGAATGGAGTAGGGGTCACCGACACCATGGGTGGTTGTTTCGTAACTAGTATATGTGAGATAATGGGAACATATGAGGTTATGCTCTGGTGGTCAATGAAGGAACAAGAAATACTATGAGTGGGACCGATGTTGCAGAGATGCAGCGGTCATAGAGAGTGTGGGGCCCAACTACAAAACCACTGGGGGTAAAATAGGTTAAGGTAATGCCGAAATAGTAGGGGCTGATGCAGAAGTGGGGATAAGGGTAGGAGAGATGGATACGGGAATTCCATATATCAATTGACCTGAGGAATCCCGAGTGGAAGAGTGGGAAAGGTAGAATTGTAAGGTTGCGGGATTCTGATCGAGGAGTCGTGTGAACTCCTCATCGCTTGTAGAAATGGTGGTAGGTAGGGTTAGATCCATGGGTGACAAGATAGAAGGTGGTGAAGGAATAGGTGGGAGTGGTTGATAATTGACATGGAATATAAGAGTGTTAGTTTGGCTACGAGTCAACACCATGTGAGTAAGTGTTGACCTAGAAAGACTGTATTTTGTAAATGACACAAAATAGTAGGAACAGAGGAAAAATGAGGTTGGGAGGGTGAATTTGGTCAAGGTTTGAATTTTGAAAACCAAACCAGACACCGACATCGGTTAGGCTGACCGGTGACGGTTAATGGGGAACCGATGTTGATTACGTAAACTGATGCCGACCATGTAGAAAAACAACAGCTTTTAACAGTAAAACAAGAATGATGGATGTGTAATGGGGAAGCGTATGACATAAATATCAACAAGGCGAGAATAGGATGGTGCCCTAAGGGCCAAAAATAGAATAGGAGTGATGAAGGCTATTCTAGGAAGAAGAACTAAAAATCCAGAAGCTAACACCGGTTAGGTTTAACCGACGATGGTCAAATGTGAACCGATCATGGTCGCTAGACCGACATCTTACTTACTTTGAAATGAAAGAGCGATGAAATATGGGGTCCTGACACACTCAGACAAATTCATAATACTCCAACTACGATGGTGGAGTGTGCAAAGAAGAAGAATAATGTAGATTCGTAGTCTCACACCTCAAAACACAAGTCAAGAAGAAAAACTAAGAAAAACATGATCCTAAGAGTGATTTTCTTATGTTTTTTTAGCTTATGCTATTTAGAACTAACCATGTGAATTCGAATAGAATTTTTTGTTGGGAAGGCATCCTATGAAGAAGGATATCTAAAAGGTGAGGTTTCAGGTTATGTTATGGCAGGGGGTGCTCTCTGATAGGTGACTAGACAGAGATAACCAGCTAGGGAGTACCTACCAATCCTCTGATCGTGTGATCATTGACAGGCATTCCCAGGTAAGATGTTGTTTAAGAAAATGTGTATATTCAGATTTTGTGTAGTTTGGTAGAAGAAGAAAGAGAGTGCTTTCTACGGTTCTTTGTGTCAACCATCAGCTGGGCATGACTTCCAGCATATAGGTTGCCCTTATTTTAATGTTAGCTAAATGCAGCAACTAATTTTAAGCCCAAATCGACAAATTACGTTCGATGAAGAAAATGGTGAATAGGTAGGAATGTGCTCTTTCACTAATGTAATGAAAAAGAAAGAAGAATGTGTTCCTTTTAAAGCACCAAAAACACGATTGTTTTTAGACAATAAAGAGAGGAAGAATGATTCCAGAGAAGAAAAATTAATGTGTAAGCTTTTTGAAGGGAAACAAACACACAATTTTACCTAGGAATGAAGAAAATGCAAGGAACCCTGATGGGTCCCACCGGGCATGCCAAAATGTTTCACCGTTTTCTTTACATTTTGGAATGTGATGAAACAGATAGTGTTATGGGCTGAGGAGGAATACCTATTGTGTTGGTTGGGAGGTTGATGTGCACGTTATGACTTCTCGATCCGATGCTGACTGTGAGAGCTTCCTTTTGGCTGGGAGGAACTACCTGAAATAGAAAACAAGACCACCAAAGAAGAGTTAAATAATATATGACAATGGACTGCCTAGTGTATGCTAGATCTGGGAAGTGTGATACTTCCTAGAAGGCTATCAATTCATTGTTTTTATAAAACAAATATGAAATGAGTGAAATGCGTACATAAACGAATCTAGTACTAGTATTCTTATTTGGGTACCTCAGATCACTATCAGCGTCGATCCAATTAAATACTAAAAACTATGTGGGTCAAGGTATTTGGGTCAAGTTGTAGGTTGTTCAGGTGGTCTACAGGTCACATACAGGGTCTTAGCAAGATTGGGTAAGGTGTTTGGGTTGTTTTGGTAGGTAGGTGGTTGTTTTACATAATCCGACAAACACGAGACCGACGCTGATCGGTCGAGGTATGACCGATCATGGTTAGGCAGAACCGATGATGATTATGGGTAACCTGTCGATATAGGTGGGCTGATAAGACTCAATATGATTTAATGAGGTCGGAAGAAACGATAGAGGGTATAATGAGGTATATGGGGATCTTAGGAACACTCATAAATATGTAGAGGTCAGTTATAGGTGGTTTTATGGTGTGGGTGGAGGAATGGTTGGGTTTACAAAAAGAGGAATAATGTGGAAAAGGAAATGCAAGTAGGAAATGACAACAAATGTGACAAAAACCTTTAAAATAGGGCAAGGCTAAAATAACACAGGTGATAAATGTACTTACTGGTGTTCAGATTCAATGGCTATGTGGTGGTGATGATTGATTGGTGGGATGGAGCTTGTGCTGTAGTGGTGCTTCCCTGCAGAATGTTACCGTGAGTGCAATACCTTTGGATCTATCCCGTGATGGATATGGATTTTTGTAGGTGTGAAAATACTCAGGGTTCCCACACTGCATGCAGCTCTCTTCTCTTCTCTTCGATCTCCGAATGTGCCAACCCAAAACAAGGTTACCAAAGTGAATAAATGGTAACCGACGACGGTTCTTGGTTGACTAGCGTCGGTTAAGGTGGGATTCCCTAGGTTTACTAAAAATGGAAGATCTTGCATCATTTGGGCCAGTTCGCTCATTTATTCATGGATTATAATGGATTTTATTTTTCTATGAGTGGGAAGGTAGTTAGAGGAATAATAGGCTTTGATTTTTAGGGTTGAACTTGTTAGTGTGTGTTATTTTCCACATCATTAGGTGAGTCATCTCACTCGGTGAGATTGTAGGTCCATGTGTCCTTTAAGGTTCATTATGAGATTCTCTTATGCGTTAGTGCGTCGGCAAAGTCGGTCAAGGTCATATGCGTCATTGGGAGTTACACTTCAATTTTGGGAATGTAACTCCCCTCTCTACTCAAGTTTTCATGATTGCGGCAGACCGGGGTTACTCAAGCACCTCCTATATGTACACCCTATTTGATCTATAAGATAGAGGAGAGTTTCATGGCTTAACCAGGTTTTACCCGTGTTTCAAATCTTTGCATGCACATTCGGTTGATGCTCGCTCCTCCCGAGATCTCTTCACGCTATCATTCGCACGTCCGTTGATGTGCATGTCATCCCTCGTGATCCTCGCGATGGGTTTTAAACCCTATTTCATGGTATCAGAGCGGATCTTGTGGATTCGTGCACTCATTGGCATTTCGTGCGTGTTTTCGCTTCCGCGTGATATCCAGTTCTCATTGCATGTCTTCAGAATGGAAATTCTCGACCGTTCTCTACTTGTGACCGATTCGAAGCTTCATAACTTTTTGGGTGTTCGTGGCTTTGTTTTTGGGGTTTAACGGTTTTTGCATCCTTGCATGCAGTTTTGGAGTGTTTACAATTTCAGATCTGAGCTCTAGAAGTGCTGGTTTTACTGGGTTTATAGTGGTGTTGGGCTTGGACTCCATAGCTTCGTGCTTTGTTTGGGTTTTGGATAGTCTTCGACCTCGGCATCTTGCTTCTTTAGTGTTTCTTGCTCACTATTCATATTGTTGTGACCCTTGCATGGTCTTCATGGTTCCTTGCTGCCTCTTGCTCCCTATCATGCTCCCACGCAATCTCTCCAGCACGTGGATCACCTCCTACTCAGCACTCCAACATTTGCTTCTGCACAGCCATCATCTCCAGTTCAACTCATTTTTTTGGCTTGGTTATTCGTGGTTGAAAAGAAAAGGGAATAGTGTTAACTTTGTGTTGTTCTTGGTTCACGAGGCTTCATTTTCAGATCCCTGTGTTCGCTTGTTATTTACACGCAGAATCTGGTTCAGACTCTTGCTTGGACGCAGCCAACAACTCCAATGGCTCCCTTGACCTCCACGTGGAGCTCTCACTGCCTGCAGCACCTCCCACCTGCGAAGACTTCTAGGCATGTGGCCTTGGGTGTTTTCAACCTCTGCGACCCTACTGACACACTCTCCACCTCCCTCCAGCTCCTCCACACATGGATTTCCTTTGCTGCAACCAACGGTACACCTCTTTGCTCCATGTGGGCCCTCATATCACCTTATTTTTAATGTTTTAGGGTGATTAAAAAACAAAACATTTCATTCATGGCATGTAATTAAATTTAGGTTGTTTTTGGCTTGTTTAATTAAACCTTCCTACGCTTGTCAAAGACGGAGGGCGAGTCCGGGGTCGGCAGGAGGTTAATCCCCTCGCAAAGAAAAAAAAACCATACCTAAAATTACATTTAATTTCCAATGTGTACCCACACAATACCCTTTGCACACATCTCATGCACTTTTTAATGCGTTTTGCGGTTTTATTGCTTTTTCTCATTAGTTGCGGAATTGTTTTTCTTTATAACTTTTGACTGGGTTACTCGGATATGAGCGCTTCTTTAGTCAAAGTTGCATGTTTTTTCAATCTACATGATGATATTATTTTTTTGTAAATGAAAAAATTTATAAAGTTCCGCATTCAGGGGTTTACTATACTCTTGGGCCTTCACATGCAGACACATTATCGACCAGTCCGATGTTTTCCTTTTGTGCATCTTGCATTTTTCATCATGGAGAGTTCTCTTTCTAGACTTGAGCATCGTAGGATCACCTTACACCTCTGCCACTTCTCATACGGAGAGGGGACTATTCGGCTTAGGCGGGCTTCCATGGAACTTTACTTCACCCACAAGGGTCTTTTACCCTTCTTGCTTGGGCCAGCCTCGCACCCACCGATCATCATCATCTTGAAGGAATTCCTTGACAATTTCAAACACATCTTTGGTCACATGATGATGTGTCTCTAGATCTCTCTGGTTTCACGTGGCGGACTCAAATCCACCCCACCGTGTCTGGAGCATTCTTTAGTCCTTCTATGGAGACCCTTCACATATTGCCGCCATTGTTGCCTACTCTTGATTCAGTTGTCTCCTCCATTTCTTCATGTGATGGCCATTCCGCTAACATAGAATCGCTTGGTTCTACTTCTGATGATGAGGATTGTGCACCTAGCCTTACGTGCAGAGAGCATTATCGAGGACTTCTCTCCTCTTTCTCTCACTATTCCAAAAATTGTTCTCACCCCTCCCATCTCATCAAATATCGAGCAATCTCATACTCAATATCATACCGTCATTACACCCACCTCCTTTCCACTTCTAGTGTGCGAGGCCCCTTCCACTCATCTACCTTCATTGGATGACTCATACCTATCCGACATCGCTCTTTCTATTTGTCGAGCCCCCTCATTGGGGCGAGTATCTTCCCGACCTTTGTCATGTTTTCATGAGAGTCCACTTGTGATGCTCTACAGTTACTCATCCATCTACGGGGATTTCAGAGGATTTCATCATCTCTATTGTTGGGAGTGCCCCTTTCGGGAATCATGTCACTTCCACTTTTCTGAGACCTTCATTGATCCACCCTCAGCTGTGGATCCCTTTTTTGTTGTGGAGGATGTTTTTTTCCCTTCACATCACTTGGACATCCTTTCTGCAGGTGTTCCTCTTTTTCACTCTAACAGTTCTACGCACGTGGCATTACCTTTGGTTCCTTGGCACTCACTCGCTAGACCTATGTCACACTTTTGTGGACCAACCTCGCAGTTCTTCGTGCTTATTCCCTTCTGGGTTTCCTTTGCGGAGTGGGCGGACTTTCAAAGACGTCATTTCTATCCTTCCTAAGGGCATGCACGTAGTTCGGTGTGGGTGGCTCTTCTTCATTCCAAAGGCAGAGGATCTCATCATCGAAATTCTTTTAGGAGACCTCCTAGAGCTACAGAGTTCGAATCCATCCATGGCATCTTCTCGCATTCCTATCGTCTCCCTCTTCTTCTCTCTTATTCTTCTTTCGAGAGATTTCCTCCTTGTAGATGGGTACCTTTTTAGGATTGTCTAGAGATGGGACCCATATTTGGCATCTTTCTTACATTAGATAGTGTTTTGTTCTCTTGTGGTGGTTGTTTTTCCCACTAGGTTTTCCTTCGCTACTTGGGACCTTTTTCTTGTGCATGGGTACCTCATCAGGCTTTGTGCCATGACCCATTTCTCGTTTCTGACTTTCCACCTCATCCTAAGTTACGATGAAGGGGGTGTTGGTGTGTGTTATTTTCCACATCATTAGGTGAGTCATCTCACTTAGGTGAGATCGTAGGTCCATGTGTCATTTAGGGGTCATTATGATATTCTATTATGCGTCGGTGTGTCGGCACGTCGGTGCATCATATGCGTCATTAGGAATATTGTCTTTAATTATTGTCTCTCCAAAACAATATATATTGATACATATTTTGTCTCTTGAGAGACAATATCATTATTGTCTCTCTATAGACAATATCATTATTGTCTCTTAGAGACAATGAAGAATATTAATTTTTGTCTCTTTAGAGACAATACTAATTTCAATTTTTATTGTCTCTTTAGAGACTATAGGAATTTAAATAATAAAAATCTAAATTTCAAGAATAAATTATAACCAAATATCATATAGTGCAATCAACGACTACACATCATTTACGATTTTAAATTAAAAACAATTTTATTTGAATCTTGTGCCGAACAAATGGGTCCACAAACATTTTATTAATATCAAATAAGATAAAATACAAAAGGGTGCCTAAAAATCGTTAACCTTTGAAATACAATGATAAAATTAAAAATGGTGCCTAAATGTCGTTAACTCTTCAAATAGAATGATAAAATATAAAAGGGTGCTTAAATTCCGTTAACCATTGGAATACAAAGATAAAATACAAAAGGTGCCTAAACATCGTTAACTCTTGAAATACAATGATAAAATACAAAAGGGTGGCTAAATGTCGCTAAACCTTGATATACAATATTAACACCTCTCCACCACAAGCTTCAAGCGATCTGTCTTGCTTCCCGGTGCTAGTTTGAAGTTCTTTTTCTTAATTTTTATTTTGAGCAACTACCTAGTTTACAGTCTTCTAGATCCTATACCTATATCATTTGACAAGTGATGCTTTCTGCCCTCCTTAGAAATGAAAAAATTCAAAGCAATGAACAGAAAGCAATAACAAATCAACACGTTGTAGAGTAATTGATCATGGTAACATGTACAATTTAAACCCCGTGTTTCTCAAGATGTGTAGAAAGCACCAACAAGGTACCAATAATTATAGTTTTCGAGGAGAAACTACTGAAATCTAAAAGAGCTTAGGGTTTTTCTTACATCTTTACTCCGAACAAACTCTTCTTATCACTCTATTGGCCACACAATAAAGAACATCCATCATAATCAAATTAAAGTTGAAACACTCTTTCAATGTTAATGGTGAAACCAACATGGATACAACAAACCTTAAACCATTTTCTATGTTAGGTCACAGTTTGAGTCAACTTCCCCCAAAACCATTTATTTACAGATTAAAATAAAATTCTAGGAAACTGAAACCATTGCTTTGCCTTTCAACAATTCTTAAGAAAGATAAGAGTTAGATTTTGATCCACTTCTTTCAAAGCTTTGAAAAAAAAACATTAATAACAACAAAAAAGGTAAAAGAAACTAGAATTCAAATAAATCTCAAAAAAGGAGGTATCTAAATCCATTGCATTTAAAACATCATGAGATTAATGCCCATTAGATTTAAACCAGCTGCCATGAGAAGAATTTAGAATTAAGAGTAGTGGCCAATAACTTCATTCAAAATTCAAAATTAAACAAGAAAAAATAAAGGTACAAACAAAAACTATAGTACAAGCTTGATCTCAAAAAGAGAAGAACCAAGTTCATTTCCTATAAGATATTTATGTTTTCATCAATGGCCTTTAAAAAAATATCAATGCAGCTCAAAGCAAGTACATCAAAAAAACTTAAAAAGACAAAAAAATGATACAGTGTTAGAATGATACCCATTAGATTTTCATCTTCCTTGGAAATTTTCCACACTTTACCAAAAACAACAAATAATTATATCTAATATTTATCAAGAATAATACATATTATAAAGAGTGCAAGGGATTGATCACATTGCCTTCAAAACACAAAAATTAAAAAGAATATGGCCAAACTTGCTCAAAGACTAAGAAAAATCCATACAAAACAAACAGAATAAAAAAAAATGGATTTAGAGAGAGTAAGGAACTGACCTTGTTGCAAGTACCAGCTTCCACATTGCAAACAGGAAACTCGTTGGGGCAGGAACTGTAGTGATCATCATAGTAGGTAGCTGAATCTAGAGGGCAACAGCCCCATGCATAGTAGGAGGAACCAAAGTCGAAGAAACAACAGCAAGTATTGTTCTCAGGGTAGGAATAAGAATTATCACACATGTTCGGAGGCTTAACAGGGGAGGGGGGAGAAGGACCTAGGTTTGGAGGGTTGGCACCATTCTTTATGGGGTAATATTCCTCCATGGAAATTCCACACATACCAGTGTTGGTTTTTATGTTTCTTTGAAGTCTGATGTATCCCTTCTCTCCCCAGATGCCTCCCTAGGAATTATTGACAATCCAGTAGTCTGTACCATTATCTGAACCATAGCCAACCAAAGTGACACCATGGTCAGCTGAGTCCCACATGTGCTTGTGAGCACCCTTGTCAATAAGTAATAAAACCACTCTCAGTCTCTTAGATATACTTTTCATCATCATGTAAAAATAATCACATATAAAAGGTATACAATGATAACCATCCTTGTAAAACACAGTGAATATGCAAAATTAAGCTCCCATTTTTACTTAATATTCAATATTCAAAGCTATGTATTCCAATAATTCAAGGTATTAGCTATTCCTTAGGTACACAATTATTTGCATGAAATGTATGCACTCAACTTTTGAAAAAAAAACAAGGATTTACATTGCATGTACATCTATCTCAAACTTGAGTTTGCATTTTAAAGTAGGCATGCTTTCAAGACCATTAACTACAAAGCTCTTCCATGTAAAAAAGAAATTTTCATAAGAAAGATCTTCTTTAATTTAGTCTACATTTTTATTATAAGAGGGGATAGTTTGATGAACTTGAAAGAAATCCATTTGGATCAGCTATTGCTCAGCAGATTTAGATAGAGAGGGAAACTATGGGTTATACAACTATGCTTGGGGTTTTTATAGCATCTTGAAAGAAGAGGATGGATTGATAGTATTAGTATCAAGTATCACTCAACTATTGTTTTCAGTTTGACAAACATGCAAAAAATTGAAAGCATCTTAGACACTCAACCATGGCTTCTAGAAGTCATCTGTTATGATAGTGATTTCAACTCCATTGGATGAGTGAACTCTCCTCAACAAACAACTCTCCAACCTTTCAACAAATAACCAAATAAACAAATACAATGATATGAACAAATTACTCACAGAATCATAGAACTGGAATGCCCTACCACTTGCCTTCAATGGCTACACTAATAGGTTGATTGGTAGCAACCTTCTTCAGTGAATGTTGAACCCTCATCATTGGTAGGCACATCTTCGTAACTATCAATGGTCACCACATGGGCATTTTTCTGTAGATATATTCCATCTAAAATCAGTAAAAAATGCCTCCAAAATAACAAAATCTAAAAGTCAAAAAAATAATTCCAAGTACTAAGAAATACCCTGTAAGTATCACAGCTACCATCATAGGCATTGTATGGATAATCCTTTTCAGATTTGATTCCTCCATTGCTAATGATAAAATGAAAAGCATAATCCATGAGTCCACCATTGCACCCATCATTGTAGGAAGTATCATAGTCTACAAGTTCTTGCTCGGATAGTGAAACCAAGTCCTTGGTCACAATTTGATTTATGCCCTCCACTACAGCATCAACTGAGAAATCCCAACAACTTCCTATAATTAAAAAGTGTAATGACATCAACACAACCCCTTATCACAGCTATGTTATTATAGTTGGAAGGTGAATCAAGAATCCTAGAACAAAATAGAAAAATTGAACCTGTAAGAACCAATTATTTCAATAGTGGAGCATCCTAGCATGGTAATGGGAGATCTTAGATTTGATTCTTCAC
The DNA here is from genome assembly GCA_018340775.1 of Taxus wallichiana var. yunnanensis. Classification (NCBI taxonomy): domain Eukaryota; kingdom Viridiplantae; phylum Streptophyta; class Pinopsida; order Cupressales; family Taxaceae; genus Taxus; species Taxus wallichiana. The sequence goes on along the minus strand of CM031239.1, from coordinate 599,247,266 downwards.
TGGCCCAAAAATTGAACATGTAAGGGGAAGGTAGAACATTGGAAGCTACGAAGGCTCTGGGGGATAGGTGGTCCATGTGTTCATAGATTCTAAATATACCCCTCTTCAAATTAGAATTTTAAGCTACCTCCACACATGCCCTAGCTAGATCTTGTACCCACTCAGGTGTTATCAACCATGCATTTTGATATCCATATCTTACTATTCCCTCATTCCAGTTATCCACTCATTTTTTACCAAAATTTAATTTCTATTACCTATTTTTATTTGAATACCAGTATAAAATGTTAAATTAATTTCTATTATCCATATTAACTACTATTGTGTTATCCACTATTCCCCAATTTCCATGGCTATAGCTGAGCTGAATATAAACATTTCCAAACACACCATGAATTTTGTTCCTCTATCCATCATTGCCTACTTTTTATTTGTATACAGGTAAAAATGTTGAATTCAACGGTTTTAGCTAATAATAAACTGGATATAAACATTCCAATTATCTACTTTTTATTATAATATCAGTCATGAATTTTTGTACCTGTCCACTAATACCTATTTTTAATTTGTTTACCAATAAGAATGATGAATTATAAAAATTCATTTACATCCCTGCCCCTAGTATTAGCCATGAATTCCTATACCCGTATTCACTACTATTATATTATCCACTATTTCCCAATTGCTATGGTTATAGCTGGAAATAAACTGAATATAATCATTTCTAATTATCTACTTATTTGTTAACAACCATGAATGTCTATGCATATACCCACTATACTTGAAGTATAACTAACGTAATTTTATTTCTATACCAATAGAAAATTTTAATTATAAAAATTGGTCTGCTTCCACCGTGCTATTAAACATAAATTTCTATACCCACATTCACTACTGTTGCGTTGTCCACTATTTCCTGATTTTGTGGCTATAACTGTAAATAAACTGATATAAACATTTGTTACTATGCACTCAGTTGTTATCAACCATGAGTTCTTGTGCCTCTTCCCACTATACTTTTATTGTTAACCAGTAAAAAGGTTGAACATCCACTCGTGTGCTACCAGACATAAATTTCTAAACCTGTATCGACTGTTGTTATATTAATACAAAAATAGACTAGAGCAACGAATTCCCAATATGATTTGTAACACATATGAGATAGAAATTACTTGTTGCACATGTAGTAGAAATAGAGTAGTTTGGACCCATCCATCCCTACACACAATCTCCTAAGGGATCTTAGTTGACGCTAAAAATAATTTTATTATCTTTGGATTGTGTTTGAGCCCAACTTGAAACCTATTGTAATTGTTCTAAATGTTACGATATCTGAAGCTGAAAAGAAACATAAATATATAACTTTCAGAAAATCTGAGACAATTGCAGGAATCTAGGATCGTAATGCTATAAATTTGGAACTGATGTAAGCCCTAAATTTTTTGTTTTATGCATGGAATCTTAAACAACTTGAACTACGATATGAAACTCTTCATTAACTGAAATAAATTTCTGAAAAGAAATAATTAATTATATGGTTGTAATATTAGCATAAATAAGAAAAAATAATAAAGAAGACAAATTTATTGACTTATCTGAGAAGGTGTGTATCCCATTTAAGACCAAATGCAGGGCAATATTGGCCTAACACAGTCTTCATACTAATGCAAAAGAACTCTTTCTTCCATAACTTTTTTCTAACCCTTAAAAGTCAATTTATAGCTGATTTCCTACACTAGCTCCTTTTTTAGTTTGCAGTAGGGATAAATAATTTTTATTATAATAATTATATCTAATGAGCCAAATGCACATGGACCCACAAGACTAGGGTCCATGGACCTATTAGCACAAATCTATGTCACTACGATTCTTCTAAATATAGCAATGACTCACCCAATGGGCAGTGGCATAAAATGTTATAGATGTGAGAATATCACCTTGGGACAGATGACGTATCTCTACATTTGAATGGGGATGCTCCCTTATATGATATGGATTTTTGGTGCTTTTGACCGGAAAGCACAAAGGAAACAAGATAGGAACGAACATATAAGGAAGCAAAGGGGTAAATGAAAGGAAGATAGAGAAAGGTTAGAAATCCACTATGGAATGAATGCAGAGAACCACTTAGATTGCTCAAGAACAAATAAAAAAAAGTAGATTGCATCATCTCACAAGGAAATGACCAGGGTCAAAGAATGTGCAATGAGAACAAAATATTTTATTAGAAAGCACAAAGTATTCATCAAATTAGATTACATACACGTGACACAAAGTTCACCCTCCAAAACATAAAACACAGCTTGTAAACCATGAAATATTTATATGCAACAAGAAATGATCTAAGAACATAATTCATCTACATTCACAAATGACAAATCAAATCACGTAAAGAAAGAACAATTACATTCAAGTATAAAATATATTTTGTTCTCATACACTAAAATTTCATTCCATTTACATAGTTTCAATAGTGTACATAACTCAAAGTTGCAGCAATCCCTCACCTAGGGCATAGAGAAGAAGAAATCATGTACAATAAGTATGCAAGAATAAGTGTGCATCTATTTTGCATAGCTCTAAGGTCTCCCCCAAACCTACAAAGGATGGAAAGGCATATTAGACTCTTCTAGCACTTCCATGGAGGAATGTTATCGTCCCAGGATTTGGAAAGTTGCCAGGTTCAATCGATGCTCATTGTGTTGTGGGTATACTTTCTTTTCCAAGGTTGATTGCCAGGTATTGCTCATGTTCATAATTATCTCCACTCTAATATGTTGTTTGTCTGAAGCTGTGAATTCTTTTCAAAAGATATGAATTAAAGTACATTCAAATTTGCATAGTCAGCATCCAAAAGCCAGTACATTCTTTTGTTTATTGCAATGTTTAAGACTATCAATGTATCAGCTGCTATTTTAAGTACATCGGTATCTCATTGTGTTAACTTTGGATAATATGCACTAAAAATCCTTGATTGTGAACACTGGTTTGATTAGCATGTATGCTTTGTAGTTAAAACTCCCCTTGTAAGTCCTTTTTTATTTTTCTAGTCCTATTATAATTTGTAGTGTATTTTGGAGCATGAAAGTGGCACAACTATGTGTATTTAGTTTTATCTAAGGTCATGGGCACTCCACTAAGTCCAAATTCTGAGAGGCAGACGCTGCCATAATATATTGGCAATGTATTTGAAGACCTCATGTGACATAATACATTTTAGAGCATGATAACAATTTGTAGTGCTAATGAAAAGAGTTAAAAGCTCCTTAAGATGACAATGCAATTGTTGCCGATATTTATAACACCCGGTAAGGAAAACATGAATTTGTACAAGCCTGCAATTAGTAGACTTGAATAATTGTTAGGAAAACTTGAGAACGAACCAGCTGACAGTATGAAGAAGCAAGTGGTTCATCAAGGGACCTACAACCTCGTTGCAGAGGAGTATAAAGGTGATTCCACCTTTGTCTTACAAAAATGTGCATACAAGTTTATAACAGAGTGATGGATATTGAGAGTGAAAATTAGATAGAATATGGAGGAAAAGGCATATTGACATTTTAATGCAAATACTTATTTCTTCTTGTCAATGACCAAACATGTATTTGAATATTTAGCTATTTTTCCAACAAGTACATGCAAAATGAATTAGGATCTAATTCGTATTGGTACGATCATAGTGCATCTGGGGAACCTTCTACTAAATGGGTTAAGAAACAAGTTATGGTGTCATTACACAACTATGGCGATGTATAACAAAAGTGTAACTTAATTTTGAAAGATCCAAAGAGAAAGCCTCCAAAATTGTAAAAGAAAGGATCAAGTTTAATCAGATTTTCATGTTGTAGTATTCTCTCAATGTTAATGGAGTGTGGTTGTATTTTTCTGATTCGTATTTATCTATGTCTATTGAATGTGTCAATTTATTTTTGTTCCTATGTCTCTTTAAATTATTTAACATATGGTATTATTGTTTTTTTAAAGTACGATGAAAAGTAACTATTGAAATAGAAGATCGAAATGGGTCTGTGTCTTACCTTGTATAAGTATCTTTATTTAATGTTTCTTTTGCATTTTCATGTGAAGACCTTCAAGATGAAAAAACAAAACTATTTTCGTAAGTACATGTGCACTAATTTACCGTACAGAAACAACAAAGGAGGTGTGTAATATGTTTACATGAAACACAAAATTATTATTTTTGTCGCAAAGTTATAGAAAATTTCCTCTATGTTATTTTTGTTCAGTGTTGGTTTTAGAGCACCTATGTTTTTTGTCACAGCACTTCAAGTCTGCATCCCCAAAAAAGAACATGATCAGCAATTAAATTTGATAAATCTGGTCTTTGCATTGAAAAAATCATTGTTTATATTCTTTGTATTATCATAAACAACTTCATGATTGTGGATGACAGTAAAGCAGGATGCATCAAGAAGATCACCAGACCATATTTTATGTTAATATTTGAATGAATGTAATCACTGAATATGTATTTCCAATTTTGCTATCACAGCTAAAAAAGGAGTAAGAAGAGTTGAATAAAACAATAAACAATAAATGTTTTGTTATGACATATAGTCTCACATGTTGTTCTGTGTCTTCATGATCAAGGTGTGATAAGTAAATCAATGTCTCCCTCATTATCTGCATAAGAAATCAAAAGATATTTCAATTTATTTCTCAGTGGGAAAACTAATCTTTAACACAGGTCAAAACCAAAACAACCCAAGAAAATCCATCTTGACAGATTGACTAAAGTTTGAATATGTAATTTCTCATTAAATCTAGTTTCAAACAAATAACAACAAGACATTATCTAGTTCCTTAGTTATTCATTAAATCATACCTTGTACTGCACAAGAACATCATTATCTTTTATGGTCTCTCTAACTATGTTTCCATTCTCATCTTCCATAATCAAGACTTCTTCAGGCTTAGCCATACAACAAATCATGAGCATCCTCAACTTGGACATAGGTTGAGCATATAGTTGTCTGCGTTATATAAGATGAGAACCAAGCCCATCAACCATGCTAGAAAGTAACAGAAATTGCATAATCATGCAACCAATAACCACTTAATTATTCCTATGGCCAATCATTCTTTTGGGAAAGAAGTTAGAACTAAAAACTATATATGCAAATACAGAAGTCCCATAATACTAACAACAACAACAAGATTGTTAGAGGCAGTATTCTAATAATCTAGACAAAACTATAATGAAAGCAAAATGTGATGATAAAAATGCTATTATTTCTGTGACATACTAAGTAGAAAACAACAATCGAAAAACCCAAAACCCACCTTGAAAACTTTGGTATCATCCACATAAGAAATTCCATAAGATACTTAAGATCCATGAGAAGTGCAACCTAGTTTTTGGAGTACTTTCAAGTATGCCAATGTGTGACTACAGTAAGACATTCAATGTCAGAGGTATGTACAGAAGGATTCCAACACTTTATATACACCTTGTTTCAACTTCATACCAAGACCAAAGTCATGATCATGAAGCATTTGTGAAAACTATGTCTTTTATCCTCCTTACATGTACACTATCATACTTCTCTTCACAATCAAATTTATATTACTCATCTTTTTAGGCTTAACTCCAATGTAAACGAAATTTGGGGGTCTTTTCTTCTTGATAAGACATAAATGACATGGCTTCATTTACTATATATGGCAAAAGCCAAAGCAAACAAAACCAGGGCAGAGGGCATATACCTACATTTGTTTTTGCCGGCCATTTTTGAAAAATGGGGATGACGATGGCATTTTCATTGACGGATGCGCCTAAATCCACTTCCCCACCCATCGAATCCCCATCATATAATAAATTGTGGCATCAAATGGGCGGACTACCTCCTCTGCAGTGTCGTAAGACCCCAGTCAAATTTTTTGGATCTGCATTTGGGCATTCTCACTTCGGACACCTATTTTCCCCATTTTTGCAGACTGATTCCCTTATATTGGGGAGGAACCTCTTCTTGGTTATTACTTGGCAAAGCGTGGGCATTTTCTTGATGGGGCGAAGTTTCCATACCTGGATGAAGCAAGCAATTGTTGTAGTATTTTTAAGGTGGAGCCTGGGCCTGGAAATGAGATGGTTGTGAGGCTGCTGAGCGAGAGAGTAATGAATCGAAGATATCCAGAAATGGAATAGAAACCTTGTTCAAACTAACTACTAACTAGACCCAGAAGGAGATCCGCCGCTTGTGCTTGCTAGGCTCAAAACAGGTTGAAAAGCATTGTCGCTGCCACTGACGTCCACAACATTCTTTCCTCCATGGTCATCTTTGTATCCTATTCCGCCCCTGAGATGTTTGGGGATCAGTTGCCCCGGTTCAGGTTCTCATTTGTATCTATGGAGTGAACAGGGGAGTCGCCAATGTGGGTTTTGCCACCGACACTGCCGCTTACATCGTTTACCCTATTCACTGTCGACAATGTGGGTTTTTCCGCCAGCACTGTCGCCATTGGAATGAAAGCTTGCCTTCAAACCCTGAGACAACCTGGTCTCCTCATATCTTTCCACCTCCATCCCCTGCAACCATGACATTTTTTCCTCCATCGAGTTGTTTAGGCTTAGGGTTAACATCGGACATGTGAAAAGGGGGATAATGTGAAGATATTATTAAGAATAGAAAATGTGAAAAGGTCGGAAGGTAATTTTGTCTCTAATTTATGTCTCAAAATGACCCCTTTGGTAGTAGTGGATAGGTATTAATTTAATTGTTAATAATTAAATTAATATTAATGTGGGGTATAAGGGTCCCGGTTAGGTGAATGTGTTTAAGTTGGTTATTCGAAAGGGGACCAAGGGGAGCGTGACCCAATTTTAGTGTCTACAATCTGGCTAGAGTGTCCCGGCCGCCACTGAGAGATAAGATAAGATAAGATAAGATATCTAGAGAGGGGGAGGGGGCAGGGCCGCCCAGATGGATAAGATAGTTCATATCATATTGGCAAAAGATAGAAATGAATAATCTTGTGGCCAATTTTATTAGCTTATTGACCCAAGATAAATGTTCATTTGAAGGAATGTTATAAAATCTTTCTCGGCAAAACTTGGATGAAATATCTATAACCAAGGATCGTGGGTATTGATAACCCACATGGAAACTGTGAGCAAGAAAAAAACTGTAATAATCCAAATTCAAGATGGGACCAGGTAATGTATGTATTCTTCACGGAGAATATAATTATCTTGAAACTCTGGAGTAAGGGACGCAGAAATTAAATGCGTAACGAAAAATTGTATTAAATACGACAAAGTAATAAATTCGTCATAAATAATTATCGACAGAAAAACATCCCACGCGCAAAATGCAAAATGTATTGTGAACACAAATAAGACATTCCTCAACGTTTTATAACTAGCCATTTCTGTCTATGTGCGTATTGAGATAAAAACCAAGTTGGCTGCCAAATAGCATTAAAATGGGAGCTGAAGATGTTTTCAAGCAGGGCGGAAGATGTGTTGACATCCTTACAATACCAGGTGAGTGCAAGAGCGGTGGCCCTCCAAAGTCTCTCACGCTGATTTTCCCCTCTGAAAAAGGAGAATACCCTCCCCTCCTCTTCCAACACGGTTGCATGGTTTTTAATTATTTCTACACCCAACTCCTCCAACACATCGCCTCCCATGGATACATCATCGTTGCTCCTCAGGTACCTAGCACGAAATTCCTATACTCAATATAAACATGCATGGAAGTTCGTTATCTGTATTATATCCATCTTTGGCTGTAAATTATTTGCATTTTATGCAGATGTATCCTGGTATGCCTTGTCTGTGCGCTAGGTCAGAGATAAAGGACGCCGTGGCCATCACTAACTGGCTGCGCACGGGACTTTCTCGCCATTTACCTCCACAGGTGAAGCCGGATTTGGAAAAACTGGCAATAGCCGGTCACAGCCGCGGAGGCAAGGTAGCGTTTGGCGCCGCCCTTGAGCGAATAAAGGCAAAGGCGCCGCCCTACTCTGCCATTATCGGCGTCGACCCCGTGGACGGCAGCTGGCCTATTCTTCCGGAATCTTTGGATTTGAAGAGTATTCCTGCTCTGATAATAGGGTCTGCTCTTGGGTCTGAAGCCGCTCTCATGTTTCTTCCCCCATGCGCTCCCGAGGGTGAAAACCACCAAAAATTCTTCCGAGATTGCAGAGATCCGGCTTACCATTTCGTGGCCACGGACTACGGGCACATGGACTTTTGAACGACGATACGGAGGGCATGAGAGGCCTTTTCACGCACTGTCTTTGCAAGAAAGGGGATAAAAGGGAGCCAATGCGGAGTTTCACTGGCGGGATTATTGTTGCCTTTCTCAATGCCTCCGTAAACAATTCTGTAGAGGACTTTAAGGAGATCTTCGCAAATCCTTCGCTGGCTCCAGTGAAGTTGGAGCCCCAGAATCTAAAGCTGTGGGGAAGGACGTCGCCTTAGTTTAGAACCAAATTGCATCAGTGTAATTTCCGCTACCAAGTACGTTATGAAAGGCCGTATCTAGCTTGTATGTTCAATATTTGGACATACCAGTTTATATATATATATATATATATATATATATATATATATATGGGCATATATTTAATTTCTGTTTATGCAACGATGAGTTGCCGAAGACTAAATGCTACCAAGTACTTTATAGTGTGCCATCGATGACCTTCTTATAATAAATAAATCTTTATTGTGTTTTTATTTTGTCTCGAGTGTTTCCACTGGGCAGTGGCAATGCACTATTATAAATAATTTCTAACAATTTCGTTTACTTAATTATTTATTAAAAAAAACAAAACATCTCCTTTAAATTTGATGTCTATTCGAACTTTATTTAATTTTTTTGTTTTTTCAATAAATTAATATAAAAAATATAGGTAATGTAGTACTGTTTGCAACTCTTTTTTAGTGATAATATTTGTTTTAAAGAATATGAAAAATCAAAGTAATTAGATTTACATCATTTATTACCACTAAATGTGAAACTTGAAAAAAGGAACAAAGTTGATGAATATGTTATCCAACAAAAAGTATTTTTAGTAAGATATGTCAAAAAGTATTGCTAAATAGAAAATTGTGTAATTTTTTTTGAAATATCAAATTTAATTGAATTTTATTATGTGGATAGGTGTTCTACAATATTGGTCATAGAGTGTGGTAGTTGTGGTGCAATGTTCTAATTTTCATGGGTTATTAATTAATTTAGACCTTAAATTTGATGTCCATAATGTAACTTATTAAATTTTTCATACAAAAATCTATTGAAAAATTATAATATCTTGTCCATACAATGGTATTTGAAGCTCCTTTTATTTTATAAATATTTTTTCAGCCTAACATATTGTTGTAGTTAGTTTTCACTAGCTAGTGAGATATTTGCAAAGAAGATAATGAAGTTATTAAGATTTTTTTAATACCACAAACTCAAAAAAAGAACCTTAAAGACAAAAAAAAAAATTCTAGATGATTTTCAAATAGATGTACATAAGATGTGTGTACTAGTTTAAAAATTTTATGACACTTTTTGTTTCAGCTTATTCCATTTTTACAATAATTGCCAAAGATGGTGTACAAAAATGTCATCCTTACAGGTCCACAATGGTATGTTTTTCAAAATATTGATGTAATTAACATCACATTTTAGATGATGGAAAAAATAATGTTAGGGCTAATGGAAATACTCGTGCTTCACACTATTATGTAAATAACATCTCTTCATAGATTTTTTGAGGTTAACTATTAATATTTATAAACAAATTTGATAAGTTTGATACAACATATCAATAAATATTTTATCCAAAATAAAATTAATGCTTTAATTGAAATTAGATCAATGATGTTTGGCCAATAAGTCTTTCTAGAGTTAATTTTCTTTATAATTGGTGTGGATTTCGTCATCTCCAAAATAATAATTGTCTTAATTCTTAAATCATCTTCTCCAAACAAATAATGTCTTCCAAAACGTAGTCTGTCCACACGTCAGAATTCCAAAACGTAGGAGAAATATTCAGAAAATTATTACGCCGAAAGTGTGACTTTCAGTTAGAATATATATGGAGGTAGCCTTGTTCACTTTGACAGTCCATATCAATACCACAATAATATAAAATAGTCGTCGTTCACCAAAATCCACTCGATGCTTGTTCAGTAATTCAATCATTCCCCGCCATGTATTATTCTTCTGCATCGGTATAACTCATTCCTTGCTTGCAAAAATTTAATTTTTAGAAATTAGAACTATTCAAGTGGCAGTGTATCGATTTAAAGACATGTAGGTCAACATGCGTCAAATTAAAAAAGTGTGTCAGCTTCAACTTGTAAATTATACAAGCACCTTACACTCATTAATGTGGCAAGTCACGCACCATCTCCACATGTTCTACGGTATTTCATATTAATTATACATCCCAGGTCTGTGTTAAATAATTTAAAATTGATATCTTTAAACGGGAATTTAATCGGTCATAAAGGTTGACGTCAGTCATGAGGAGGTTAAGAGGTCACACTAATAAACCAAAAAATGACAGAGAACGTGCCAGAGGAGGATTGCATGAGGTTCCAGAGTGATTAAACGATTATTTCTAGTAATAATGTATGTCAATGCCACAATAATATAAAATAGTTGCGTTACAATTTGAAATTCATTAACAAACGACCATTGCAAAAGCCAATGCATGACACATGACTTTGTAGACTAGCAATCGCACCTGAAATGTGCGATGTGAACGCCGAAGGGAAGTCTAAATCGAGGTTTATTTTGAGGGACAAATCGGAAAAATGGACCTTTCATATTATTTTGTTTTATTTTTTTCCAAATGTAAGGTTTGACTATGTGCAAACATGTTTACCAAAGCGTTCACAATAACAACATCTTGAAAAATTCATCTATCCTGTATGCTTTGATGTAGGGCTTATTTATAGCTAATAAAATACTGATTAGGGCTTCCCCTCATCAAAATTCCATTTGATCTATGGATCAAAGTTGGGACATAATGAATTAAGTATTGACTAACACGAGCGGACCATATCAAACAAGTAGTGAGCTTAAGAATAACGTTGTATTGCATCCATGTTAAGTCATATGGAGGGTTCAATTAGTCACTGAAATAAAAAAATCGTTGATTTTAAGGCACTAAAAATTGGTCTAAACACACACACACACAAAAAAATAGTATTAAAAATATGGGGAAAATGGGTTTTTAATATTTTGTTTTGTTTCTTATTGTGTTAAAGTTTTAGATTTGATGTCATTTAATTTGTTATGTAAGATGAATTCGTGAATACAAATTTGGAGAAAAAAATATGGGAATTAAATACATGCATGTCCCTCATCTATTCCATGGCTCATATTGTTCCCTACCAAACAATGTTTGTTATTTGTGCTATAATTCATCACCTCAATTTCACTCGCATTATTTACGTGAATGCAATTCACCCTTAAAAAGACAAACTAAAATACATGGAAAATATACTGCAATTTTATCTTCTTGTCACATTTTACACCCACCCTTTGCAGTTGGTCGTATGAGTGTTTGCGGAAACGATTCGCGGGCGCTTCTTTTCTGTCAGCAGGCTTGATACAATTTAGAGCTATAAGCTTTTATCTTAGGCTCTTGTATATAATAGCAGGGTCTTATGAGAGCTCGCCATGTTATGAACACCGAGGAAAAAAACACAACTAATGCCCAACGCGTTTTAATATATAAAACATTAGTGTGAAAATCAACATATTTCAAAAACCTTCCACACTTCCACAATGGGCAGTTTGACTGAAAATATCGCCAACAACAAGGGTTAATTTAGACAGTCATTTATAATTTTTAAAATGGTTTTAGGTATTAAATATTTACAAATATTTGAATTTACTATCACACGTGACTTTCATAGTTTAAGTATGAATGACTTTTGAAATACATTGATATGTAAAATACACTAATATATATTAACAATAGTTACATAAAAAACAATAATTTATATACATGTTGAGTGCCCACACCTTCACATACCCTATTTCAAAGCTCCTATTTTGTCACAGGCCAGGAGTCCACCGAGAAATATAAACTGAACGGGTTGGAGATTTGTTTATTGCATACATCAAAAAAATGTATGTTTCGAGAGAAATCCCATCTCTTCTATACACAGCCATAATTATTTCCATGACAAGTTGTTTCGTTATTTCACTTGGTGAAATGCTTTATTGTAAAACCTATTAGCATGGAACATGGGGAAGAAGTAATAAATAAATAAAGCGTGGAAAAATGATCAAGATTTATTTTACGTTGTTAATACGGTGTATCAAATGGATGAAGGAAATCGCATGAAAATCCACCAAAAAGTAATGTGAAGTGGGTTTCAATTTGAGGTTTTTATAGCAAGCGCCCTCATAGACACATATGCTAATTGTGGGAAAAGTGAGGTTCCATGACAAGTGTTTGACGAAATGTCTCATCGCAATATGGTCTTATTGTTTGCTATGATATCAAGTTATGCAGAGATTGGAAACCTTGATGAGGGTCTATATACCATTCATATAATTTCCCAACGGAATGCACCTCTTGGAACACCATCATTGCATGACGTGAAGAATGCGAGGGTCTATGAATTAGGTCTCAATATAATATATTTTATCCCACCATCAAAAGAAAATCTCCATCTTCGTTTGTCTACGCACTTAACTACCCCCGAATTTTAGTCGAAGGAGAAATAGATACATCCGACAAAAGTGGAGTGGGATTTGAAAATTTGGACACATGTATAAAATTGATGACTTTTTAACATTCGAGATTACCGAAAGTAACTTGTCTCAACAACATTGTCGCAATTCACCATTAAAAAGACAAATTAAAATATAGGGAAAATATACCGCAATGTTAACTTCTTGTCACATTTTGCACCCACCCTTTGCAGTTGGTCGTATGAATTTTTGCGGGAACAATTTGCAAATGATTCTTTTCTATCAACAGGATTAATACAATTCGAGCTATAAGATTTTATCTTAGGCTCTTGTATATAATAGTAGGGTCTTATGAGAGCTCACCATGTTATGAACACCGAGGAAAACAAACACAACTAATGCCCAACAAGTTTTAATATATAAAACATTAGTGTGAAATCAAATATATTTCAAAAGCCTTCCACACTTCCACAATGGGCAGTTTGACCAACAATATCGCCAACGGAAGGTGTTAATTTAGAGAGTCGTTTAGACTTTTAAAAATGGGTTTAGGCATTAAATATTTACAAATATTTGAATTTAGTATCGCATGTGACTTTCATAGTTTAAGTATGACTGACATTTTTAAATTTCATTTATATGTAAAATATACTAATATCTATTAACAATAGTTATATAAAAAAACAATAATTTCTATATATTGAGTGCCCACACCTTTCCATACCCTATTTCAGAGCTCGTATTTTGACACAGGCCAAGAGTCTGTTGAGAAATATAAATTGACTAGATTGGAGATTTGTTTGTTGTATACAGTGAAACATTTTATGTTCCGAGAGAATTCCCATCTCTTCTGTACACTACCATAATTACTTCCATGACAAGTTGTCTCGTTATTTCATTTGGTGAAATGCCTTACTGTAAAACATATTAGCATGGAACAAGGGGAAAAACCAAGAAATAAATAAAGAGTGGATAAATGAGGTTACATGACAAGTGTTTGACGAAATGTATCATCGTAACATGGTGTCATTCATTTAATGTTGTTGATACGACATATCAAATGGATGAAGGAGATTGCATGATAATCCATGAACAAGTAATGTGAAGCGGGTTTGAAAATTTGGAAACATGTGACATTTTTATAGATTAAAATGTGCCCCTCATAGACATTGTCACATAGGCTAATTAAAATATAGGGAAAAGTGAGGTTAACTTCTTGTCACATTTTGACAAGTGTGTTGACGAAATGTATCAATATGCTTCTTTTATGCAACTCATGCATCATAGCTATAAGATTTTGTCTTAGGCTCTTGTATATAATAGAAGGGTCTTATGAGAGCTCGCCATGTTATGAACACCGAGGGGAAACAAACACAACTAATGCCCAACGAGTTTTAATATATAAAACATTAGTGTGAAAACAAAGAATATTTCAAAAGTCTTCCACACTTCCACAATGGGCAATTTGACCGACAATATCGCCAATGGAAGGGGTTAATTTAGATAGTCGTTTAGACTTTTTAAAATGGTTTCAGGCATTAAATATTTACAACTATTTGAATTTACTATCACACGTGACTTTCATAGTTTAAGTATGACTGACATTGTTAAAATACATTTATATGTAAAATATACTAATATATATTAACAATAGTTATATAAAAATAATAATTGTTATATATTGAGTGCCCACACCTTTCCAAACCCTATTTCAGAGCTCGCATTTTGACACAGGCCAGAAGTCCGTCGAGAAATAGAAATTGACCGGTTTGGAGATTTGTTTGTTGCATACAATGAAACATTGTATGTTTTGAGAGAATTCCCATCTCTTTTGTACACTATTGTAAGTATTTCCATGAAAAGTTGTCTCGCTATTTCATTTGGTGAAATGCTTTACTATAAAACCTATTAGCGTGGAACAAGGGGTAAACCCAAGAAATAAATAGAGCGTGGAAAAAAGACCGAGATTCATTTGATGTTGTTGATACGGCGTATCAAATGGATGAAGAAGATCACATGATAATCCACCAACAAGTAATGTGAAGTTGGTTTCAATGTGACATTTTTATAACAAGCACCCTCATAGACACATGCTAATTGTGGGAAAAGTGAGGTTGCATGACAAGTGTTTGACGAAATGTCTCATTGCGACACAGTCTCATGCAATGTTATGATATCAGGTTATGCACATATTGGAAACCTTGATGATGGTCTGTATACCATTCATATAATTTCCCAACGGAATAGCCTCTTGGAATGCCATCATTGCATGATGTGAAGAATGTGAGGGTTTGCGAATTAGGTCTCAATATAATATATTTTATCCCACCATCAAAAGAAAATCTCCATTTTCATTTTGTCTACGCACATAACTACCCCTGAATTTTTAGAAAAAGGAAAAATAGATACATCCAACGAAAATGGTGGGATTTGAAAATTTCGATCCATCTATAAAATTGATGACTTTTTTACATTCGAGATTACCATAAATAACTTGTCTCAACAACATTGTCACAACCTTAATTTATTGATGCGGTCTACGTGAACGCAACCTTTATTTACTTAAAATAATTTAAAGAAATGACACCTAAAAACACTCGTTGATTGCTTCACATAATTTAAAGAAATCGTTTACTAACTATTGTTTATTCTTATAAATTTTCTAATGTTTATCTACACCAAACAACCATAGATCCGCGAGATCACTTTGCCGATTTTGAACCTTTATAAAATACAAGGTTCATATAAAAACATGAGAAACAATAATCAATCGTCGGCGAAGGACATAGACTACATTCACTCGCTAAGAATTATTTATTATTTTATTTAACGTCATAAAGTCATGGAACTGTAAAAAACTGAGTCTCCGGGACAGGTGAATTCTGAATTTTTGTGGGTGCATATGTTGGGAAGGGTGTCTAAAAGCGACCAAGCCATTCCAAAGTATACCGTGGAAGCAATTGTTGTACCTAATACCTGTATCCATCGTACATAATATTAAGTAATTCGTTTCCAACTTCCCTGAAAAAGTTTATACAGTGAGACTACCTTACCTGAACAAGAAACATTGGAGGTGGAAGGATTTTCATGTAATGACCCAATTTGAAGTCCTGAAGAAATGCAAGAGCCTGAACCATGCTGATATACCCGTAAGTTCTGAATGCTACATTGGCAAGGGGTCTGCCCGGATACACATATCCTATTATATACAACCCGGGTTGCTGCATTTAGCTCAGTGATACAACGGCATTAAATTGGTAGAAATTTAGCATTGAAAAGAGAGAATCACCTGATTAGTAGGGGCTTGGATAACACCGACAGGGAGAGTGAAGGAAAGGGTGATTGCGCAGGCAAACAGGATGCCCCACCATGGAAACTGAAGTTGTTTGTTGAAACCTTCGTATGATAATAAACCACCACTGTGGAACAGACTTGTAATTTGACGATGGTTTTTCTGAAGTCACCCAAATTTGTTGTCTCATGGACAGAATTCATATTTGCATCCGAGATAAAGCTCGTATTGCCTGCCCAGTAATATGTTGACAAATCATTTGTCATTGCCACGCACTGTTCACTTGCATCCACGGTGGAATGCACACCGCACAGCTTGTCAGTTTCAATGGTGGGAAAGCTTTCCGGACGGACGTCGACGTACGGCAAAACGCGGAGCGCTGATCCACTGACGCATGTCAGAGACCCCAGGGCTCTCTCCCATTGTAGAAACGCCTTCGGCGTAATTATCTTTACCTTTAAACGTTTTAGGCGTGGAGGACATGCAGCGACTTCAAACGTGACGAAATTTCCCGCAACTATCTCCCACTTTTTAGTTTTTAATATTGATGCATGTTTTATATGTTTTCCATGTTTCTAGCCCTAAAATATTTACCATTTTTCATAATAAACATAGCTTCGATCTAGATCTTTGAATTAAAATATCACAGCTTAGTTTTTAGCTACATAGATCTATAGTCCAAGTTCTGTATTTCCCACCTCTTATACTAGCTGGACAATTTCCTTAGTTAAATCAATTATACTATATTTTTATATGGCAAGGGCATACTCAAGTTATAAGCGGATGGAAACCGTGAGTTGTGACAAAATTGTATCGTCGTTTGCATAAGTCGATACCGTGCTTAATTAAAAAGGACGACTCAATTGTTTTCAATCGATATATGAATATTATATGCTTTTATCCTTTTTTCATTCATGTTTTCTAGTAAGCATAGTTACCAAATACGGTAACATTTCAATGAATTTCCGTTTTTTCTGCTTTTTCTTATAGACCGTATAAAAACACGAAATTTCGGTAGTTAAAAGTATTTAATACTTTTTTTCTTAAAAATTCAGAAACAAGAGATTTAAAATAATATATGTTATCACTTATTTATTATTAAGCCTCACAATAACATGTTTAAATGGAAAAATTTCAAGATTTTAAATTCAGCAAGTGTAAGGTTTTTCTACTTATTTTTCAGAAGTATTTATATGATTCTCAGCAATTTAAGTCTTTAGAAGATGCGTAACAACCTAACTTGTAGAAATGGGTGACAACAGCTAGAGAAGTAACTGTGTTGCTGGTAAACTGTATTAAAAAAATGGAATACAATTACTATGTAGATTGTCTACCAACTGTTTGACAAAATACTCTGTAAAAAATACTCAAATACAATTGTGATTCTGCGAATTATTTGACAAAATGTTGCAGAATACTAAGAAAATATAAGTAGTGATGAAGAAGAGCTATCATTCAACTGAGCATAAAATATTATCATACATTTTTGTATATGTAATTTACCGTATTTATCGTATTTTTTAACGGACCGTCTTTTTTCCATAATTTAAGTCGACCATTTAATACACTCCGTACATTTAAAGTTGCTTTACCTTTACTTTAGTAAGTATTTTCGTTGTTCATGTACCGCGCATTATTGATAACAAATGTGGTCGATTTGACATAAAGTTTACCCTAAAAACTTGGAGAAACAACATTTATAATCGTGATAATAGTTATGAAGTTAAAAGCAGTGCGACCATTGGTAAAGCGAGAAGTTGTATCTTTGGAAAATGGAGAAGCCATATGGTGTGAAATATGCTCAGTGAAACCGTGTGGAGTTTAATATTATTCCCGCGTCTTCTAATGAATAATAAAACACAAACATGGTCAGTGGCATACGGCCCCTTTTGAGCTTATGAAAATAATGATGATTATCCACATCTAGACTAAAATATTCACAATTGAAATCTACATTCTCACCTTCGATAGAGGAGGATTCAATCAAGATTTATATAAAAACAATCCTACGAATTCGAAAGCAAAGTGTGTCCATTGGTAAGGGACAATTTGGGTGTTTGGAAAAGGAAAAGCCATATGGTGTGAAATTTTCCATATGTTGTACAAAAATTGGACATTTTAAGCAAATGTTAATGGCGTTCAAGAGTTGGAAAGTAAAATTTACCATTCTATGTTGCTCATTGCTTGTGGATAAGTAAAAATCTAAATATATATGTGGCTTATACGAGTCGACCCTAAATTTTATCATATTCCTCTTCCAGCTATTATTCGTGTCACCCCTAAATTTTATTACATTCCTACTTAAGACTCCACTTCAATATAGACATTTATGTTGGAGTGAAATCCTTCTATAAAACCATTCTACAAAAAAATCACACATAGGGAACACCAGTGAGACTATCCTTTCTAATTGGGAGGGTATTTGGAACCCTTATAGATGTTGGTATCTCGTCCGCTTGCTATAATGCCATACTCACCTTCTTCGAGGATTAAAAAAATTAAGATGCCATCACAACAAATCTACTACGTTGGATGAATGAGATCTTCTTTCCTAACTCCATCCTATAAATCACATGGCCCTTGATAGAATTGACATTTTAAGCCACTGAAACATTGAAAAACATCACATATGGTTGGAAAATCATGTTCCTCTTTCTTTGCATACTACTCATCCATGTTTCATTCAAGTATGTAGGGGTTCTGCAATCCATTTCAACCAATCTAGCTCCACCTCAGGATCCCTTCCATTTTTGTTTTAACAAAAATTGATTTTGATATTGTTCTTCATTACTTCATGCAAAGACATCAATTGCCACCACTCAAATTGATAATTCAAGGTACTACAAGCACAAGCAAATCTTACAATTGGGCCCTACATTACATTTCGGACCCAATGTAGTTCTACATGTTTATATGTGCAAAATCGTGCCTCTAGGTGGCTCTTGCTCATATCACATTTGATAGCAAGCAAGTAGGTAGATGTAAAAGATGTAAATAGATGTGTATGGAATATAATAGACTCTCCTCTTATAAAGTGTATACAAAATAATACAATCACTTTCCCTTGAATGAATGTTATAATGGATGTTTGAATGCTCTTGAATAGCCTTTGTATGTAACCTTAGGTGGTGATAGATAATGCTTATTGTTTGGTCATTTATAATGATCACATAACTCTACATTTATATGATTCCCTTCCTTGACTTTCATATTTAACCTCGAAAAGAATGACTACCAAAAATATAAGATGCTTAAATGGCTAGAAAGAACCCATAATATGTGAACAAAGTATAAAGAGGTCACGGGAACCCGGAGGGGATGGGGTGCCTAGTGCTGGCATTCTCAATGGGCATTGGTGTCCAGACCGACAAATGTTAAGGTATGAAAAGATAGACTAAGCTAAAAATATGTAAGACCAATAGTGGTAACATAAAGAAAACAAAGATGGCTAAAGACATTGGTTTATTAGTACTTTTCTCACTTAGGAATCATATGAATAGTAATATGCAATCAAGACTAGATAATTAACCAAAGTGTGTGATTTTGTGCCCATAAAAGGAACCCTTGAAATATAGTTCCTATATCTAACACATGTAAATTTTGGAAGTCAAAGATATTAAATTTCTCTATCTACAAGTGAAAATGATGGGAATTTTGCAACGTGACCAACAATCCCACCTCCCAATATAATACACCAATTACTTCCTCTCATATAATGATTATTGTTTCTTAATATTTATCGAACAAGAAGTTAGGGTACTCGTTATAAGAGAAGTATTAGGTGATATGTTCAAACCTTGGTGATAAAATTTCTCAAAGCGAGTGGTTAATTCCATGCAAGAGTGGTCATTGTAGAATCCTTTCATGTATAGATACATATGAAAATAGTTCAAATTTATCTCAGTGTTATAAACCTAGAATGTTGAGGACAAAGTCTAGAAATGATACCTATTATTTCCTAGGAGAGCATGGAAAATGGCATAAGCTAATGGTCTATAAAGATGACACAAAATCACATGATCAGCCCTATGTTTTGTGGTTATCGAATTCAACAACTACAATGAGTTGTCTTGGGATGATGAGTCCATTCCACATATCCCTATCTCTAGATTATATCAGGACAAAATATGATACTTCCCTTAAGTTGAAATGTCTTCTAACCGAACTCGAGATGAAAACGATAATGTGAAGAAAAAATAACAAATATTATTTTGGTAAGAACAATTTCAGCCATGGAATAGGTGTGGAACATGTTGGTATTTAATTACTACCTTATTTCTAACTTTTCATTTATTTCCCATGAGACACGCACACAAATTACCCTTACATATATGTTTGTTCCGACTACCCATAAAACAAAAGGCATGAAATTGCAAACAACTATTCAATTCAACATTTTTTATCAACCACTCTTTATTTTTTTACATATATCCACAACGCAATGCCTTAAATTACTATGCAACTATTCTTTACCCCTTTATAAGATTAATAAATATGTCATGTGGTTGTAGGAAATTGTTGTTATGTAATTATTCAAATCTCTCTTCCTTCCTATAATTGACATATCAAATACCTCAAATCGAAAAACTACTCTTATTATTTTCCTTCCCTTTTCCGCATAACATTCTTCCATCGTGACCGCTCACGTGTACTTGCTAATTGTAATGTTGATAATACTTCACCGATTTTTCATTTGCTTTCACTAAGTTACTTCACCGAATGAAATTAAGGGGATCCCAATTTTAGTGCATGTTATTAGACTTAAGTAATTAATCACCTTTATCTTTGTAAAATAATAATCTTCTTAATCATCAATATAAAATATTTTTATGTGGAAGAGAAGGTGATGCGGACACTTAATAAACAACGATTTGGTTCAAATAGCCTAGAACGACCTAACCTACCGTGGGTTTTCTCATTGTAAATGGATCTGGAGGATCGCTGGAATGACTTTCCTTATCTGGTGTTGATGTTATTAGTTTGGATTGGACGGTTGATATGGCAAAATCTAGGAAAAGGTAATGTTGCATAAAGACAGGGTAATGTGGATCCTGGTGCACTTTTTGGCTCTTTTTTGAAGTAGCAAAAGGAATTACATATTAGTTCATTGGAATGATAATTTTATTAAAAATCATGTGTTTCATGCATGTTTCTTATCATTCTTTTATGATCGTTAAATTTACGAATTTTCAGCACTTCGCCCCATGTTTAGAATATTTGTATTTGTATTTGTAGAAAATCATCATTCAAAAGTGGTAGCCTTGAATGATAAGATGTTCGGGAAAGCTTACAATCAAATCAGGGAATGCCACCATCATCTCGTCATTTGTTTAAAGTCTTTTAGTGTGCCAATGAATTTCCTTCTAATTTGTTATTATCTATATAAGAATTAACACATTCCTTGAAAGCTTGCAAGTGTCTCCTTTGATTGAAGACATGTATTCCACAAGAGATTTGAGTATTTGTCGAGATCATTTCTATAGAGGAGTTTCTATTTCTTTTCTTTTCAAAAGATTTGTGCAAAACTTAAATTGTTAGCAAATGGTCAAGCCGAATCTTCTAACAAAACCTTAACCAAAATTCTCATGAAAGTCATTAACAATTGGGAAAAGCGGCATGATCACATCCCCTTTTCCCTTTGGGCTTACCATACCAAAGATTCGTACTTTAACTAATGCCACACCATTTTCTTTGGTGTATGGTACCGAGGCTATCTTGCCTCTAGAAATACAAATCCCTTCCCTCAGAATATCTCTCCAGGATATTCTCACCAATGATGACTTCCACCGAGAGTGGTTAGCCCAATTGGAGCTTCTTGACGAGTGTCGTCTTATAGCTCTTGACCACCTTCAACTTTATCAAAAGTGCATCAAGCGTGCTTATGATAAGAAAATTCATGAGCGTACCTTTAAGATTGGTGATCTTGTCCTCAAAGAGAATCAACACGTAACCAAACTAGAAAAGAGAAAATGGGGAAAATTTTCTCCTAATTGGATTGGGCCTTACATTATCACTCACACTTACAGATCGGTACTTATCGCTTTAGCTTCGCTTAATGGTAAACTCCGAGCCCAACCCCTTAATGCCTTGTATCTCCCACCATTCTACTTGTTGAATTTAGTGTTACATCACTTCTTATCTACCTTACGCTCGTCCCTTGAGCTCATTTACCACCTCATACACCTTGTTTCATGCATCTCAAAGTAGAATCAAACTCATGTGGTTTGATCATCACCTCCTCTTAAAGATGCCTTCCCCTTTTAGTTTGGTCCATGACTTAAAAGTATCAAAATAAAAGTTCTCAATTATACAATTCTC
The DNA here is from genome assembly GCA_018340775.1 of Taxus wallichiana var. yunnanensis. Lineage (NCBI taxonomy): Eukaryota > Viridiplantae > Streptophyta > Pinopsida > Cupressales > Taxaceae > Taxus > Taxus wallichiana. Next base: position 599,224,982 of record CM031239.1, on the reverse strand, counting down.
GGGATATTCTTGAGTCAAACTTCCCGCAAAACTAGATGCTTCATGCCAAACAAACATCTAGACCTTTAAGCTATAAACTAGATCTGCTCCTCGAAGGACAAATATGTGTAAAATCCACATCTGCTACTATAAAAAGACTACTCCCTTGAAGGACAGACTATGTGCAAAAGCCACATCTACTACTATAAGTAGATCTGCTCTCTCTGAAGCATAGCTATATAAAGTCAGCCTCTATCAGAAGCTTTTCACATTGATTAGCTTCGTGAAGACCTCAAGAACAACAAAATGCATATCCCATATACACTTCCCACATCGATTAGTCTATATCCAGAAAAATAAAAGTAGTATTCAAAAGCACTTTTGAGTCATGGACTTGTCTATTTAGGTTTGGTTCTCTTTCATCAGAATAATCACCTTATAACAAGTTCTCTACACCCCAGCTATACCATCCACCTTACCTCACCATTCTTCAAAACAACAAAACTCAAGGGACATGACGTATATCCGATATATTGTGATTATACAACTCTTTTCACCTATCGACTTCTCGCCTATGCAAGATACCTAGGGATTCAAGCTCATCCTACAATAATACGTGGTTTGTTTAGCTCTTTCCAACTATGGGACACTTTTGCCTCTTTTACCCGACTCTAGGATTATGTGTTGACCTTAATCAGGACACGGTTTCCTATGCTTGGGTAGGCTAACCCTCGCTTCACCTATACCCTTACCAACACCAACAACATTACCTTACCAACATCAAACTTTTACCAACCAACGAATTGCCTAACCACAACCAAATTACCTCGAATCCACCTCTCCCTGGTCCTAAAGGAGAACTACATCAACGAGGCCCCTCCTTGCTTTGTGCAATGGGCTATGTAGGCAGCACTTAGGAGACATGGGGTCTCCCAAGGTTAGCTCGACCATCCCCTACCATGATCTATCATGTGTTGCGTCTTCCTTAAAAATATAAATACGTGAAAATATTTATAACCAAACCCTTTCCTATCACCTTTCTTTTCATCTCTACCCACTTACCTTACCACATCCTATTCATAACCATGCGAAATCTAATTTCAACCAAAACTTATACCTCTTGGGATGCAGCAGCTTGAGGTGGAACCTGTCTTCCCTCTCCTCTCTGCCTGCTAGATGCTTCTCCTTGTTTAGCCATGTTCACCACCCTCTTCACTCTAACTTACCTTTATGCCTTCTTAATCCAAACCCATGATCACTTTACCTATCTCTTTCCTCCTTATCACTCAATTCTCCCATGCAATTAACCTGTATGGATGTCAACAGCCTCGCATCCTTGTATTTAACATGTTGCATGACTCTAAAAATATGAATTTGAGTTGTCTCCTAAGCCTTTCTATTTTTTAGAAAAGCTCATTTTAGCATAACCGATATCGGTTACCTAACCGGTATCGGTCACATAGTGACCGACATCGGTTAGCTAACCGATATCGGTCACCTGTCTCCTTTTGCTTATACCTAGGCCTTTTCTTTGTTTTTTAGCAAATTTTTGGCGAGTCCACCTCTTTTCCCTACATAACGACATCACTATCCAACTCCATCATCATCATAACATCAACATTTCAAACATATACATATCAGAAAAACATCATCAACATCATCTATATACATCACATTCCAATACGATCGACAAAACACATGCAACATTATACTATATGCATCAAATCAAAAATTATAACACACCATGTGGATCAAACTCATCATCTATATATATATATATATATATATCAAATCAATGTCAAAATATACAAATTTCCCTACATGGGGCCTCTGTAATCCAAAATACAAATTTGGCACGTAGGCCATTGTCTCTGTCAAAATCTCGACTCGGCTCGCAGGCCGGTCTCTCATGTCAAAAATATACTCAGCTCGTAGGCCGGTATCAACTATACAAAATGTACTCGCTCATAGTGGGTATATACCACAACAATGAATACATAAATCCTATATACACACTCGGTTCGCAGACCGGTGTCTCTATCAAAAATCATCTATCCACCTCGACCAAAAATGTCTCTACTCCTGGGGTAACTCAGCTCTCTCCTCCTCCCTCGGCCCATCCCTCGTTGGCCCCTGTGCCATGTCTCACCTCCTACCTATAACCGACCCACCGATCGTGGCTACGGCCACCTGTGACCTGTGACTCGGGAAGTCTCGGCTCTATGAGCCACATATGGCTGATACTCTACTCCGGTACCATCTAGTAGGTCCTGATAGTAACGGGCCTCCACTCTAGCCTCCATGTAATAGGCCCATGCAACCATGGCTAGTGGGGCTGCTCCCCCAACTCCTAATAGAAGTGGGCCCTGCCCTACCTATATGCCCCGACCACGGCTAGAACTCCGTGGTGGTGGTGGAGCTGCCATCGAACATGAACAACGACTGAGGTTGTGCACATGCTTGTGCCTATGCAGGCTAATCGCCTGTAACACCCCAATCTGTGCCTGTGTGGCAGCAAGCTGCCCCTGTAGTACCTGCACCTAACCCAGGAGACGGTCCCTCTCCGCTGTAACAGCCACTAAATCTGGTTGTCTTGCTGTGCTCTCACGGCCCTCCCTTTTCCGCCCATTAAACCAAAAATGAGCCTGTAACCCCGGCGTCATCCACTGTGTCATCTCTCGGTCTCTTTGCTACCCAGATAGGGTCAAATGGCTGCGGTAGAGGCAGTGGTGCCTCTACATCCTCCCTTCGATACTGTGGGAAGGGAGGTGGCACATCCTGCTGTAGTCCTAGCTGTCATCGTACCCTCTCAAGGGGAATTTTCTCATACTCCCGTGTCTCCGTCCAGCTATCCAAAAGATGTACTGGATCCATCGCAGCAGGTGCTCATGCTCCTCCACGGGTCGATGGCCTCTGTATGGCCTCCATATAATATCTACTGCGAATGGACCCTCTAACATATGCCTATAAAAGTGACATCCCGCCCGCGACCACCGCTCATGGCTAGCCCACAACCCCCAACCACCTCTCGAAACCCATATCTATAGATCGCTTGGGCTGGCTCTGCTGGGGGCAACCCCTCTCGGTTATATACATGATGTGCTCGTATGCCCAACAGTGTAACAAGAATGTCGAACATATACCAAATCACCTCATACGGCGATAGCCCAGAGCTCTCTCAGATAGCTGCACCATAAACAATGGTGCCCAAGCGTAGAGTGTGCTCCTCCACCATCTCATGTAAAACACCCATCGAGGCCGTGGGAATCGGCCTTCCTCCGAGTCGTGAGGGCAAAGCAACCGATATCAACCATCATCAAATGCATGGCAAACCATGTCTCCCGTCGATGAGCGCAATACATCTCCCCGTAGCCGATGCTCACACTATGATATGTAATCAATGGGGTCGCATCCCCAAATACCTGCAGGATGCTATCCATCGTTGTCTCAGCATCCACCTGGAACACCTCCTCACCTATGATCGGTAGTCTCAGGATGCGATACACATCCTCTAGAGTGACTGTCATCTCTCCCGTAGGGAGATGGAAAGCATTGGTTTCCGGATCCCATCTCTCGATGAGGGCAACCATCAGGCTGTGGTCCCTATCCATAGCCCTATACCTCTAGACTCCGCCGAGTCCAACCTCCCACATAACTGCCCACTGTGCTGCGGTCACATGTGGCCGCATCCACCCAGTAGAGGTGGCATCCGATCTCACATGGTCAACTGTTGGCATGCCTACAAAATAACCCACTCCGTCAGGCTTACCCTTAACAAAACAACCAACCTAACCCTTTATACTTACTCACCCACCCAATCATCACCCAACTTTGTAAACACATCTACACCCACCTATCTTACCCTATACATCTATAAATCCCTCTCACTCCTACAATCCTTCTTTAAATATCCCACCCACTCCAATCAAACCTAAATCACCTAATCTCCCTCAACATCAATAACCCCACCCAACAAATATCTAAACTATCCCCTTTACCTATCCCACACCCTACCAACCACCCCAACCATACTCCACCCGCTCTACTCTCACCCTCTAACCATACCCCAATCAATTTAACCCCTCCTAATCCATACACAACCCTTAACCTATCCTACCCGAACCGACCCCAACCACCCAATTACCCCGCACCCCAATAACCTTTCCTACCCCAATCAATTTATCCCACCTAATTGCCATTCACAATTCACCCACCTCACCCAGCAACTCTACCTTCTCCCCCTTCACCCCAAAAATCTATCCTACCCACCTAAAACAACACCCAACAAAACAAGTTTACAACCCTACCTCCTACCCATGGTGACCACTATCGGTCACCCTCGACCGCTATCGGTCCCCCACCCACACTCTATGTCTAAATTTTATGAACCGACGTCGGTCGACACATGATCGACGCAGGTCCCCTCACCTACTAATCTACACCTAAACCTATGACCGATGTCGGTCGACTAGTGACCGACATTGGTCACTGTGGGGTTTCGAGGCCGAACCGAAAACAACCCCCAAATCCCCTTTTTTTCCTACTTCTACCCATTTACCCAAAGATAATTTCCTAAAAATTACCCACCCCGACGTTTTAGCCTACCTCACATATCTACCCAATCCATTTTACTATTTACCTTCATTTATTCATTATTTTATCAAATTTTAGATTCCTACCCCAATACCCACATCCCAACTAAATTCACCAAATTAACAAAAATAGGGGTTCGATCCTCATGGGTACGACTACACATCGTCGTGGTAGGATAGGTGGTGGTGGTCCAGCTCCTCCAACACCTCCTACTCCTCCAGCCATGCCATAGCTCCAAATATCCTCAGCAGGGTCCTCAACCAATCAAACTCTGCCTCCTGATCTCTAGGGCCTACCAATAACTCACTCACCCACTCAACTAGTGCCAACTCAGCCCAAACACATGACCCAATCGATTCAAAACTCAAACAAGAAAAATTTGGCACTCAAATTCACAATGTGAAAATGACATGCCGTATTTTTTCTTTTTATAGGTTTTGACCTCTAACCGATATCGGTTAGGCGTGCCCTAGAAGACCGATATCGGTCTTCTGACCGATATCAGTCACCCATAACCGATATCGGTTACCAGCTTATCTTAACCTAACTCCTGCCCTTATCCACCAATCTCCATTTTTCACCACATCACCTACCCCCGGCTTTGCTGAATAGCCTTATTTTGAATTCAACCGGCCTCGACCCAAGGCCGCAACCAACCAATCAGCCCGACCCAAGGCCACAACCAACCAATCAACCCGACCCAAGGCCGCAACCAACCAATCAGCTCGACCCAAGGCCACAACCAATCAATCGGCCCCGACCCAAGGCCGCAACTAACCAATCGGCCCGACCCAAGGCCGCAACCAACCAATCGGCCCGACCTAAGGCCACAACCAACCAATCGGCCCGACCTAAGGCCGCAACCAACCAATCGGCCCGACCCAAGGCCACAACCAACCAATCGGCCCGACCCAAGGCCGCAACCAACCAATCGGCCCGACCCAAGGCCGCACCCAACCAATCGGCCCGACCCAAGGCCGCACCCAACCAATCGGCTGACCCAAGGCTGCACCAATTAAGTACCTCGATCAAGGCCCGCAAATTATGATTCTATCCACCCATCATGTAGTTGTTTGTTCAATCAAGCTCACTTGTTTGTGTTTTAGCATGACTAGGATACTTGAATTGATCACTCAACCAGATTTGCCTAGACCGAGACCGTGACATTTATCTTAACCAAACCAACCATTTGGTACTTGCCAAACATGCCTAAATGTTCCAGACCTTACCCATTATATCCCCTGAAGCTACTTCCTTTGCCTTGGATACCGGATTATATCAACCTTGTTTGGATAAACTATCGACCTTTTCCTATGAATTTCTTGCTCGCTCTTCAAATCGTGTACTCTGGTCGCACTACTACATTTTAAAGTGTGTCTACTTCCTTGAACTTACCCCACCATCTTACTATCATCTCATCATCATTCACCCTTTATCAACCCTATCCCTGATTTCACGTCGCCTCAATTTGTGATAGATTTGAGGGGATTACCTATACCCTTAATCGGGCAACCACTTCTTATTATTGTCGGTCAAAAATTTAAATGACAAGCTACACGACAAGGGGCAAATGTAGACACCAAATTTGGTTCTTACGATTCCCTGTGCCCCGCATCTCATCTCGCAATATAACCCTACCTCACCACCTAAACCTTACACACTTAATTATTTATTAATTACCTTATAATTAATAAATCCACATCTCCAACCCTGCCACCTCACCTCGCCACCTCACCATGACCTAGCCCTAACCCTAAACTAACCTAATTAAGACCTATGACTTGGTCTAGACCCATATCCATGACTCATCACCCCTCACCCACACCAAAATGAACCTAATAATGACTTGACCAAGCCCACAACTGACCCCTCGGGAGAAAAGGAGGGAAGGTTGGCTATTTTACTAAAAATAGCCAACTTTGACCTAACCGACATCGGTCCCTACGCGATCGGCATCGGTTAGGCAACCACCATCGGTTCCCTGTAAATGACCTCCCCCAACCAAAACCAAGGGATTCCGAATTCATTTGTAAGAGAGAGACAAGTGAGAGAGAGAGAAGAGGTTGCAGAGAGGAGTATTGAGCCCAAGACTGTAATTGAGCAACTAGATCACTGTCACACTCATCCAGACATTGGGAGAGTCAGAGGATAGCTTCATCAGCTCACTTCGATTGTCGATCATCCCAACTGAGCCTTGCCTTTGCCACTGCATTCTTTGGACCTACATCCGCATCAGAAACTAGTAAGTAGTCTCTTTTATTGCCTTGTATGCTTCTAGACACTACTCTGTGAACTTTTGATTCATAGGGATTATAAGCTCACTCCTGGATCTACCACCCGACAGTACCCTGCACCTAACCTTCATTCATCCATCTCTATATTGCCCCAAAGACAACCTTCTCACTCTCTGAGTCTTCTCTATCACCCTACAACTCCCCTCAACCATCTACCAACCTTCTAAGCCCCATAACCACCTTGTAACCAACCCCCATTTAAAAGCCCCTAAATCACTGCCCCTACCGATATCGGTTATCCCCTACCGGTACCTGGTTCTATAACCATGGTCGGTTATCCAGTGACCGACATCGGTCACTGTGACTTATACCAAAAACCAACCTTTCACCTATTTACCTCCAAATAATCTCATATCCAACCTTGTCTATCCCTGTAACTTGATCTGAACGTATCAATAACCAGTGACCAAACAAACAAAATGATATTTTATTATTATTGGTAGTTTAGTCTCTATTGCTTTTATTAACGAGATACCTAAATCGTGATTTCGCAATAGCTTATTTATTATCATTTGCATTAATTTGTATTAAAAGGGAACTGACCACCTTCGAAAGGAAGTCTAATATTTCCTGGGCCCAAGGCAGTTCCCTCACTTATTGTTTAACAAAATCTGGTGGTCTTGCATTATTATTTATAGTAGTCCTTCCCAGCACAAAAAGGAGCTATTCACAATTGGTCTGGATCTCTCTACGGTACACGCACACCTTCCCAACACTCAACAGGTATTCCTCCTAGCCCTAACCCTTATTTGTTTCTCAAGAGAATGAAAAGATAGAAATAACTCTATTCTCGGAACAAAATTGCATGAAACAATAGAAACTCCGAATAAAGTTACATGATTGTGATTGCACTTCATTTCTTGGTCAGAGAGTATAGTTCTTTGCAAAATCAATAACTCACATAAAGGTAATAAGAGGAAATGTGTCCTTGTATAACCTTAATTTATCATCTAACCATCAAGCTTTGTGTGTATATTGTGCATACTCATACACTAGATTCTCTCAAAGATAGTCATAAAATTTGATATACTTATTTCTTTACTCACCAATTCACACCTCTTGGATTTTATACCATATTTTGAAGTGTATGCCACTGACTTGTATTTTCTAAAACTAACTAGTTCATTTTTAATTACATGTGTATTCTTTGTGTGTATACAATTTTGCAAACATTGCAAACCACCACAACTATCACAAGCTCCTTCTAAATGATATTTCTTAAAAATTGTCCTTCTTATCTTGTATACAAAACACTTGAGATAAAATAACTCGTTGATTTAGGTGGATCATTTATTATACACTCTTGCAAAATATTATCGTATTCAAATTAACACATATCTACAGAAAATATCATAATGCATAGAAAATTCAATATGGATCCTACAATAAGTAGTCTGTGAGTGATTTATTTTAACATAAAAAGGTTTTGACATTTCAAAATACCTTTGACTAATTTGTATTTCGGGATGAGTCTCTTTAAACTTATTAAAAAATTGTGTTTGTGTCATATCCAAAAATATTTAGGATGTGATTCACGGTTTCTAGAACCAATTCTTCTTTTTAAAACATCTTTTCATTAGGTGAAACCCTTGTATTATTTTTCTAAAATTCTAAAAAAATTATTTTAACTCATCAACTATGTCTTTTTCTTTTCGTGGCAGTCTACTAGAGAATGCCCATAATTCATTGTTATTTGTATCTTTAATTATTTCACGACACTTGAGATATTTTAATAGTTTTTTCCTCTTTATTTTTATTGCACTACTTATTTTTCTAGTTAAACAAGATTTTTTTGTTGTTTTACTTACTCTAGTTCATGTAATAACACGTTGGGTAGTTTTACCATATTTGGTACGTGAGGTTGAACCTACTGATTGGTATACATTCATTACATTTTTTACATTAGATTTTTTAGAGTTGGTCTTAGATGTTCTTAGAGCAAGGGTCTTCATCGTAGGTGTATCATTAATTTTTTTGTCATTTCAACAAATAATTGACATCTACATGTTTCATTTAAGTCATTAAAATATGTTTTCCATATCTTATTAGCTTATCTTCTACAAGTGTGTTGATAAATCTTATTAGTCACTGGATTTAAAATATTTTCATTAATCTGAAGTAAATTTTTGGGTATTTTCTACAAAATTTTAATCAATGATTTCAATGGAAATGATTGTTGAATATCATATAAACATTGTTCATTTTCTATTTGTTGTTCATCTTCATAATTTGGTAAAGAGTGTGTGTTTTCAATAGGTTGGTCATTTGGTGTAACATTTATGTTTAAATTTGGCATTGCATCATCATTCATTGAATATTCATTATTTATTGATTCAATTGGTGTTTCAGGATATGTTGCACCATCAATTTCATTTGGAAGAGATGACATACCTTCATCTCCATACGTTGATTTATTTTTTTACATATTTTTTGTACTCGCTCCCTTGTTTTATTTTTTAAATCTTCTTTCTTGGCTTTGTAGGATGATATACTGCCTTTAGAATCATCTTCAATCTCTGGTAAAGACGTGTTCAATTTTTTTTTTTCACGCCCTTTTTCATCTGTTCCCTTTGTTTTTCCAATTACTTGAGTGTTTTCTTTCATGGTCTCCTCCCCATAATTCTCAAATATCTTTATCACCACAAGACAATTGAAAAAAAAATGTTATTGAGTGTTAGGAATATAAAAAACAATACAAACACACTCATATCTCAAAAAATTCTTAAATAATTCACAAAACAATCTCTATATAAGACAAAATAAACAAAATTGTCAATAAGAATAAAAAAGTGTAGGAATATGTAATAGTTTTTAGACAACTTGTGACTAGTGGGACCAAATTCACAAATTCCTTCTATTTTTTACACATTTGGGTTTTAGTTTAAGTTTGTTATAATGCGCTAATGCTATAACATGCACACGTTATAATGCGCTCACGATCGCGTTATTATGTAAGAAAATTCCATCTTCTACGGGTTTGAGATTCCCAATCCATAGGCTTGGATTTACCTTGCATATCCAACCTTAATGCTTAGACTATGCAATGCATGAATAAATCCGTGTTTTAGAAAAAAACATCAAAATCTCACTTGTACACCTCGATATTACATGCATTATAACATAATATTCCAAAAAATTATACTACGATGTAAAGTTTGATTTTACCTTCGTGAAGATATGCTTCTATCTAAAATCTGATTAGTTTATTCCTTAATTTCTTTTACTATTGATTTATTTTCTTGTAAAAACGTATGCATACGTTTTTGTACACAATTTATGATTTTTTCATCCAAATTAAAAAAACTCCTCTTCTAAACTCCATTCTACACGCATTAAAAAAATGAATATTTTTCTCAAACTTACAAAGGTGTACACACAAATATTTCATTTTAGGTATGTGTGTACTTTTAAAATTAATAAAAAAATTATATATTCATCCAAAAATTATGAAAAATTAGTGAGACCTTGTATATGGAATTACCTAACTTTATACTTAAGGGATTTGAAAAATAATTTATAAAACTCAAAAAATGGGGGATGCACACATAATAGGTTCTTATCTTTTTGACACAAAAATAGACATACTTTGTATGCTCACCACATTTGACCCTCTTAATCTCCACCATTTTCAAAAAAAAATCTAGTTTAAAAACTAGATTCCAAGCTCTACGATACTTATTCTTATCACTTTGTAAAATTTTGAGCATATGCATGTTGAATTATTAGATGAAGTACAAGTTTCACTAATTTTAGGAATAATGTGTCCACTTTTGACCCCCTTTTAGTCCCCTATTTCCATGCACTTACCCTAGACCTGAAAAATATAGTTATTCCGGGCTTTGAGGTCCACTGGGAAAAACCAAGAAAGGATGGCGAATCGCACCGCTCGTGGAATAGACCCCACTTCGGATGTAAAGCCAATATCAAATAAAACTAATTCCATGGACTTATGTCTGCTAGAAGACATAGATATAAAAGGCTACTGGAAAAATTTAATGTGGCCTATTGCTTTGGTGGAAAAATACAAAATACTCAAACGACCAAAACCAAAAATAAATGTGTATCAATGAGGAGGTTGAGAAGAGGGGGAAAACATGTTTTTAATGCCTACGAGTGGCTCAAGATTATAGACACCATTAATTCTAACACTCCCCCTTAATATTGAGCCAAAATAAATCTATTCAATGACTAATTTTAAATTTCTAGACATCTACAATGCCCATACTTGCTCTTAAATGCTCAAACCTTTCTTTTGAAAGAGGTTTGGTAAAAATATCAACTAGTTGTTGCTCGACTTGCAAAAATTAAGCTCAATTTCTCCTTTCTCAATCATTTCATGAATTAAATATTACTTGATAGCTATATGCTTGCTTCTTCCATGAAAAAATGGATTTTTAGATAATGCAATTAAAGACATATTATCATAAACAATAATAGAACCTTCGTGTTGTTCTTCATGAAAATCTAAGAGTATTTGTTTTCACCAAATCATCTAAAAAGTGGCTACATTTTCTGCAATATACTATGATTCAACTGTAGATAATGAAACAATTGACTATTTCTTCAAAGCCCATGAAATGGCTCCTAATCTAACATTGAACACATATCCAAATGTGCTCTTTCTATCATCAAAACTACCTTCCCAATCATTGTCTGATATATCCAACTAATTACAAATCATCATTAGCAGTATATAAAATTTCATAAGTCCTTGTGTCATTCTAAACCACTTCTACTAGCTTTCTAGACTATCAATCCATTTCATTGGATTGAGTAGACCCCTCACATCTCTCTCACGCTTCTAATTCCTCACTAATCAAGTATTTACTAGCCTAAACCTAGATTAACTAGTTTAAGACATGTTTACCCCCTTTCTAAGTCATAAATTGCTTTTTGGCTTATTCATTTGTCCCACATGCACAAAAATTATCCTATTCTTAGAAATAGAAAACTATAAATACCCCACTACCCCTAGACCATTTCCAAGAAAACTTCCTCCTTTCTAGCATACTTTCTTCATTATTTATTGAGATATTTTCTTTTCGATTGCATATTTCACTCAAGCTTTGGGTACATGAGAGAATCCATTAATGGTGAGCTCTTATTCTCAAATACCTTGATAAATCAAATGATCATAATAGATTGTTAGGATCTTTTAGGTTTATTTTCACACTTTAAAAGAGTAGAGAATATCTAGACATGTTATTTTTGCTTGTTTGTTTCAATTGAATGCATGCAAAGTGATGGTTTCTAACTATTTGTTTAAAGCTTTTGGGGCTTCTTAAGTGTTCTTGACTCTTTTCATAGCTTTTGTAATTTTTTATTTTTCACATTTGGCACCAGCTGATGGACTTACTCCATAGTCCTTTAGAAGTTGTTTTTGATATTTTCATCTCCATATCTAACCATTTTCATGATTTTCAGGGTTAAATAGCTTTTTTCTAACGTACTTCTAACTTTAAGTAGGTTAAATCTTTCTTTTGCATGATTATTTAATGGGTTTGAGCTAGAAATAGGTTTTTATGGTGGAAAACTAACTGTTTGTCTTTTTAATTTTTCATTTCGTGATTTTTGTGGTTTTGCAAGGGTACGCGTAAGCAAGCTAAACCAGCGCGCATCTATCATCCCGGGTGTGCACCTACTTATCTATCCGCACACCCATCTTCTTGCATTTTTCAGAGGCCCATTTTACCAAGGGGGTGCATACTCATCCTTATCCACGTGCACTTGTCAAATTGAATAGGCACTTGTCTCTCTAGATGTGTAGGTGTTATTCGAATACTATGTTGATCTCATATCTCACCCTACACATGAACTCCGCTTTTGGATTGCGTATACACTTAAACTCGTGCACATATGTTATTCTACCTACATAGGCGTAAATCCACATTGTCTATTTCTATATCCACACACATCCACCATGCAGAGCACGTATCATCAAATAGGAGCACATACCTGTCATTCTAGGCATGTAGGTGTCACTATCAAAAATCAAATTTTTTACCAAATTGCAAAATAAAGTTTCAGATTTTTCTAACAAATTGTAGGTTTCTAACAATGGTTTGAGAGTTCTCTTGATATTATTTTAGCCTAACTTAGTTAAGTGTTTGCATTTTTCATTTGTAGAGGTCTTTTGAAATGTGTATGCTCTACCCTCGCACCTTCTAGATGATCTTGGGAAACAAAAATGTTTCATAAACCTTCTCTTTGATTCCCAAACACTTCAATTTAAGTCTTATAAAGGATTAACTTTAAAATTTGGCTAAAAGGAGTTTTTTTTTTTCAAATTTCTTAATTATTTTCCATTTATTGCACGTTTTATTAGGATATTTTGTTGTGTATGCTCTTTCCTTACATCTTAGGATGATCTAGGAGATCAAAAGATACATCTTATCCTCTTTATATGACGTTATTAGAAAATTACTAATCTTTCATATGTAGGACCTAATTCTCTTAATAAATAAAGGAGTTTCAAACACTAAAAATACTAATACATGTGTGATTATAGGTTGCCCAAAAGGTGTGCTACGCAAAACCACATTAAGTCTAAAAAGATTAAAAAAAAACACCACATTCATTACATTCGTATATGTAGGTTTCAAAAATGGTACATCCATATCTCGCTTAACTAGAACATAACCCCTTTAGCATAACACCTCAAGCTAGTCCACCATTGGTTTTAGGAACCCTAAAGTAGTCCACTACTGAGTAACCTCGTGGGAGAAATAGGAAGTGCTCCACAAACCCACTTGACTAGATTTTACATTATGAGTTAGAGCCAAAGTTATCTCGTAGAGCGACCCTCTAGTGAGAATACACATGAAGGAATTCATTTCTCATCATGTTCAAAGGGGATAAAGTGAAGTTGAGATAAATCAAGACTAGTCATTGTGAATTTCTTGGGAAATTGAGCTCACAATAGATAAAATTGTGACACCTAATTAAGTGAACTACCTAGGGAAGCCATATATTATTGGAGCCCATTTTGTTAGTCCATCATGTATTGTCAAACTCTCACGAAGTGATGACTCAATTAGATTCAAAACCTTTTTTTCAAATAAGGAAAGGAGTCCACTTAATTTAAAACTAAGTTTCACTTATCACGAGATTTATGAGGTATTACTCACCTTAGTTTCTTTCTCGCCTTAGGATGAGGTGAAACTCGCCCAAGTAACCCTTAGTTCATTTCCACCTCATTGGATATATACCCTTGCATTCTTGTTTCCCATTTGGGACAAGGGAAGGCATCTCTCATGAGTGTTATCATAGATTTTATTTGCCATTTTTATGTCCGTTTATGCCCATCCATGTTTTTGGGCTGAGTTTTTAAATGTCTAAAGTGTGTGTGTACATTTTTACATGTGGATAGCCACTTGATATTGATTTTAAGATTATCTTCATAACTAGGCTTGGTTTCATCATTATTTCCCCTTTTATTTGTTATTCTACCTGCATTCTATCCATAAAATTACGACACTTACATCTTGTTTTCATTTATGAAAACTTGGTATAATTTTTCATATTGTATCGTTACATTGCTTTCACATACGATTAATAAATTCTTGCTATACTTGCACTTAGTTTTGATTCCAACATCGTTTAAGGCTTTTGAGAGTTTTGATATTGCATTGTTTGTATCACAATAACATCATCTTTATACTAAGACCTTGCTTTTCCCAAATTTTGTTAATGTGTCGATGTAGTTTTGTTACGTTATTCAAATTTACAACTTCCATGATCAAAAACTTAGATTTTGATTGCATCTAAAACTAGTTGTAGTATATCTTGTGGAGAGATCGCGTCAATACAAATTTAGTGCTTAGGTCTTGTTTATATTTTAACTCGACCTAGGTAGTGATAGGTTGTTTTAACTATCTATTTTACACCTATCATTGGAACTATAACATAGGGTATAGTGCTTTATAATCAGTTTGAGTGATTGACAGATTTACTAGTGGGTTTACATAATTGTTCCTAGTATAAAAGTCGTTGCATAGTTTTGTACTTAGAACAATATGAAATAGAAGATATTCTAGATAAATCATGCCATGTACACCTAAGTTTATTATGAATTGGATACACTTAAACAAAACCTAGCATCACATAGACTAAGTGATGCCAAGAATCACAAAAATGGTGTCTAAACAAGATGAACATGACTTAGAAGTAAATCCTTTTAGTTCTACATACCCATTCAGTGGTCATAACTTAGGACCCCTATTTTCAAGGTTAAAGACATTGAACCATTAGTTAACCATAGCAGAGAGGATTCTGATTCATTTGAAGAACAATAAAAACTAGATCTAGCTCGCTTTGATGAGCTCCTATATTACAATAGAGACCAAGTACTCACAAGATTCCTCGAATTAGGAGCTAAACTACCACAAGAGCATGAAGTAGAAATTAAAACCATCAATCATGAAGTGGAAGATCTGCTATGACCTTAACTCATTAACATGGACAATCCTTTCAATGTAGGGTATGCTTCCACTTTAGGTGCGCGTAACAAAAATGTTGAGAGTGAACCACCAAAACCAACAGATGGTTCGAAAAGACTCACCTCCTCTTTAGATTTAATGATAAAGATGATCCCCTAATCAAGAGGAGGTCATTCAATGACAAATATTAAAACTTAGTCAAAAACTAGCAACCTTAGGTTCCTCAAGTAGGAATACACATAAGGATAAACTCAAGACTAAATCAGGTGAATTTCACATCGACCCATATGATGACACAACATTCAAAGTTGTTAAAGTGAATAGACCACTATCCCCCACAAAAAGAAACTCATCCAACAAGAGTTGCAATCAATGAAAACAATGCTTACCACTCTACAAGAGAGTAATGTAGGACACAATAGAAAGTATCTATATGAAGAGCTATGTCCTTACCCCTTTGATAAGGATATATTACAACAACCATTCCCAAAACACTTTGATATCTATAAATTCAAAAATACAAAAGTAAAGGTGATCCTCGTGATCACATCAAATACTTCTACATGGCTTTCCAGGAAGTCACTTACAGTGATAATTATTTAATATGACTATTTCCTAGGAGCCTAGTAGCATAGGCATTGGAATAGTTTTCCGATATACCTAAAGGATCAATCACAACGTGGCCCACACTAGCTGAAAAGTTTGTGTGTGACATTTCTCTTTCAATATGGAGAATGACGTTACCATGAATGACCTCTGCAATGCTAAACAAAAACCCAATGATACCTTTACGGGGATTCTTGCAGCGATGGAATGGATTGGTGAGTCATTTTCCTTGTGTCCTTCCATAAAAAAAACGAGTGGATCATCCCCAACTTTAAACCCAAAAATAGCCTTTCACTTACAAATACACTCCGACATTAACTTAGAAGAATTTATAGAGAAAGGAAATTATATTAAGAAGGATCTCATTGCAAAGGGGACACTCAAACCCATTTCAAAGGATAAACACGAGCTAAAACACATGACAAACCAAATTTATTTAATAAGAACAAGCATGTTGTTGGTGACAACATCACAAAATCTAAGAGAGTCCAGGGCTATACAGAGGAGAAGAAAGTTGGGTGTGTGCGGGATTTTCTGATTCCACCATAAGGACCATACTCATCTTGGAAGATCTGTCCAAAAGGCTGCAAATATTACATATGGTCAACTCTTGGCTATGTCTTCGTCCACTATTAAAGCTTTCACAAGGACTTCTCCTTAAGGCACCCATGAAATGTACATTTGCACCTCTAACTAAATCCTTATCCATTATACTTAAATAGTTAGATGATGTAAACATGGTGCAAAGTACCCAAACACAATGGTACCATACCCAGATGATGCACCTAAACTAGGTTTGTTTAAGGAGCATGAATATTCTGATTTTCATCATGTCAAAGGACACAAGACTGATAGATTCTTTAGGTTGTCACATTTTATACAAGACCTTATTGAAGAAGGTAATATTGTAGTAGATTCATGAGAAGATGGGTATATTCAAATAATCCTTTCCCAAGCATGAGGATAAAATGAATAAGAAGCTAGATCACGGGCAAGCATCTAATGACTATAGGAGTGCTTTATATCTATCTAACAAATGATAATCCATTTGACTCCCTTATAGGTTGTATCTGTTCATCTAATGAATAAGTGAACACCATTAGGATCTTAGGAGATAGTTGTGTTGTAGGCACACTATGTTCTCATTTGGTGATACAAGATCCTCTACTGTTCCTCGGAAGACTAGTATAACTTGATAGAATAACTAGAGAAAACCCCAAATATAATTTAAATCCTCTATCTCCTCAAGATTTACACTACTCATAAAAATATACTATATAAAACACTTCATAGTTTGGGGATCTCCATAGATGTAGATCTCGCACACCTACAATTGATGGTTACCAACCTTGGTTCAAACGACCATATCTCATTTGATTAAAATGTAATCTCATACAATAAACTTGAATACAACTTACCTTTATACATATAGGTGGTTGTTACTCATCAGTAAAATCAAGAGAGTGCTTATGGATGGAGATTTTGGTCTAAATATTTACACATTGAAGCTGGTTAAGTGGCTAGGCCATTCAAAAATAGATATTTGTGCTAAAACTATTACCATCATGGCCTATGATAATGAGGAGTGATATTTAGTAGGAACTATAGTGATTCTAAGAAGTAGGGCCAACATCTCATGATACAACGTTCCATGTCCTTGACATGGATCTTCCTTACAACATGCTCCCGGTATGCCCATGGATTCATACCATGTAGGCCATTCCCTATACTTTTCATCACCGCATTAATTTTTTTCCATGGACGATAGATAATCACCATCCCATGTAATCTAGAACAATCCACTCATTATAGAGCACTAGACATTTTTTTAATTTTCGTGTAACATATGAGTGTCCTTCAACGGATATTGTTATCCAATTGAAAGTAGAAGCTATAAGAGAACATATATATCTAGATGAACTCACTCCTTGTAATCAAAACTATCCTATATTGGTCAACCCCTTCACATCATGGGAGGCAATATTTGAAAAGTATGACCCAAATGATCAATTCACTCTTCAATAAACCTTATTAATATCAGACCTCTCAGTGTTTCCCAAGAAACATGGTAAGCCATATTTTCAATTCAAGAGCACTCAGGATAGATGCCCTAAACAATTTGAGATGTTCATTCCTAATGGTCTCTTATCTAAGGATCGATGTTAGATATAACCACCAGATGGATACCTGAAGGCACTATGGCATCATGTCATCAAGCTCCATGCAATATGTCAAAGGCCACCACATGATGTATGTCATGAGCTATAATGGATTTGGATTCAAAAGCCTAAATGCACAATGAAGGCTCAAACACGTTCTATTCCTTGCTTTAATCCAAAAAAGCATGGCCTTGGTATCAGACCTCATGATGATCCACCTTCATCGAGATATATGCTACCTCTTCGGAACATGAGGATAGCTCATCTCATTTTGATGATGATGCATTCCTAATGTAGCCTATACGAGGATCTTTCCTCCACTAACCTATTTCCAAATTTGGCTATCTTCACCTTATCTAGATCTGATCCACAAACCACTTTCAAATTCACCCTAGTATATCCCAAACTTATAGATTGGGATCAATAACTTCATGTGCCAATTGATTCCTTTGAGAATGATGAGGAATTTGTAGAATTCATGGGACTTAGGGATATTATTCCAAATGGGGATCATAAGAAAGGTTTACTTTGGAGAAGAAGAAGAGATGTGTGGTGACTTGAATAAAAATATTGTAAGAAAGGGAAAGAGAAATCTGAAAATCCTTGAGGAAAAAGGCGAGCATAAATCCTCTAGTGAAAACCTATTTGAGGCACTAATAGAAAAACAAATGGTACCAAGAACCTATTGAAAAATTTTAGTACCCATTCAAATATGATGATCCCTTTTAGAACCACCTATGGAGGTTGATCTTACTCTTCCTCCCGATCTAATGACTATAGGACTAAAATTTTCCTCCATAATTTCTATTTCATTAATGTATGTATTAGGAATAGGATGTTGTTAAGTATAATTAGTAGTAGCGTTAACTAGATAGAAGATAACGGCACCTCATAAAAATCATAGATTCATAGTTTGTCTCCGTAGATGTAGATCTCGCAATAATGTGGAGTACGGTAACCTGGTCAAAGTATAATAGGAATGTTGTAAAAAGTAAATATTTGTCGTATGTGGTCAGAATTTAACCCTAAAATCAAAAAACATACGAGTGCTAATGTTAAAATGTCAAAGTTTGGGTAATTAGAGAAGTAGGGTCTACATGATTAGGAATTAGAAATATTATATTGGTAATAAGGACAAGGAGTGAGGTCATAAATATTTTGTGTATTTTATTTGTAAAACCAGGTCTAAAAATGTGGAACCCATGTAAAATGATAAGGTTTATCTTATCTTAACTCACTCCTTGTATAAGCTTACATGTACCCCTAAGAGTTAAGGTATGGAATATGATTCGTCGTAGTGGATTTCTTATCCTATCTTAGAGATAGGATGGATAAGCCTAGAAGTTCTATAAATAGAGAGGCCACCCCCACATTTAGCATAGAAAGAAGTAGTGAGAAATATTGTAGGAAGTGTGCGAAGGAAGCCATCCTATTCTTAAAGGTGTGTTGAAGAAGCCATCAAGAGGTGTAATTGTAAAGTTTCTACCATAGTCTTGTTGAGTATCTCATGGGTGAGATCTAGAACCTATTTCATGTTAATATTATAATTTACTTTGATATTTCAGATTTGTCATCATTCCGTCTTATCATAGTCAATGGTATTCTTGTGTTCGGTTGTTGTTTTGTTTCCAGATTACATCCACCAAACTAAAGGTTTACTTTGGAGAAGCATTAGTAAATAATCATAAGAAAGGGAAAGAGTAATTCTGAACGAGGGAGTTCCCATAGTGAAGAATTATCATAAGTGCACCCATTGATGATGATGAAAGATCCTACACAAATGGAAGATATGTCTGAAATTATCATTAAAGGAATACTAAGTGTTAATATTGGTTCGAAGATGAGACTAGAATGATCCAAATAGGAGCTTCACTCTCAGCACAGGAACATAAAGTTTTCGTGGCATTATTATGGGAATATGCAGATGTATTTGCATGGTCATACGTAGATATGCCCGGTTTGGACCTAGAATTGGTCATACACAACCTTGTTGTGCACCCAAATGTCAAGCCCATCAAATAAAAGTTGAGAAATATGCATCCAAAGATTACACTACTTGTTAAAGAAGAACTAAAAATCTATTAGTGGAATATTTTATCAAACCCATCGACTATTCAGATTGGATATCCAATATAGTCCCAGTTCAAAAGAATTTGGTTGGTATCAAAATATGCACCAAATTCTCGAGACATCAACAAAGCATGTCCCAAAGATGACTTCCCTCTACCTAACATTGACATGATCATCGAATCAACTGCCGGTTATGAAATGTTATCCTTAATGGATGGCTTTTCAGGTTATAACCAAATTAGGATTGCAAAGGAAGATCAACACAAGAATGCTTTCATCACCCCTTGGGATACATTTTTCTATAAGGTCATGCATTTTGGACTTAATAATTTTGGGGCAACGTATTGACGTGCAGTATGATGGTCATCTTCCATGATATGATGAGTGTCATCATGGAAGATTACGTTGACAATATATTAGCAAAATCTAAAACTAGAGGAGAGCACCCTAAAGTGTTGACACATATCTTTCGAAGTGTCTCTCGAGATTATAAAGTACATCTGAATCCCTTAAAGTTTTTCTTTGTTGTATTATTAGGAACGATCCTAGATTTTATTGTTTCACAGAGAGGGATAGAGGTAGACCCCGCTAAGATTACAGCTATCACAGAGATGCCTCCACTAACGAATCTAAAATATATAAGAAGTATACAAGGAAAAATCTAGGAAATCACTAATTTATTTTTGTAACTTGTTGATAAGTGTCATTCTTTTATGCATCTACTGAAAAAAGATGTTACCTTCAACTGGACACCTAATTTTCAAAAGGTGTTTGAATTGCTTAAGCAATATTTAATCAATCTACATGTTCTCATGTCACCTACCCCAAGTGAATCCCTCTTGTTGTATATTTCAGCCACTCAATTTTCTATTGATGTACTTTGCTTTCCCAATATGACCTTGGCCACAAAGAAAGGGTGGTTTATTACCTCAACTACACCTTAATTTTTTACGAGTTAAATTATCCACAGTTGATTGAAAAATCCTTCCTAGTAGTACCTTTACTTTCCATAAACTTCACCATTACCTCCTTAACAACAAAATCAATTTAATATCTAGGGTTGACCCTCTCAAGTACCTCTTATCCAAACCATCCCTTATAGGATGAATTGCTGATTGGATTATTCACCTTAGTGAATTTGACATTGAGTTCGTTAACCAGAAATCTCTGAAAGGATAGGTATTAACAGATCAATTGGCTGAATTAGTGTTACCAAGAATGGAACCATTGTGTCTGGGATCTACCATATACATTTATTATTTATATCAAGGAGTCTATTGTGTGGCAATTCCACTTTGATGGGTCATTCACATTTCATGGATTAGGAGCAGGAGTGGTACTCATCACTCCCACAAGTGAATTTATTCCATGAGCATTTTGTTTGGGATTCCCTTGTACAAATAACATTACATAGTATGAGGTAATTTTTCCCATCCTTAATTTAACTATCACCTGGAATATCCGATAGCTACGAGTCATTGGTGACTCACAACTAATCATTAAACAAGTTAATGATGAATATAAGGTCAAAGATGAAAAACTTGTTCTATACAAGAAAATGGTTGATACCTTGAAAGAATACTTTGTGTAGGTTGTCTTTAAACAAAGGCCAAGATCAAACAATATATCAACAGATGCAATGGCTACAATTGCATCTCTAATGTGCATTCTACCTCAGTAAAATAAAATTCCTTTCTTTTTGGAGCACTTACAAATTCCCACATATGACATATCGGAATCTTATTTGGCATGTGAAGTTATTAGTCCTTTCTCACCCTGGTACAATTCCATATTTAATTATCTATAAGATGGCACATTTTCCCCAAACATCACCCATACCGAGAAAAATCCCTTATCTGTCATATATCCTGTTACACCCTCCTAGGAGGCAGCCTCTATCATCGTGGCTATGAAGGGAATCTACTACGTTGTTTGGATGTTACTGAGTCATTCCACGCTATTAAATAAGTGTATGGTGGTATTTATGGAACACATACTAGCTTCATGGTCTTAGCTAAGAAACTCATGAGAGTAGGATATTATTGGCCTACCATGGAAGAAAATTATTGTAACTTTGTCAAGAAGTTTGAACATGTCAAAAATATGGCAACTTGATACATGCACCAACATAGGATTTACAACCCATCATGACTCATTGGCCATTTTCAAAATGGGGACTTGATCTCATAGGGAAGCTCACTCCTACTTCCTCATATGGCCACACCCATATCATTACTTCCACCGAATACTTTACTAAATGGTTAGAGGCTATACCTCTCACTTATGTAACCCGTGCACAGATTTCTAAATTCATAATGAATCATCTCATATGTTATTATGGCATCCCCTCCACCATTGTCACAAATAATGGTAAATATTTCAAAAACAAGATGGTAAAAGCATTGTGTCAATGCTTTTAAACCCAACTCAATTGGTCCATCCCCTATTACCCTCAAGGTAATGGAAAAGAAAAGGCCACCAATAAGACCCTTGTTCGAATCATGGAGAAAATGGTTAGTAAAACAGTCATAATTATCATATCCAGATTCATCCCACCCTCTGGGCCTATCAAACCTCCATTCACACACCTACTGGTACTACTCTGTATTAATTAGTTTATGGAACTGAAGCCATCATACCCTTGGAAATTAAAATTCCCTCCCTAAGAATATCTTTCCGTAAATATCTAGATAAAGATGACTAATACATGGTTGTTTTCTGGCATAATTAGAGCTACTAGATTAAAAACTTATGTAAGATCTCAATCACCTCGAAGGTTAATAATAACCAGGTATCACGGGAATTAAAAAAAAGATCATTCCTTATGATTTTGACGTAGGTGATCTCGTGTTGAAAGAGAACCGAGAAAAACATTGTTAAAGACAAAGAAAAGAAAGGAAAGTTTGAGGCCAATGAAAGGAATGATAAGAATATTTTTCCAAGCCACGATCTCATATGATAATAGCACACCACATTAGATTTTTAAAATAGAAGAGCTAAAATACCATATATGGAAATCCATCATAATCCATAATGCTCAATACATTACAATACAATGACTTGAATTATTCAATAAGAAAGATGTACATATAGGAGGAGGGAAGTGCAACTACTACCTAAATCAATGGTGAATAACTCCCACTAACTGATATTGGTAGTTAAGTTAACTCCATAAGACTAGTAAGCTAACTCCACATAACTGAGAAGCTAACTCAACATAACTAGTAAGCTAACGCCACATAACTAGTATACCTAAGCAAACTAACCCAACAAGTGTAAGAATTATCCTAATAAATAAATAATAACCTACACTAACTAACACCCTCCCGTAAGCATAGCTTAGGTGGGTGGAAAAGAAGGTGGGTCCTAGTAACAAGGCCTGATGAGGTACCCACATACAACAACTAGGAAAAATGGACACCGCAAGGTACCCAAAACCAATAATAACAAAGTAGAGAGAGAAAATCCCATTGTAAGATATCCCAAGAAGCTCGACTCCAAAAATTGTATTATGTTGAAGAAGTGTGATGTGCATTGTGGTATGAATCCACTGCTCAATCATAGAACTCAAAAACAAATGACACTGGGATTCACTAGAATAGCTCCATGCAAGGAGAATGTTAATGGAGTGATGTCTAAAGTGTAAAAAAACACCAAATATAATTTGATCAACTGCTAAAAATATGTGTGCCATGATCCAAGTAAAGCCAAAATAACAAGGCATGGACACGAAACCCAAAGAAGTAGTATCAACACGTAACAAGGAATAGACACGAAACCCAAAGAATCAATATCAACACCATACCCTCCCATATTTCTGAATGGGTAGAGTGACACCACAAATCTTTATGAGTTTCCAAAATCAACTACTCGAACACTGAAAAACTAACACAGGGCTTCACTAGAATAGCTCCCCCACAAGAGAGACTGTCAACATGCCAACAAAAGTGTCGAAAATACATATCCAAAATATCTCAATAAATAAGAGAGATATAAATGTATACACTCATAGATACAAGAATGTAACACCTAAAATTTTAGGACATCGGGCTCAACCAAAATTATGTCCACAAGTGATCACAACACCCTCCCAAATTTGACACTTTATAATTGAGTGCATATAAATATTACAATGAGTAACAATACCTTTTACATTTGAAATATGTGTATAAAAATGTCACCAATGTGTAGATCTCGAAAAAATACACAATTTCAAAACAAATATCACCTTAATCTGAGCTACAGATCAAAAGTTATGAGCTCTAGAAGGTTTTGCTATTAAAATAATATTTTAATGCTTTGATCTTTTTTTAAAAAGGTACACGTGACACCCAAATGTCCAAAGGGTAAAAAGTGCATCCACGTGATACATGCTCGTGAACAAAGGATAAAATCTTACACCCAAAACCTAAAATGTCTAGAGGGTAAATAATTACATCTAGAGGTTACACACATCAATATCTAATGGATAAAAGAATGCACCCAGAGGGTACAAATCTATGACCAAGTGGATAAAAGATTGCATCCAAAATAGAAATATCCAAAGGGTAAAAGAATGCATCCAGAAGGTACATGCTTATATCCAATGGATAAAATAATGCACCCAGAGGGTACATATATGCGTCCAGTGGATAAAAGACTACATCCAAAACTGAAATATCTATAGGATAAAGGAATGCATCCTAAAGGTTCACACTTATATCCAATGGATAAAATAATGCACCCAAAGGGTACAAATCTGCATCCAGTGGATAAAATACTGCATCCAAAACTGAAATATCTAGAGGATAAAATAATGCATCTGGAAGAGCATGAAAGGAACGATAAGAAGATTGTTCCAAGCCATGCTCGGTTTTGCATAAAAATGCATGCTATGAAAAATTGCTAAGAAAATTGAAAATAATAAACCCTTGCTTGCAAATAAAAACTTACAGATGGATTTCTACATCATCTATTGCTCTATACCATGAAAGGAATGATAAGAAGATTGTTCCAAGCCATGATCTCAGATGATAATAGCACACCACATTAGATTTACAAAACAAGAAGAGCTAAAATACCATATATGGAAATCCATCATAATCCATAATGCTCAATACATTACAATACAATGACTTGAATTATTCAATAAGAAAGATGTACATATAGGAGGAGGGAAGTGCAACTACTACCTAAATCAATGGTGAAGAACTCCCACTAACTGATACTAGTAGTTAAGTTAACTCCACATAACTGAGAAGCTAACTCAACATTACTAGTAAGCTAACTCCACACAACTAGTACACCTAAGGAAGCTAACCCAACAAGTGTAGGGCTAACACAAGTGTATGAATTATCCTAATAAATAAATAAAAGGATAAATAATAACCTACACTAACAACCAACCGATTAAGACCATATGTCGTGGTCACTAAATATAGTTTAGGAGCATACAAAATGGCTCACTCGGATGGCGAGGAATTGAAGGAACGTATGAACATAATGCATCTCAAGCACTTCTATGCTTAAATAATAAGTTCCTTAGAAAAGAAAGAAAAAAAAATCAAAAAAATCAAAAAATCATGAAAATAGTAAAAAGAGAGCAAGTCGTCCAAGTGCGAAAACCACACAATTGTGGCACTTTGGGAAATTACTTGGATGAAAAATGGTTTTTGGTGCTTAATGAGGATTCGTTTTTCACAAGATACTCTCATATCTAGATGCATAACTCTCACTTCTATCTAGGATTAGTTCCCCTCTCATGTCTAGGAATCATGTTGAACCTATCTTGCAAAATTCGTGATCTGGATCACCTATTCTTATATTTACATGAAGGAACCGCCTTTTATAATCCCATGTAACATTGAGGGCACCTTCACCTATAACCTTCTTAAGCATACATGTGTGGCATTTTTCCTTTGTATATTCCCACCTCGAGGTGGGGAATTTACACTTCTCTGTTGGTGTACATTACTTTCGAAAAGGACCTTAAAAAACACAAAAACATTCAAAAATGGCACACAAAAACCTAAACATTCAAAAAACTCCCTCATAGGGAAAATTCTACACAAATAAAATAACATTGTCTTGAGGAACCCCCAAAAAAAATGTGAACAGTAGCCTTGAAAAATTATCCTTTGAGATAACACCAAAAACAATAGAAAATATATCAATGTTGTCCAACAAAAATAGAATATTAGTTTGGTTACTTTTAGTTGTTGGTTTATAGAGTGTTGCTTGCATTATATTTCAATGTTGTGTGCATTGGATTGGATTCATTTTCTTAGGTTGAGTGTTACTTAACTATTGAATTTATTTATTTTATCTTGCACACTTGTTTATAATTATATCGTGTTCATTAGATTTGTTTCCATTGCGTTGTGGTGTATATTTAAATTGAGTTCAATTGTTTACTTAAGTTGAGTTTTACTTAACTATTACATTGAATTCATTTTGCATACTTGTGAATATTTTTCTTGTGTTCATTTTTTATTAGGTTGTGTTTGTGAATTGATTGTACAAATTTTTGTCATCATAACATATATCACATCTATCATCTATCATATCATCACATCTAACATCATCTATAAATCATATATTAATAAAAATGCTAAGTTTTACATCAAGCATGTATGCTAAGCTAATCATCACATACTGTATCATCAATGGGGGAAAGATGGGTTGCAAATAATAAAAATCTATCCCCCACATCAATATCATAAGTATCATCATGTGTAGTAATCTACAACATCTCATACACAACACAAATGATATCATCTAAGGATATATCATAAATAAAAAACATGAGATACACCATCAATATCCATCATGATACATACATAAGAAATGAAATCATATGACATCGGGATAAAATCATTATCCATAAAACATCATTGTAATTCATATAAATACATGGAAAGTATAAAAATAAAACATCCATATACATGTATATAATATCTATCTCAAAAAGATATACATCATCGGTACAAAATACGCCACTAGTGGCATGAATCAAAATAAGCCTTCATCAAGAGGCATAATCCAACATGATACATCATACATCATCGATAAAAATGAGCCTTCATAAAGATACATACATCAAGGGTACATACATCTATCAGCATATAGTAAATACATAGAATCATCAATGAATCTTGCCCTCACCTAGACTTTATGGCCTATGTTCGGAGGTAGATGTTGTTACTTGATGAGATGGCCCAACTAAGGCTATAACACTCTTTTGTACTATGGGTTGTTACACTGACCTAGCTGATCAAGATGTTCTCTAGGACCTGTATCTAGACCTACTCAAGTATAACTAATCAAATGGCGTCACTCTCGGCTCATTAGTAACTACCTCATAATTTTTGGCCTTGTAATAGGAGGCCTCACCACTAGCCCTCATAACATATGAGAGTATATGAGCTATCCCAACTATTGTAGATTCCTTATTTAGAGTGTCATGCTTTCCTCAGTAACCTAGACCACATCCACCCGAGCATGTGTCAATGTGGCAAACAACTGATCTCTAGCTATATTCATAGTCTATTGTTAGGCATGTGCATGATCTCGCTGTGTAGTAATGGCCTATACTGTGTGCTCGCACCTATTATAATAAACTCATAATATGTGAACTCTCAACATCCATCTATCAATCTACCAAACCAAGTGGCACCATCTCTTCCACCTCCTTGGCTATCCTAAGCCCTATCCTAGTCTCGTTTTACGGTGACAACCTATAAGTGATCTTTGTCTTGGTCTCTCTTAGCCTCCACCTAGAGTTAGATAGTTATTTCCCCTGCTCTAAATTTTGTTGTAATGCAACTATCTATCCATCATATCCTCCACCAACCCCTATACTATGAGGCGACTAGGAGGAAGACCTGCTATGGAGCTTTCTCGCCTAGGAATGTGTTGCCCTAGAGGATGAAGAGGGATAGCCTATGGATGAACATGTTGTAATGGAATATGAAGTCTAACTAGAGGAATCTATACTTGTGGAGCCATAAGTGTCTATCTCTGCTTTCGGCCTAGGCCACTATCCCTATGGCTGAAGAGGTGGAGGACCCTGTCACCCACCCCCATCATGACATTGACCATCAAATGGATCATCATCATCTCCATCCTCATCCTCATCATCACTCTTAGGTGGCCCCTCTAGAGGTGGCCTCACTCCTACGTCCTAGGCTACCCATGGAATAGTCATTCAATGAGGTAACACTGTAAAATACCAACGTGCATACTCAATCGAACATCCTGGATCCTTGACATGTCTCGAATGGTACCTATGGTACTAGCACCATCTAATCAAAATTGGCCATATTTCTATCCATATGAAGTTGTGGACCCATATCGAAAACCTTTTGGGATCTGCGTATGCGTACTACATATCATGCCATGACACATCCTAAATAATACCAAACTTCCTTTGGCATCTATCCACTCTATAAAATTACTTGATGTAGTGTTAACTCCCAAACATAAAATGATATACCATAGCTAGGCTGAGCTCTACACTATCCTCAAGCCACTGAAAGTTTCTATAGGGCCTCCATACTAGCTACGCCTATTGGATATCATCAAACTCTCAACGATAATGATAGATATCTCCCATATTAGGCTGAATACCATCTCCGGATGGAACCCAACCAATCCCATATGGATCCTTTAGGGAAAGAACTCGTAAAACACATGTGGGATGGCCAATGGTAATGTGATCCTAGGCCCATATCTATAATAGTCTAGTTAGGCCTACTATTCCTTCTCTCGACGGTAGTAGGTGATAAGGTGAAGATCCCAATATAAAGGTGCCAATATGCATTGGCCATGATCAAGGGTAATCTTTGGCATACTGGCCACATGATCTAATACAAGAAATGTATAAAAGGATTTCCAAATACTCCCTATCCTCCTCATCAAAACTCATCTCTATGACAGCCTAGCAGCCATACTCGCTAGCTTGTAAGGTTGGTAGTCATCTCTATAAAATAACAATCCACTTGCTATGATTTCATTTTATCTATATTCTTCTATTTCATTCTTCTACGTACTACTTTCTAATTTCTTCGCAAACATTTTGATACCATATTCTTTTATACTTATCCTATTTTTCTAAATTTTTGGCTAAGTCTTTCATTTTTGGTGCATGCACGTCCCTATGACACCTACACACCTATATCGACACCTACACCCCTAGGACATGTGTGCCTTCCTACTAACGCATACACACCCATCTTGATGCGTACACCCTTAACTAATTTCTAACCTAATCTAAACCACCTCAATGCATACACATCTAGTATGACGCATAAGCTTGTTGTTTGGCACATGCACGTATCCACTTTTTCCCATGATGCATACGCATCCCTTCCAATGTGTATGAGTATGCGTAACCATATTTTCAATGCGTACACATGCGTGTACCTACTTTCCGATGCGTATGCATGCCGAATGATGCTTGCACACCGCTAAGGTGCACACATGCATTAAAACTACCCTAAAAATGCTAAAAATGACATTAAAAGCAAAATTTGACAAGCAAGGATAGGGAACTCATGTAGGATGCATCGTTATCTTCCCATAGGTACTCCCAAACCTGGTCTGTAAATCTTGTTCACCTCCAAACTCTCACCATTTCTCTCACATCTCACAAATCACTCGTGGTGAAAATTCTCAAGAGCTTCGTAACAAATGAACTAACCGTGATGATTTAACCCCCTGAGAGGGTATATAGGGTTATTTTAATCTATTTTGATTCCCTCTCACCCACTTTGATGGCCGAAATGCTTAATTTAACCATCGTGATCATTCTCACGCTTCTTTCTACTCACTATAATAATTATTTTTATTAAATAATTATTTTTACTAATTTTTTGCTACGTTGGGGCACTATGTGCCACCTCGCGCTCATTTATTCTCCGTGGGGCATTTTTACTATTTATAGGTGAAATTTTCTTCTATCTTCTTCTATTTTAGCCATCATAATGATTATTGTTATTAAATAATTATCTTTCGACTTGTTTTCTTCTGCCACTCTTCACCATGAGAATTTCTATGTGCTTTTAGCATATCTTTCATTTTCTAATTTCTTTTGATCGATAAAAAAATTAAAAATTACAAAATCATAATCTTCCAAAAAATTACAAGATTTTTCCAAAAATCGTAAACATTTCCAAAATTGACAAAAATCAAGGTAAAACCTCATACGTAGCTAAAATTTGTGTCTCTCACATGGCATTCATCTCGTATCTTGTTGCAATTTTCACGTGTTTTGAAATAGTGACTCAAGGATCATCCGAATATACAATCATTTACAAAAGTTAGGTTGTTTACTTCATTTGTACTGGGGGCACAATGAGTTGTTTAGTAATGTTTCGTAGTGCACACTTCTTTTCATAGGACCTAAGTGTCCTCCATTCTTCTCCTTGCATATACAATTTTCTTGGGGCATCATTTTTAACCCTTGTCATTCATAAAAAAATTTGGGACTCAATCTCGACAAAAACATTTATGTAACTATCTTAAGCATTAGTTTAAGTGTGTGTGTTTGTACTTATTTCCCTATTAGGTTAGCTTGTTTACTTTCTCATATTGCATTGCATTATGTATGTTTCATGGAATTTCACATCTTTTACTTTCTCGTATCAATACATTGCATTTTTATGTTGCATGGAGTTGGAAATTTTAGCAATGGATTTTTGTTTGTATTATGGATTTTCATGTCATTCTACACTTTTATCGTATGCTTATATTTTAAATAAGGACCGATGATGAATATTCTTAGCAATATGATGTAATAAACATTATCTAAATTCAAGGAAAATTAAAATATGGCTCAATTTCCCCTCCTTTTTATTTTTCTTCTTTCTTCCTTATTCTACTCTTTTCACTTCAAACCATCCTCTCCCTCCTCATTTTTTTTTTATTTTTTCTCTTCTTTTTTGATTGTCAATCGACCTCTTTCATTTCCCTATCGACACTCGAGGGGGAATCCTTCTCCCTACTAATTTTTCTCGACTCCTTCAAAAAAAAAAAAGTAGCCATTTGTGTTTGTCTACTTTCTTTGAAGTGGCGTAGCTTATGCCACCTCAAAGAGGGGAAAATGTAGACACCTCTAATTTGATCCAACCAATCTTATTCTTAATATTCCCCTAACTATTCTCCTCCTTGCAAATTGATGACACCTCATAAATTAGGCCTATCTAACTCTCCTTTTACGACATCCTTTTGGTTGCATTCCTCTTATAACCAACTAATTGGGCTAATATAGCCTCTTATTAGCTAAATCCCCTTCTTATCTCATTCTAAACCACTTCTATTATCTTTCTAGACTATCAATCCATTTCATTAGATGTAGTAGACCCCTCAAAGCTCTCGAAGGATCCTAATTCCTCACTAATCATGATTTCTTAGCCTAAACCTAGATTAACTAGTCTAAGACATGTTTACCCCCTTTCTAGTCATAAAGTGCTTTTTGGTTTATTAATTTGTCCCACATGCACCAAAAGTCTCCCATTCTTGGAAATGGAAAACTATAAATACCCCCACTACCCCTAGACTATTTCTAAGAACACTTCCTCCTTTCTAGCATAAACTATAGTATTTTTGTTTAGGATTAAGATCTTTCTTCATTATTTATTGAGCTATTTACTTTGCTATTGCATATTTCACTCAATATTTTGGTAAATGAGAGAAACCATTAATGGTGAGCTCTCATTCTCAAATACCTTGATAAATCAAATGATCATACCTGATTGGTATGATCTTCTAGGTTCATTATCATAGTTTTCAAAGAGTGGAGAATATCTAGACATGTTAGGCTTTTTTGTTTATTTCAAGTTAATATATGAAAAGTAATGGTATCTTGCTTATCTCTTATCATGATGGTCCATTGAATGGTTGTTTAATGCTTTTGGGCCTTCTTAAGTGTTCTTACCTCATTTCATAGATTTTGTAACTTTTTCTTTGTTCACACATACAATGTTTTTTTGATTTTGCATATCTTTCTTTCATGCCCTCGAATTTCATAACCATGGAGTTGCCCCACATACACTTCTTCTTCTAACACTCCATTAAGAAAATCTGATTTGACATCCATTTGATGGACCTTCCATTTGTGATGAGTAGTTATGGCAATAATTGTTCTCACAGTTTCTAGCCTTGCTACTAGAGATAATGTCTCATTATAATGACACCTAGGCCTTTTTTATCCTTTGACAACTAATCTTTCCTTGTGTCTTTAAATTTTTCCTTCGGGAGTAGTCTTGGTTTTATAAACCCACTTGACTCTAATGAATTCCTTTCCTACTAGAATATCTACTAACTCCCATGTTCCATTCTTCTCTATTGCATGCATTTATTCATCCATTTCTTCACACCATTTATGGTCCTTAATTTCTTCCTCAAAATAAATAGGATCAACTTCTGAAAATAAAGCAAAATTAATCATTTCATCTTCATTTTCTTCATACCTTGATTGTTCATAAATCTCTTGAACACTCCCCATTCTTCCTTGTTGCTGGAATGAGTCAGTTGATGATGAATATTCCTCATTTGATGGTCCTTGCATGCTTTGTTGATCTGCTACCATTTGAATATGCACTCATTTTTATATATGGGTCCCCAACTTGGTGCATTGTTTTCTCTTCCATCTGAATAATAGGTACATTTGCTTCCTTCGATGAATTGTTTCCTTGAACATATCTATTGATTATCATCTCTTTTGTAACTCAATTGTACAATCTGTAAGCTTTTGATTGCTCACTATATCCAATGAAAATGCACTTCTCTCCTCTATTATCCCATTTTGTTATTATTTTCTTTGGCACATGTGCATATGCTACACATCCAAAAACTCTCAAGTTTTCAACACTTAGTTTTCTTCCACTCCATGCTTCTTGAGGTATTTTATTCCTCACACTCTTTGTAGGACATCTATTCAGCAAATAGACTGTTGTCCCAACTACTTCAGCCCAAAATTCATTAAACAATCCTCTAGCTTTGATCATGCTTCTTGTCATATCTTGAACAGCTTATATTCTTCCTCTTAGCTACACCATTATGGTTGTGGTGTATACCTTGTTGTAAATTAATTATTGATCTCGTGTTCCTTACAAATTTTAAGAACTCATTTCATATATACTCTCTCCCTCTATTCTTTCTCAATGTATTTATATAATGGTCATTGTGCTTTTCAACCATGGCCTTGAACTGTTTGAATACTTCAAATGTTTCTGATTTATTTTTAAAGAAATAAACCCATGTCCTTCTATTGAATTCATTTATAAAATTAATGAAATAAACACTTTTAGATAAGGATAGAGTCTTCATGGGACTACACAAATTTGAATGTATTAGCTCAAGAGGTGAGCTTTCTCTCCAAGATTTATCTCGAGGGAAAAACATTTCTATGTTGCTTCCCTAATATGCAACCTTCACATACTTTTTCTGGTTGTTCAATAGGTGGAATCCCTTTAACCATTTTCATTTTATAAATAACATTCAATCCACCATAACTCATATGTCCATACCTGAGATGCCAAAGAGTAGATTGATCAATGACTATTGTTTTGAATGTTGTTGCTATTACATTTTTCATCCTCAACGGAAACCATTCTATTTTGTGTCATTTTATCATATAAATTCCACTTGTTTCTTCCACTTTTATCATATAACATGCATTCTCCATTTTATAACCTCACCTTATATCCATTTTGGACAACATTCCGAATACTAAGAAGGTTATACTTAAACCTTGGGACATAGAATACATTATGAATCTGCTTCTTATCTCTTTGTTTGGTGAGAATGGATACAATGCCTTTACCCATCATAGGAACCTTTTCATTTGTTCCCATCTTCACTTCAGATCTGATTTCTTCATCTATGTGATTGAACATATCCTTATTTCCACACATATGGTTGTTGTATGCACTATCCAAATACCATATTTGTTTGTTTCCTTGCTTAGCTACATTGCAAGTTAAAAGAAAATTTCCACCCTTTTCATTCTTTTTAGGTTTGGCTTCTTTTTTCATTACATAATCTTGTATGATGATTGTGATTTCTCAAATCATATTCTTTATTTATACATTCATTTGCATTTTGCCCAAATTTTTTGCTATAATAACATTGTACATTTAATTTTTCATACATTTGTGTAGAACACCTCTATAAGTTTTGTTTCCCCTTCCTCTACCTCTTCCTCTTGTTTGTGAATCTTGTTTGTTATTTATTCCACATTTTTGTTAGTTGCTAAATCTTCCTCTTAATTTATCATATGCCCCACTCCCCATGCCTCTAAATTTATATTTTTTTAAGGCTTGTTCATTGGAGGAGTTGGTTGATCTACTCATTATTTTTTCATGGGTTTGCAAAGAACCCATCAGCTCATCAACTTTAATTTGTCTTAAGTATTTAAACTCCTCTATTACAAGCAAAACTGGATCAAATATGGTTGGAAGGATCCTCAATACCTTCTCTATGATCCTATGGTCTTCAAAAACATCTCCATTAGTCCTCATCTGATTGACTATGGTCATTTTTCTTATGAAAAAATCATTTATGATTCTAATTCTTTCATGAGAAGGGTTTCAAAATCTCTCCTCAACATCTGCAATCTAACTATCTTCACCTTATCACTTCCTTGAGTTTATATCTGATGCTATCCATTAGAAAACTGAATCAATGACAACATTTTGAATATATCTTAAGGCCTTTGGATCATTTCTTATATTTTCTTTCAAAGCATTCTTTTGAGCTTGTGTGATCGCATTAAAGGTAGCTTGGTCTACTACATCTACATATCCTCCTTTAGCTAGTTCCCATAGATCTTGAGAGGAGAAGAATTTTTTTATCTTGATGCACCATATGTCATAGCTCTTCCCATAAAATATTGGGGTTGTTTCCATGAGTTCTTGCTAATAAAATCCATTATAATCGAAACCTAGATACTAAGAACTCAAAATTTCCATAACCAATCACTCGATACCAAGATGTTGGAAAAATATGGTACCAATAGTCACCAATAAGGGAGACACACAAACCAAAAAATAAAATCACACAAAATATATATCTATTATATTCAATTTAAAAAATTCTTACAAACTCGTAGAGCTATAGCTCTCTATATTTTTTTTTTCTTCTTTTACAATATCTACCTCAAGCTTACTTTGCTTTATATTATTCACTTTGAATATTCTTCTTGTTCTTTCTTCTTCTAGTTCTATACTACCGTATGTTTCTTTATTCTTCTATATAAAACCTCGATTTGTTACTCGTATATTCCCTTCTCTATATTATACTACTATATATATATTCTTCTTCTTCTTATATTTGTCGAGCCAATTATATATCTCCCCATGTCTTTCAAAATATTTTGACCTTCGACACAGACCTAAAAGATCAATTAGCTCCTACTCTTCATATATTTTAAATCCACTTAAATCCATTGTCATTAATTCTACTAAAATTCCTCCACGTGTCTATCTTGCATTGGTTGCGGTGTCAGGATTTATGTATCTTATATTCTCCAATGCAAAGTAAAGATCAATGAGATAGCTAAATGTATGTTGCATTATCAGTCTTCATCCATAGACCTTGTCAAAGTTACAAATCCTAAACCAATGAGTAAGCTCCAAATTCCTCGCAGCTTTTCAATATTTTCTTAAAGACCTTGTTAGTATGTTAAGCCCCGTCCAATGGGAAAGCTCCATACCCTTCACACTTATCGAGTCCTATCAGGGCTTCGTGCTTGTCTATGATTGGTTATGGCTTCGCATCACAACACAAGACAATGTATAACATAAATTTTTGCTCCATATATTTGTATCCATGTGTCTCTAACTTATCGGTCGATTTATGACCATTGACTGCAATGAATTAGACCAGGACTCCAATGAATTATAAGTTGTGGCTTATTCTAAGGGTTTGCGATCCGCTAGGGGAAAACAAAGAGAGAATGGAAAAATCGCTTCACGTGGCATATATCTCCTCACTGAAATTGAAGCCAATATCAAATAGAATTGATTTCGTAGAATTATGTCCGCCCAAAGAATTATAAATAAAATTCCTCCTAAAAATCCCACGCGACCTTTCACTTTGGTGAAAAATACAAATTACTCCAATGGCCAAAAACCAAAAATATATTTCTATCTGTGGGGAGGTTGAGAAGAGATAGAAAACATGTTTGAAATATATGTGGGTGGCTCAAGATTACAGACTCCATTAATTCTAACAATTGTTTGAAAAAATGTAAAACTAATTTTTTTGTTTCTAATATTGATATCCTCCTTTATTTTGGTCCTTGGAAAGTCATTTTATTTCATATTAAACAATGGTTGGAACAATTATCAAGATTATAATGCTATCATTTTCCCTTCATTTTTTCCATAGTTATGGTTATTAAATATGCTTCTCATCAAAAACTAAATAGATACTCTCCCATTCCTTATAGTACTTAAATCCATTTCTATGTATATGGCTAAGGATTTATCAAATAATGATCAAAGAGTGTCGACAATTTTAGTGCATATGCAATAATTATATCCATGAGATTTGTTCAAATGATGGTAAAATTTCTCCCAACATAGATGTGAACAAGATGATATTATATGTAAGAGGTTGTCAAAGTTTTTCCCCCAAATGCCTATATATGCATTTCTTGTGGTCTCTTTGTCCATATAACATCAAATTCTTCTTTTCCTCATTTCATGCTTCTTTATGGACATTTTATTGTTTGTAAAAAAATTTGATAACCTTATATTCATGCTTTAACAACCTCTTCAATTTGACATTTTTAGACATGGATTTCTATAGGCACCTTAGACTTATCTATTTATAGTTTAGCTTATTGTCTTATATTTTTGTTTTCATTCTCCTTTTCTCTACTATGGATGCCATTTTATTTATGTTTTCCATACTTCACATATTTTCAATCTACATGCTTCATTCTCACTCATTTTCAAGTAATGGATGTTGAGATTCAAAGCTATAATTATACTTGATACCAACAACTATGTCTAATTGGATGATTTTCTATAGTTTATTGTAAACTTATACTAGAATTTATATATCAAACTAGTGCAATAAGTATTCTTTGTTCTCATAGTTTATTCTAGTGGGTCACAATTTTAAATCCATGTATAACACCATCCAATCACCCTTTCTTTGAGGATATACTTATATGCTCTACTTGATCTTCCCGATTTTGAGATAGTCAATATCGCACGTTGTTTATCACCTCAAAAGAGCTACTCCACTTGCAGCTATACTTTTTCAATGGCCTCTAAATTTCTTTGTGATTTCAACATGAAATCACTATATCCATTAATTTCCCTCTAGATTCACACTTTTTCCATCTCCAATCCCATATATTGTACCTCCTCAAGCTTCACTACATTCAAATACACCTTATATTCCCTCCCTCTTGCATATGCTTAAAATTTGATAGCCTTGTAGAGGATCTCCATAGCCTATCATGAAAAAACCTCTTCTCCATATTTGATATCATGCCAAATAGGTCTTTGACCTCTTGCTCCACTATTACTAAGATGAATAAATCCTTTGTTTCTTTCAGCACTTATTCAACCAACCCATATCTTAGAATTAGCCCACCTAGGAAAATTAGGACTAGCTACTACCATAGGCATAACAATAGAGTTTTGGAGAATACTACACACCTCGAGACTTTTTTGAGATCAAAGGAAAAGTGTTACACTACTTCAGGTTGGGGAGCAGGATCAATTCAGTGGGATCAATTATGCACACCTTTCTATGCCTAGTTTGGGGAGAGGGTTGACAACTTATCCCTTTTGGATCAGATGACTACAATCAAAAGGGAATCAACTGAGCAGATGACAAACTTCAATTCTAGATTCCAAAGAACATGGGAAAGGATCCCAATTATGGTTAGACCAACAAATGAAGGTGCATTTCTCTATTTTCTTAAAGCTTTAAATTTTGATATATCTATTATGATACAATCTATGGGGGGAATAACCCTACCAAATGTTTATGCCATAGCTATTAGAGATGAGAATTACCTAATTCAAGTTGGTAAACTCACACCTAGGAAAACTATGCCTCTCCATCCAGATATAGGGAATTTTAATCCTAATCAAATGCCTACAATAGCTCCCATCCCTGCTCCAAGAAATCAAAGTTCAAATGAAGCTTCCACTTCTTCTTCTAGTCCTTCAAATGAACTCCAAGAGGTTATGAAACAATTGAAAAACTTAGGAAATGAGTTGGTAACTCTTAAGATGCAACAAGCTCAAAATTCTCAACCTTATTAGCCTCGGTCCCACCTAATAACCTTCATATCATCCAAACATGCCACATGTTCAATCTGATAACCAGAACCAAAGACAACCCCATGTTCCTAGGCCATTCCAAGCATATAACCCTAATGTAGTTTCAACATCTAGGGCCTTGGTTTTAACTCAAAACAACATAGCATAAGAATATGAATGGTGTTTCCCATGCAATCAACCACATAATCAAGCAACATTATTCAATGGTGCTTTAAATCAAGCATTGATGGTGACTACAAGGTTTTCCTCAAGAACCAAACCAAGAAGAAAGTCAATAGTAGGTAGCTAATTAGGAAGCACCTCCAAATGAGACAACACTTGTGAATTGGCAAGCTAAGGATTTCGTGGAATAAATTAGTCCCCTTCTCAAAGTGTGGTAGCCAATACAAGGTCTAAGAAAAGGAATATAGAGGAAGGGAAGTCATCTAATCCAAGTAATTCTCATCCTTTTATCACACTTTGGGGTATTAGCAATCCAAGTGCAGCCCCAAACGTTCAAAATCATCCCAAATTACCTTCTAAGCCAACTCAAGTGCCGGTTGAAGAACCCATGTGCAAGAGAAAGTCATGCCGAGTAAAGGGAAGCAGAAGGAGAATCAATATCCTTTTAACATTATTTATCAAATGAAGAAGACCAATGTAATCATTTCTATGTGGGAATCATTAAAAATTCCGAGCCAATGGGATTTGTTACAAGTAGCCATGGAGAATTGGTCAACATCAAATGAGTTGTCTAGGAATCAAGAGAAGGTGCTCACTAATGCAACTCCAAAAGAGGGATTTCATGGAGGTCAGAAAGGTAAAAACATGAAGCCTCCTCCATTATATATATATTTAGTTATTGGGAACAACCTTATACACAACTACATGATTGACTCGGGGGCTAGCAGTTCGGTAATGCCGAAATAGATTGTAGATTAGTTGGGCCTGAAATACGACCTAGTTTCCAAAGGAGTGGTATAATTAGATGGGACAGTAGTGGGGACTGTTGGGATCATAAAAGGTTTAAACCTTACATTGCACGCATGTCCTAATGTCACAGTTTAGTAGGATATATCAGTGATTGACTTGCCACCACTCTTTGCAGTGTGCTTTTCAAGAGACTTCACCACCAAAATTGGAGGCTACTTATCAACTAACTAGTTACATATGCTCTTCAGAACAAGGTGTGGAACTAAGGCTATAATTTTGTTTGAACCTATTGTAAATTTCCAAATTGAGCCTCATATACCAATCCCAATCAATGCAAGTGGCTCATCCTTTGATTAAGAGGATTGTCCAAATAGTCAGGAAGTAGATACCAAAGTTGGGGGCATCCCAGATTTGATTTTTGATGAATGGGATAAAACAAGTCACAAATACAATCTATACAAGGAAATAGAGGAGGCTGAGTTGAAATTTTATTATTTGCATGAGGAAAACACACCCCTTCCTAGCCTCACCAAACCGGATGATAAGGGTGATAATGAAGTATGGCAGCTATTTTTGGTGGCTCAAGGAGTAGGCAAGGCATCGAAGGAGGAGAAACTCTTTTATCACCACAAGGTATGAAATACTACTCATCTTTCTGTTTTCAGTTTATTTGTTCAAAAAACACCAATGAGTATGAATCTTTGATACATAGATTGAATTGGGAAAGAAAGAGGGGTATAAAAAACTTGCAAGTGTTTAGGGATAGTGATTTAATTCTCAACGAGGTTAGGGGAAAATATGCTGCCAAGAATGATCTACTCAAAGCCTATAAGCATTTGCTCAAATTGATGATTTTGAAGCGTTTAATATTTAAGCCATACCAAGGAAGAAAAATGAGGTTGCAGATAGGATTGTAGAAATTGGAGCAACATTTGATGTGGTGGATAGTATAAAGAAATATAATGTGCTTCCACATATTCCCGTAGTTATGAGGCTATTTGTACTAGAGAATAACACAAGCTACGGGTATTTGAGAATGATCAAAAAATCATTGATTTCATGCAGAGGAGGTCGAGTTCTTAGTTAAAAATCAAGAGAAATTGGAGAAATAGTATCGTGATCAAGTGGTTCAACCGAGGACAAATAAGATATCAAATGCTTTAGTGATTATAGATTCAATATTCAATCCTCATGATCAGTTCCGAAGGCAGGTCAAAGGTGAGGATTCAGAGCCAATTTCAGTTAGAGAAAGAAAAACACTTCAAATTGGCAAGGTAAGCACTAAACAAGAAAAATCTGAATTTATAAAACTTTTCCAAGAATTTCTAGATTGGTTTTCTTGGAGCTATGAAGATTTGAAAAGATTTAATCCTAAGCTGGCATAACACATGATTGAACTAGATTCGGGAGCTAAAGCCATCAGGAAAAATTAAAGGCCAATCAATCCTCATATCGAGCCTCTCATGAAAAGAGAACTGAAAAAAACTCATTAAAGAAAGCATCATCTTTCCAATAAAGAACTCTTCATGGGTAGAAAATCTTGAGCCGGTTAGGAAAATGAACAAGGAAATCAGGTTATGTGTGGATTTATGAGACTTGAACAATGCCTCTCTCGAGGACCACTACCCACTTCTTTCCATGGAGAAAATCCTACAAGTTGTATCCGGTTCTGAAAGGTTATCATTATTAGATGGCTACTTGGGATATAATCAAATCATGGTGAAATAAGATGACCAGTTCAAGACAACTTTCACCATGAATTAGGACACATATGCTTATAAGAATATTCCATTTGGACTGTTAAATGTTGGAGCCACTTTCTAAAGGGTGATGGATATGGCATTCAAAGGACTGATCAATAAGATAGTTCTTGTGTATCTAGATGATATTATTGTATTCTCCAAAAACATAGAAATTCATCTCTTTCACCTCAGACAAGTATTCCAAAGATGCAGGAGATTCAAAGTGTCTCTGAATCAGAAAAAGTTTGTATTCTTAGCTCATGACGGAAAACGCTTGGGGTCACATTGTGTCTAAGGAAGGGTTGGAAATTGATCCAGAAAGGGTAGAAGCTATTTGAGCATTTCCATTTCCAAGTCATAAGAAGGCTCTCCAAATATTTTTGGGGAAAATTAATTTTGTTAGGAGGTTTGTTCCTAACTTTTCCCATCTTTTCAAACCACTCACACTGATGTTGAAGAAGACCATGGTTTTTAGATGGACTACTAAAGGAAAATAAATATTTGAAGATATAAATTAGGCCATTACACAGGCTCCAACCCTCATAAATCCATTTCTCGAAGGAATTTATTTTATACACTTTTGGGGGCATGGATGAAATATTTGCCATACTAGTATAACCAAATCAAGAACGGCTAGAGCATCCTATCAAATTATTCAGCAAAATCCTTCAGGATTATGAGGTGAGATATTCATTCATTGAGAAGCATGTTCTTGTGATTAGAATTCTAAATAAATTCATACATCTAGTGTCAAATAACAGAATTCATCTATTAGTTTCACATGCTGGTGTAAAATATTTTCTTTTAAATAAGGACCTTAATGAAAAGAGATTTGGTTGGATAACCAAGGTCAT
The DNA here is from genome assembly GCA_018340775.1 of Taxus wallichiana var. yunnanensis. NCBI lineage: Eukaryota > Viridiplantae > Streptophyta > Pinopsida > Cupressales > Taxaceae > Taxus > Taxus wallichiana. The sequence continues at coordinate 599,183,045 of CM031239.1, read as the reverse complement.
GGAGTATGATATTGATATAAATGTGACCAAATTAGTTAGGGGAAAAGGGTTATGTGAGAAGCTAGCTTCTAACTAGCATGTTGAATCAAGAGAGGAGGAAGAAGTTGTTATGATGTTGCAAGATAATCAAGAACATGATATATGTAGTAAATACATTCCTTGTTGGACTCGGGATATTGTACATTTCCTTCAAATGGGTCAAAATCCTCAAGGATTGAGTAATCCCAAAAGGAGGTATTTCATACTTCATTACATCCCATATGTGCTTGTAGATAATATTTTATTCAAAATGGATGTGAATGGTTTCCTCCTAAGGTACATCAAGACAAACCAGATAGAGAGAGTATTGCATGTTTTCATGATGGAGAGGTAGGTGGCCATTTTTCCCAAAGCAACATCCATTAGAATTATGAGGGCCGATTATTACTTGTCCTAATATTTTTAATGATTACTACTCATGGATCAAGAAATTCAAGAAGTGTGCCTTCTTAACGTGGTAAAGAGAAGCTAGTATCCCTCCCACTCCATCCTATCTCGGTTGATCGCCTTTTTGCAATGGGGCTTGATTTTATTGGGATGATCAATCCAAGTTCTAGTCTAGGTCACAAATGAATTCTTAAAGCCATGGACTACTTCACTAAGTGGACAGAAGCAATTGCACTTAAGAAAGCAAATGAATCTAGCATTCGGACTTCTATGAAGGTATTGTAACAAGGTTTGGTCTTCCTTCCACTATAATATTAGATAATGCCTTAGCTTTCATTGGAGAAAAGATATCTAATTGGGCTATTAGAAATGGCATCTATTTGAGCACTTCTTCTAACTACTACCCCTAGGGTAACGAGCAAGTAGAGTCCACAAAATTTTTTTGTTAAGAATCATAAGAAGAACCTTACATGAGAATCAGAGGACTTGGCATACCAAATTGAAATCATCCTTGTGGGTTGATAGAATCACTCTCAAGAAATCAAATGGTTATTCTCCTTTCAAGTTGGTTTATGGAAGGGAAGAAAGGCTATCAATATCCCTTAAATTACCAGCCTTTGATTTTATTCGAAGCTAGAGTTGTTCAAGTTTCAAGCTATGGAAGTTAGGTATACATAGCTCATGGAGCTAGAAGAGCTAAGGGACCAGGCCTTAAAAACAATGGAGAAGGACCAAGCTCAAATCAAGATGAGCTTTGATAGAAAGGCCAAAGACATAACTTGCCAAGAAGGAGACTTGGTTCTGAAATGGGATGCAGATAGAGCCAAAAAGAAAGGCACTCCAAGTTTGATGCAATATGGAGCAAAGGGCCCTACTTGATTTCGTGGTGTAAAGAAAAATGCTTTCTAATTGATGAAGTTGGATGAAGAAGAATTACAGATCCCAATAAAGGGAATTTATCTCAAGAATTATTATTGATGGGAGTATCTTTCTTGTAAATATTAGTTTAGATTTTGTAATTCCTCCAAGTGTCTTGTAGCACATCATTTTTTTTAGCTAGGTTTTGTTTTAGATAAGTGCTTCTGCACTCTCTGCATGTTCCATTTTGGGATATGTATGATTTTGTTTTTGTACATGGTTTTTCTTTGTTGTTGTTGCACTTTCCAGTTTCAGGAAAGATCCGATGATAAAGTAATGTCTCAGCAGTGTTCCGAGAAACAAGAGGTTTCGACATTAGATTAGTTTCAGCAATCAGAATGACTCCATGCCCAATGGATGTAAAATCATTGGTCTTTCAGATCTAGTAGGTAGATCACCCCATAAGTTGCCAATTGTTATCCATTTTTGTACCCCTTGTAAAATGGATTAACCTATAGGTCTAGGAATTGATAATTAATGGGAGAAGTTTACAGGGTATCTCATGACGAGATTACTCGTCATGATGAAGGTTTGGAACAGGATTTACATTAATGGTCAAACTATAAAAATGTATGGATTGTCACCTTCTCATGTACGCATCAATCACTTTTTTCCTATTGTGTGAAAATTATTCTCCTTGTCACGCGATAACACCTCTTCCTACCGCATGAAAATGCATCTTTTTGTCACATGAAAATCATCTCTCCCGTATGTTTCAATCGTATCTCTTATGACATGTCAACCATGCTTCTTACCACGCATCAACCTCCCCTCATTGTCGTGTGACAACATTCTTTATTTTCATAAAATAATTATTTCCTTGTCACACACTGAGTCTTCCCTTCTTATCATGTGACAACTAGTGGTTTCTATCGGGTGACAAACAAGAATTTCAGATATGGCCAAATATTAATGATACTGCATAAGGTAGCTCAACAATTAGATTAATGAGGTATGGTACCCATGTTCACCGTAAAAGAAAATTACCATTGAAAAGTGAACCATCATGGCTTCCCATACCTACATACAGAATTTAATGAAGCATATCGGTTGGTATCTCCTTTTCTCTATATATATATGTAAATTCCCCTCATTTGAAGGGGATATATTTTTGAAATTTTAAGGGAACTCTGCCAAAATTATTCCAACACTTTTGTGAGTGCAGGCCTCAAATTTATGTATTTTGTGAAGGATTATTTCCTTGTACCTATACTATAATGGATTGTGCATCATTTTAAGAAATAAAATTAGTGTTTTGTGGCTCTTCTTTCCCTAGCTTTTATTTATATTGTCTTTCTTGCCTTATTATATTTTGTAGGTATATATTGTGCATATTTTTTCCTTTCAGTAGGGCTTAAATTTATTGTGCTCCATGAGATTGGAGGTTTGAATGTATTTTGGGACTGTGGAATTTTATCTTCCCTATTCTTCCCCATTTCCCTCCACTTTCACTCACTAGGAATATCTCTAGTCTTTTTTTGGTGCTATCGCTTCCCTTAGTTTAATATTTACATTTTATGTATTTCTCTTCCTCTTGTCCCTTGGAATTGGTAGTTTAGGAGTAGATAAGCATTGGAATAATTTAGGAACAAGGCTTCTCTAGGAGGTTTGTCTCAATCGCAAAGGTCCCACACCTTGATATAATCCCATGTTAGTAAAAAGTAGGGTTTTCTAATGTGAAAATCCTAGGGTGTTACTTTTATGACATAAACGACACTTCCTTTACTATCTTTATTCCTTAACCTATTGCATTATTTCATGCAAATACTTCCTCATGGTCATTAACATGAAACTTCCTCTTTCATCATTTCCTTCACCCTTCAATGGTATGAGACTATGCTCAACTTCATTCATATAGAATTTGTAAACATTGGTTTTTCCATCATGCTTGGCATGTCTATCAAATTACAAAGACCTACCTATTATCCAAAATGTGCCCCTGCTCATTTTTTGTGGCTAACTCCTCTCATTTTTTCCTCTCTTGTGCCTCAGTCATAATATTTTGCTTTTCAGGCACTCAAAACCTTCTGGAAATGACACCATTGGATAGAGCTCTTTCTCAGCTTTCCAGAAAGGTAAAGTTTTCCTCCTAACTCCATGTATTTTTGAAGTTATGGCTTGGTGGAGTTTTTTTAGGAAAAAATTTCCCATGAAAGGCCCGCCACAAGCGCCAATGAGATGCCACCATGTGTCACCTAGAATGGTGAAGTGTGGGGGAATTTTGGGAAATTTTCCAAATGACCAAAAAGGTGCAAAAATTTGAATTTTTTCCCACCGACCCTATTTGGCCCCTGTTTTGCCCTAAAACTTCAAATTGTCATATCTTTCGATCTAGAGCTCAGTTTTCGCATTCTTTATATCAATGGAAAGCTGGTAAAATTATCTACAAGATTCTAGGGTTATTTTTGCATTTTGGTGGAGTTTGGAGAGAGAAAATCAAGAAACACCTCTGGCACGTGGTCATGGACAGAAATGACGTTTCAACCACCGTTTTTAATGAAGAATGGCTTGCATTCTCTCCCAAAGATGGTTAAAAATGTAAGGAATGGGTCTCAGGGGCACCCATGCTATTTTGATGGAATTTTGGTCAATGGTTTAACCCCTTGCATGTTTTCCCACATGTTTCTCTCTCTAGGGTCGTGGTTTGCACTATAAAAGCCAGAATGAGTTCATTTTGCAAAAGGGAAGACACTTTTTCAGCTCTGCAACTTCCTTTTTCTTCCTCCTTGGTAGAATTTGTGAAGAAATTTTACCTTTCCATGTAATGCAGCACCTTTTCTTGCCTCTGGATCACTGTAATGTACTGTATTGGATCTGAGATGTTGATATATGTTCTGTGATTAAAATCCCTCAATCCTTTCATATATCTATCATTGCTTTCTTGATCTTTCATTACATTTTGAGCATTTGTGCATGTTTTGTGCTGTGTTTCCTTGTGGATTGTGTATTTCATGCAGCATCAGGTGTCTACAACTCCTTTGGTGCATCACCTATTAGCATTAGTTCCTTCTTTTTTTGCATTCTCTATCTCTGTCTCCTTGGAATTTAGGGTAGATTTAGGAATTTAAACCTCTGCAATTGTACAAGTGAATTAGTTGATCAGAGGAGTTGAGGAACCAGCCTCTAATCTGGAGATTCCTCTTCCATTTTACAAGTCCCACACTTAGGAAGAGGATTCAATGTTGTGCAATCACACTGGATGCTATTATGATCAAACTAGAAATCTGATCAACATCCAGGGGGTGTTGCTGATTTACCACAACACTACCTAAGAGAAAATGGAAAATATCAATAGGTGGAACATCACATAAAATTGAATCTTTATATGACCCAATTTGAGAATAAAATATAATTTACTCACTTACTAGGATGTTATGACTTTGTTGCACCCCATGAAATTAAATAAGGCTTTGTATGTGGAATTCTTCTCAATCCAAAGTGTCTTCACCATGTAATTTGACACCACATTGTTAGTGTTTCCTCCATCTATGATAACATCATATACATTTCTTCAAGACTTGCATCTATTTCTTAACAAGTTCCTTCTCTAACTCACATCTCTGTGTCTTTTCTTCTTGAATCTATCTTTTTACCTCTTAGCGCTCCCAAGACTCTCTTCATCAAGAGAGATTCACCCTTCATTCTCTCATTCCCTTTACATTATTGATTTGGTCTAAATAATTTTCCTTTTTAAGTTCTCTTACGGTATTGTACATCACTACAACTTTCATGGTTATGAAAACTAGCAATCACACCTCTACAATTTACATATCTACCACAATTTGTATACATGTCACCAAACACAAGCATACCTTTTGAATTAGTGTAGGAGGCTTGCATTCTTCCCTTGAATGGCTTATATACTCTCCTTTGTTTTTCACTTTGACAATGAGATTCTCTCTCTAATAAATATGATCCAAAACATTCATTTTCTCCTCCATTTTCATCTTCATCTGCTGAAACTACTTCATCATCTCCCCAAGCATGCTTTCCTACTTTTCCTACATCCTTGAGTGTAACTATTCCATCATCCTCCTAATGTCCAATTTATCCTTTAAATCAGGCTCTGATACCAAAATGGTGCAATAGTTCTTCTTAGTTCTCCTATTTTCTTCTAGTAGGTCACAATTTCCAAACCATGCATGACACCATCCAATCACTCCTTGCTCGAGGATCTACTTAGATCCTCTACTTGGTCTTCCCGATTTTGACATAGTCAATATCACACCTTGTTTATCACCTTGAAAGAGATGCTCCAATTGCAACTATACTTCTTAAATGGCCTCTAATTTGATTTGTGATTTCAACATGAAATCACCATATCCCTTAATGTCCCTATAGCTTCACAATTTTTTCCATCTCCAATCCCATCTATTATACCTCCTCAAGCTTCACTCCATTCAAATACACCCTATCTTCACATCCTCTTGCATAAGCTTCACACTTCATAGCCTATAGAGGCTATTCATATCCTATCATGCCAAAACCTCTTCTCCATACTTGTTATCATGCCAAATAGGTCTTAAACCTCTTACTCCACTATTACTAATATGACTAAATCCTTTATTTATTTTAGCACACAATAACCAACCCATGTCTCATAATTAGCTCACCTAGGTAAATTAGGAGTAGTTACTATCATAGGCATAATAGTAGGCTTTTGGAGAATACTACATAATTGATACTTGTTTTAGATACCTTTATTATACATCAAAAATACTTCTGAACTTTTCTTAGGTTTTCAATCCTCTTTAACACAATGCATGCATTAGATCTTAGGGCTTGTAACCTTCCATAACTATAAAAAAATTTGAATCTATGCATTGGCTGATGTTATCTCTAGGATAATAGATTATTCACATACCTTTTATAGTGCTCATGTATATATATGGAACTTGGGGTTGACTCCTTTGTATGGTAGTTAACATTTCTAACTCTACCCTAGGTTACTTGGGTCTAATTAGGACTCTTCTCACTCTACAAGTGTAATAGTGAGGCTTATGGTTCTAATACCAACTGGTGAATGATAAAACACCCTTCCTACACTTATTACATGCTCCATGATAAATTTAGGAGCTTGATTCAAGCATTTCCTTATGCATGCTCTTGAATTATATTGATGGTATCACCCAGGTTATAGTTAGATCGCAAAATTTACTACAAATTCTTCACACGTGTGAATTAGATCTCCATACTTTTCAATCCTCTATAATGCCACTAGGAAGACACTCCCTTAGAATTTCATGAAATTTGGATGAGTGCACTAGAAATGGCTTGATGCCCTAGTAGGGCCTGAGAGGTAAAATCTTAGTCTACAAGTAATCGTAATAGGTTTCATGGAATACAAAAATTCAATAGGAATCCTCATGTCCCTATCCTCCTTTTACATTATTCATAGTCCCTTGATACTTCTTCTAAGCCTATTGTCCATATTCATGCTCATGGTCTGAGAAGAGCCTATACTATATGCATGGAAGAAACATGTCAAATCATGTAAAATACCCTATGAAATCTATCCATCTTTTCAAAATTTGTTTATTCATGCTCCATTATTCCCATTACATCCATACTTCTCAAGGAATTACATACTTGATGCCAAAATCCAACTTTCGCATATGAAAACAAACCAACCTTGTCTTTTCTCAACAACTCCCTAAGATAACTCAACTTCCTCCTAGCTTAAGGAAATACCTAAACAACTCTTGAACATACTTACTAGACTCATTCCACATGGAAATAAGAACTCTAAGTGTGATTTTAGTTATTTTTGGCCTTCATACGACAAATAGGCCTTATTTAGGATTTTACACACAATCATTTCCAAATGTGAATATTTAACTACAACATATTAGAGGGAAATAATTACATACACCCTAGACCACCTAGAATCCAACCAAAACACGACCTTATATGATAACCTACTTATTCACTTGCATCACAAACACTAAATTTAGAGAACCTTCAAACATTTCCGATCACGAGCTTTCTCGTGTCTAATACCCACAACATCAAACCAAAAAAATATAATCTAAAATCAATGTCTTGACTCTTCATATCATGATAGGGAAACCTGTACCTTACATCTAAAATATAAGTCATGTATAAATCCTTAAAAGCAAGGGATGCACACAAGAAATATTAACAAAGAATAAATAAAGTAATAATACATCAAATGATATTTGAAGGTGCTCTTTTATTACATTTAGTAATGGATTATTTGACCAACTGATACATGCATGAAATAATTAGAAACTTACATTTCTTAGAAAAATTCTTAACATAAATTTGGTGTCATGGAATGTAATTATTGTGGGTTTTTTGAAAAATGTATCTCATGTACTAAATTATTGGGGCTGATTTAGATATTGAACTAACAATTATATCGATGATTGTAAGATAACAAGATGTGAATAGAATTTTGAACATTGGTTGTTGGTTACTCGCAATCCCAAACCTTCAAAATATTTTATTTTAAAAAATTAAAAATAAGGGAAGAAAATATATTAAAAAGTGATATTTTCGATATATACTATCATATTGAATTATTGTTTTAAATCACAAGGGAATATTAATCATATTATTTATGTGAAACTCAAGGTATAGGAAACCTAATTAATGAGAAGAGTGGTGAGAAATATTGATTGGACCATCCTAATATCCATATATAGTGTTCTTTTCCATATATGCTACCTCACCACGTGATATGGGTCTCTTAATGGAACATGCATTATGTGTTCAAAAATTTCTCCCCACATGTTTTTGCTATTATTAAGAAAATAAAAAATCAACTTGCTTTTCCATGCATAGGTTAGTTTTAATTAGATGTCCTTATTTTTAGGATAAAAGAAAATAAAGAAAATAGATTTTTTTGCATGAACAAATTCATGCACTATTTGTCGATGATAGTTCAATTATTAAGGTTTCTCTATTTTTAGAGTTGTGTGTTCTATTGTTAGATGAAATACCTCTATATATTGGAGGAAATTGTAAGTGTTTATACACACATATTGTATTGAGATGAATCTCTGACAGGGAAGAAGATATATATGCACAAAAGTGCTAATTTGAGTGTGGAATACTTTGTTTCTTTGCAACATTATTTATTTTAGGAATTGTTTTATTTTCCTAATTTCTACAAATTAGTATCAGAGCATTGTTTTTCAACAGAATTCTAAATTGAAAAGTTATGGCTTCTACATCCATTCTGCAGACACCACAATTTATAGGAAATAATTACTAGTATTGGTCATTAACCATAAAGACAACATTCGGATGTCAAGACATGTGGGAAATTGTATAGAATGGGTACACAAAGTCTACAGATGTAGTAGCGTATAATGCACTCTCACAGATAGAGAAAGATAATTTTAAATAATTAATAAATAAATACGGAAAATCTATTTTCTATATTCGTCAAGATATGCACGAAAGCATCCTACCTAGAGTGGTAGTAGCCATCAAAGAAAAAATAGTATAGGACACTCTCCAAGTTGTGTATCAAGTTAAGGAGAAAGTTAAAAATTGTCAAACTACAATTACTTGAAGGGATTTTGAAAATATGTCAATGAAATATTTAGATTCCGTAGAATCATTCTTTACTTTAATGGTTTGTTTAGTCAATCAAATTAAATCCCATGGTGAAACTATTAAAGATAGAAGGATTATTGAAAATTTAATTCAAAGTTTTCCTAAAATTTGATCCTTTGGCATTTCTATTAAAGAAACTAAGGATCTAAGTTAGTTTTCAATTGATGAGTTGTATGCATCACTAATAAATCATGAATAGAGGTTGAATATAGCACATGTAGTTGTAGATAAGGATTTTTCATCACAGGTGTCAAGAATTCGTTGAAGAGGAAGATGAAGCTTTAACCCTAGAGGAAGAGGAAGAATTTCATCTAGAGGATGTAAGAACGGTCCATCAAACTCATTAAGACAAAAACAAAATATATGTCTAATTTGATTTCTATTGCAGTAGTAAATAAATGAATAATTAATTACAAAAATTAACTCAAGCAAACTAAGCCAAAAATATGAAACCTTGAGTGCAAATAGGGTAAGAAGATCCTTAGCGGGTTCGCAGGTGAAGTCCGAACCATGCCGAAGTGCTAACCGGATGAACTGTAGAGGGTAAGCATGTGAGTGAGTGATTTATTGAGGGAGTGTGGTGAGGTTCATTTTAGATTGAAATCCTCGACATTACAACTCAAAAAAATGGCATATTTATCATATGGATGTAAAATCAGTATTCTTGAATGGTTTTCTTGAAGAATAAGTTTATGTGAATCAGCTAGAAGGTTATGAGATTGATGGTCGTGAAGGAAAGGTATATAGGTTGTGAAAAGCACTATATGTTCTCAATCAAGTACCTAGATCTTGGTAAAACAAAATTGATTTTTATTTACTTCAGAATGATTTGAGTAGGAGCATTAGTGAGCCTACATTATACATCAAGATAAATGAACAAGGTAAGATTATGATTTTTTTATATGTGGATGATTTAATCATTACTGGAAATATATCTACATATTCATTTAAATCAGCTATGAAGAAAGAATTTGAGATGACATATCTAGGTCTCATGCACTACTTTTTGGGCATTGAAGTTCAACAATCAAAAGCTAGAGTTTTTATTTCACAAGAAAAGTATGTTAATGATGTTTTGAAAATATTTGACATGTTGAATTACAAGCCAACGCAAGCACCTATTGTAGTAGGTTTGAAGTTAAGAAAAGATGACATCGGATCGTTTGTGGATCTAACACTATTCATAAGGCTAGTTAGAAGTCTCATGTATTTGATAGCCATAAGGCCTGATATTATGTATGGTGTGAGCCTCATTTCAAGGTTCATGGAATCTCCAAAATATTCACATTGACAAGCTGGAAATAGGATTTTGAGGTATGTATCTAGAACTAAGAATCATGGAATTTTGTATTCAACATAAAATGACTTCAAACTCATAGGTTATACAACAATGGTGGTAGTGTCGGGAGTATAGATGACAAGAAAAGAATGTTCAGCTACAATTTTCACTTGAACATGTGCAATTTCATGGACATCAAGAGACATCCCATAGTCACACTATCTTCAACAAAAGCAGAGTATGTAGCAAACATGAGCATCATGTAAAGTTGTGTGGATGGGAAGAGTGTTGAAATATTTGAGGTAGAATCAAGAGTACAATATGAATATTTTTGTCACAACATCTCAACAAGAGCATTGTCCAAAAATCATGTTTTTCACAAGAGTAGCAAGCATATTGACATGAGATATCACTTCATCAAGGAGTTGGTTAACAACAATGAAATTTTTTCTTGAATTTTGTAGATCTAAAGATCAATTTGCTAATATTTTTATAAAGGATTTGGGAAATGAATTTTTTAAGTATTTGAGAAGTTGTTTAGGAGTTTTTATTAGGAATATGTCAGATCCGGAAGAATACACGCAACTCTAAAATAATAAAAGTTTGACGGTCAAAATTAAGGGGAGTGTTGGAAATAGATAATTTCTCCCCACATGATTTTGATATTATTAAGAAAAGAAAAAGGAAACTTTATTTTCCATCCATAAGTTATTTTTAAATAGATGTCCCTATTTATTAGGATAACTATTAATAAAACAAATATCTTTATTTGCATGAACAAAAGCATGCACTATTTATAGATGATAGTTCTATTATTAAGGTTGCTCTATTTTCAAAGTTGTGTGTTCTATTGTTAGATGAAAGACCTCTATATATTAGAGCTAATTGTAAGTATTTTTACACACGATTGTATTAAGTTAAAGATCTAACATGGAAAAGAGATATATATGCACAAAATTGTTGATTTGAGTATGGAATAATCGGTTTTATTTGCAATATTATTTATTTTATTTGTCTAATTTCTACAATGTGATTTGATAAGTTCAAATTTTCAAGAATTTTATCTACATTATAAGACATTATGATCAAATGTTTGGGCTTCTAAGAATAATTATGGAACAAGCTCAATTTTGAAATTCATTTCTATCTAGATATGTTTTGAATCGAGGAAATGATTCAACTCATATAACTTTAGACACTTCGCACATGTGAATCATCTTCCTTTTTAGTAATTATTGGAGATGCATCTAACATAAAATTTCTCAAATGATTAGGAGAATATAATTTTTATTTACACTGTAGAAAATAGAAAAGAATGAAGCTTTAACAAGTGATAAATCCATAAAATGTTTTTTTATTAATAAACACTTTTGATCGGAGGTATGAACTAGAGGGTTAGACCCCACCATACAAAGAAGGAAAGAAAGATGAGAAATAGAGGGGAGTAAGGAGGGGGAAGAAGAAGAAGAGAAACATTAAAATAAATAGGAGGAAGAGGAGAAAGGAAGCACCGAAATGTGAGAAAACAAGCAAACAAACACAACAAACTGTCATCACCAATCCGGCACTATGATAATTCTTCACCGGGAACTCCTCGTGTTATGATTATTTACTAATGCACAACCTTTAGTTTTATGGATGTAATTTGGAAACAAAACAAACATAACACAAGAATACCATAAACTATGATAAGAAGGAATGATGATAAATCTGAAATATCAGTGTAAATTATAATATCAACATGAAATTGTTACAATCTCACCCATGAGGTACTTCAAGTGTTACTAACTTCACTTACCTTCCAACAATAACTATGGGAGAAAATTCACAATTACACCTCTTAATGGCTTATTTAACACACCTTCAAAATGATGGCTTCCTTTACACACTTAATCATACAATATTTCTCACTACTTCCTTCTATGCTAAATGAGGGGGTGGCCTCTTTATTTATAGAACTTTCAGGCTTATCCATCTTATCTCTAAGATAGGATAAGAAATCCACTCGATTTAATCATATTCCATACCTTAACTCTTATCTCGTACATGTAAGCTTATCTTTTAAGATAAGATAAACCTTATCATTTCACATGGGTTCCACATTTTTAGACTTTTTACAAATAAAATACACAAAATATTTATGACCTCACTCCTTGTTCTTATTACCAATATAATATTTCTAATTCCTAATAATGTAGAACCTACTTCTCTACTTACCCCAAATTTAACATTTTAACATTACCGGACCACTTACGACAAATATTTACTTTTTACCACAACATTCCTATTGTACTTTTGACTATTACCATACTATACATTATGGTGGTGTCGTACTAGCAGCGCCATTATCTTCTATCAGATGCTACTACTAATTATACTTAACAACATCCTATTCCTAATACATACATTAATGAAATAGAAATTATGGAGGAAAATTTTAGTGTCGACATCTTCCCCTTCCTAGCTTCTACTCCGTCCTTGGAGTAGACTATTCTCAGTGCTTGAAAATCTTCAACTTGTCATGGTTGAACCATTTTGTAATGGGAGTTCCATCCAATTCCTCCCATCAAGATGCGTACCATTTTCATGCACAACTCTATTATTTTGTAGGGCCCCATCCATTTTGGAAGATATTTTTTTGTCTTTGTTTTTGTATTTGGAATCATATACTAGAACCAAGTCATTCACATGAAATGGAGACCAATGGATCTTTTGATCAAAGTATTCCTTCTGCTTCATTTTCTTCTTATAGCTTGTATCCTTCACTATTTCCCTCATTTCCTCTAGCAAATGAAGATGTACCAACCTTTCTTTTATTGAATCACTTTCATCCATCCTTTCATTTTTCATAACTCTCACAGTGGGAATATCAAACTCAATAGGAAGAACTGGATCAATGTCATAAGCCAACTGAAATGGGGAGTATCATGTTGCTGACTTTGATGTTGCCCTATATGCCCACAATGCTACATGAATCCTTTTATCCCACTTATGTACCTACAAGGCTGCATATTTTGCTAGAATTTGACACAACACAAAATTTGTTCGTTCCACCTGTCCATTTGTGCTTGGCTTGTATGTTTTTGCCTTCCTGTGCTTAATAGAAAACTTATTGACTAGGGATTCTACCACCTCATTAATGAAGTGGCTTCCTTGATCTATTACAATTTCTAATGGACAACCAAATCTGGTGACAATGCGTTCATATATGAACCTTGCCACTTCATCCATGGAAGTTGTTTTCAATGGCCTAGCTTCAACCCACTTGGTTAAATAATCTATGGTAACTACAATATACTTATTTTGGCGTGGGGTAGTTGGAAGTGGACCTATAATGTCTATTCCCCACTTTTCAAAGGGACCAAGTGGAAGAATAGGGCATAATGGAGCTGATGAAGTCTTATGGTTACCATGTGTTTGACAAATATCACATGTCTTACAATAATTATAACAATCTCTAAAAAGAGTGGGCTAGTGATAACCTACATCCAAGATCCTTCTTACTATAAGTTGTCCAGAGAAGTGCCCTCCACATGTACCATTGTGGAATTCTTCTATCAGCTCCTTCCCTTGATCATGTCCAATTGCCCTCTTAAACTGTCCATCAGGTCCTATTCAAAATAATACTCCATGTAGAATAGAATATGGACGACTGGCTTGAGTAATCTTCCTCTTAGTCTTTGCATTGGCACCATTAGGAAACTTGAATTCATTCAAATAATTCCAAATATCTATGTATTCACTAGGGATTGTGTCAAGGGATAACAATGTTGCATCTGGGAAATCATCGTCATCACAAGATGAACCTAAACCATCATAGGCTCGAGAGAGTGCATCTGCATTGACATGCTTCTTTCTGGCCTATCTATAATATCAAATTCAAATTCTTGTAGAAAAATTATCCATCTTGCTATCCTCCCTGATGGGTTAGGCTTATTTACAATATATTTTAGAGCCTGATGATCTGTTACAACTATAAATTTTTTCCCTAGCAAGTAATTCCTAAACTTCTTTACAACAAAAATGATAGCTAGAGCCTCTTTTTTAGTTACAGTATAATTTACCTCAGCACTACTCATTTGTCTGCTCCCAAAGTAAACTAGATGTTCATTCCCATTTTCATCCTTTTGGCTCAGTACTTCCTAGTGTTGCATCCGAGGCATCAAAGTGTACACAATGAATGGCTTGCTCTAATATAGATTCTTTAGAACAGGTGAAGACACTAGGGCTTCCTTCAGTTGTTCAAAATCTTCATGTGCCTTATTTCCTAGTTCATAAGTAACATTCTTCTTCAAGAACTAGGTTAGTGGTTGTGCAATCTTTGAGAAATTCTTGATGAACCTTCTATAGTAACCCACATGGCCTAAAAATGATCTCAACTTAGTTCTATTCATAGAAATGGTAACTCTTTGATTTTTGAAACTTTATCAGGATCAATACTAATACCATCTCTAGATACAACATGCCCTAACAAAACACCTTTAGAACATCCAAAGACACACTTTGTAGGGTTTAGTGAGGCTTGTGCTTCATCTAACCTTTGAAATGATGTCTCCATCTGGTGTAGGTGGTCCATCTTGCTCCCATAGATGCAAAAATCATCCAAAAATACTCTGATGAAGTTCCCAATGTAGGGTTCGAACACCCTATTCATCAAATGTTGGAACATTTCGAGCATTACACAACCCAAAAGGCATAACTCTATAAGAAAATGTTCCCCAAGGAGTGGTGAACGTGGTCTTCAGCTGATCTTTCTCTGCTATACGAACTTGGTTGTATCCGCTATATCCATTAGCAAAACTATAACACTCCTAGCTAGCTACTTTGTCCAAGATCTGATATGAGAATGGAAGAGGGTAATGATCCTTCTTTGTTGCCTTATTGAGCTTCTTATAATCAACACAAATGCATAGCTTCCCATTCTTTTTTATTGAGATCACAATGGGAGAAACCCATTCTGAATTCTCTCACAAAGCAAATATGAATCCTACATCAAGTAACTTATCTATTTCTTCTTTTACAGTCTTGGAAAAATTAGGATTCATTCTATATGGCATTTACTTTATGGGCTTAGCACCATCTACCACTCAATAGAATGTTCTACCCAACTTACTTAACAAAGTTACTTGTAATCAAAAGTGAATAGGTGTATGTACCTTCAAAAGAGCCGGAGGTAGCATTCCTTCTCACTCTCCATCACAACATCACCAATCCTTATTTTTTGGAGACGATCATCAATTTCTTCTTCAAATAATTTTATGGGTTCATGAGTCGGTGTGACTGGAAGGATATCCATGACCGAAACATCAACCTCACTTTCTTCACCTTTTTTCTCCACTTCACTGGTACTAGAGTAATAAGAGGATGTCCAATCATCAATTTCATCACTTGAATCCATAGGTTCTGCCTTATGATGCCGAGGGATCACATTTATCTTCACCCTCTCTCTACCACATCCAAGTGTCATAAAGCCTTCATTCCAGTAGTTTCTTGCATGAACTCTCCTTAGCCATGGCCTTCCCAACAACATTGGGTACACAATAGTACCATTTTTCATCACCTGAAAGTCTACCACACATACAACACCCATAACAGATATTGCCACATTTGAAACTACACCTTCTGGTTTAGTTTTTCCTTTATTTAATGACCTTAACATAAGTGTTGAGGGGTGATCAATTTTTAAACCCAACATATTCATTACAGACTTGGTCATTACATTAACTGTAGCACCTCCATCAACTAAGACATCATGAATTGAAATACCATTACATAATACCTCAGCTTGTGGAGCATAGGGATCCGCCTCTACCTCCAAAACAGGGACCTCAACCTCCTTCCTTCGTCGAGCATTGAGTCCACTTCGCAGCTCCCACCTCTTCTCAAAAGACATAGCCAAGAGTTGACCATATGTAATATTTACAAGCCTTTTGGACAAATCTTCTAAGATGGAGTATGGTCCTTGTCCTGTGAAATCAGAAAATCCTGCACACCCAACTTTCTTCTCCTATGTTTCTTACTAGTTTCTCCTTTCATCTTCTTAGGATCATTTCCATCTTGATTATCTTTTTCTTTCTTTTTTTTTTGTTACAAACACATCTACTTCATTATTTATACTCTTATCTACTACATCAAAAGAATTCACAGGTGGTTTTCCTTTATCATTATCTCTTGTACCGATGTAGAAGCTCTATCTGGATAATTATACTTATAATGACCCTTTTATAACAACCATAACATACAACCTCAAAAATATTTCTTTTTGGACCTCTATCTCCTCCCCAAGAACTAAATTCTTTTCCTTGAAGAAAATTAATAGTTAATCGCGACCCATCTTCTTGAGTAGATCTTCATACTCGGTAGATGTACGAGGAGAAAGATTTGTGCTCACCAGAGTGGTTGTGGATTCTAGACCAAATTTTTGGTGTAGGCTCTACTTTAGCAACAATTTCTTTGGGCTCCTCTTCCATGCTTTCTTCTTTCCTTCTTGCAATCTCCTTTGCTTGTTCAATGGTAGTTGGGTGGTCATACTTCACTCATTGTCTGATCTCTAGCTTCATCCCAAGAATGAAGTGCTTATAGAGGAGATTATCCATGCCATTCATCAACCCATCCGCTAATCCTTCCTTCCGGATCTGGGCATCAAGCTTCCTCCTTAGCTCTAGAACACAAGCATGATAATCCCTTATCTTCTCCTTCTCTCCTTGGGATAGCTTTGTGATATCGATCATGAGATCTGCATATTTCTATTGTTCACCAAATTCTTCAAGAAACTTTCAGTTAATAAATCCCATGAGTTTTTCACATTATCACCTAGTGTTTTAAACCACCTAAGGGCTGAACCATCCAAAAAGGTAGGAAAAAATTCAGTCCATTGTTCCCTTCTTATGAGGCCATTACAAATACAAGATCGTTTAAAATCATGAATGAAAGAGGAAGCATCTTCATTAGATTGGGCTGAAAAATAGGAATCTTCCCCATTTCTAAAAGTAACCACAGTGAAATACCAACCCACAAGTACAATCAACAAGACTTATGTGCACAAATAATTGGAATCACTATAATAGAAAATAGAAATGACCATGGTAAACTATGGTAAAACTTGACTTACTGCGGTAAAATTAACTTTACTTGTGGTAAACACTATTCACGAAAAAAGTGAAGTTATTACGGAAATACTATTCATGGTAAAAAGTGACTTTACTACGAAATACTATTCACGGAAAAAAATGACTTTACCATGGTAAATACTATGCATAGTAAAAACAAGGTTACCCTCCAAATGTTTTCTGATTAAGTGGGAATATCTCTCCAAAAATCCACCAACGAGGAATGGTCTCAGCAACGGAACCAAATTGTCATCACCAATCCGACACTATGATAATTCTTCACTGGGAACTCCTCGTGCTATGATTATTTACTAATGCATAGCCTTTATTTTGGTGGATGTAATTTGGAAACACAACAAACATAACACAAGAATACCATAGACTATGATAAGAAGGAATGATGATAAATCTGAAATATCAGTGTAAATTATAATATCAACATGAAATTGTTACAATCTCACCCATGAGGTACTTCAAGTTTTACAAACTTCACTTACCTTCCAACAATAACTAGATGGGAGAAACTTCACAATTACACCTTAATGGCTTATTTAACACACCTTCAAAATGATGGCTTCCTTTACACACTTACTCATACAATATTTCTCACTACTTCCTTCTATGCTAAATGAGGGGGGTGGCCTCTTTATTTATAGAACTTCCAGGCTTATCCATCTTATCTCTAAGATAGGATAAGAAATCCACTGAGACGAATCATATTCCATACCTTAACTCTTATCTCATACATGTAAGCTTATCTTTTAAGATAAGATAAACCTTATCATTTCACATGGGTTCCACATTTTTAGAATTTTTACAAATAAAATACACAAAATATTTATGACCTCACTCCTTGTCCTTATTACCAATATAATATTTCTAATTCCTAATAATGTAGAACCTACTTCTCTACTTACCCCACCTTTGACATTTTAACATTACCGGACCACTTACAACAAATATTTACTTTTTACCACAACATTCCTATTGTACTTTTGACTATTACCATACTATACATTATTGGCGGCATCGTAGCGGCGCCATTATCTTCTATCGGATGTTACTACTAATTATACTTAACAACATCCTATTCCTAATACATACATTAATGAAATAGAAATTACGGAGGAAAATTTTAGTGTCAATGAACCAGGAAACAAGGCCAAAAGCCTAGAAATCAACCAATCTAGGTACCCGCACGCCTGTTGGCCTCCCGCAGAAGGAGGTGGAAAGCACCAGTAGCCCTGTCTTTAAGTTCCTGCCATTTTTCAGCCACGGCTTGAACAGGATACCGAGCTTCATCAACATGCACTTCGGGGAGGAGCCTGTGGTCAAGACGACCCGCCGAAAATAGTGACTGAGCATGTTGAGCGTAGCGAAGGAGGTCTCTGTATTGTCTGCAGAGCCATTGAACGTTGCGACCAGAACCTATAGTGAGCTCATCCATTTCATCGACCCACAGGAGAGGATCAGGGAGGGAAACATCAGTCAATTCATCGTGGAGACCAACACTGTAAGCAGGATAAATCTCATCATTCGCAATGAACTCAACCACAACAGTGTCCCAATGCAACAACAAACAGAAAGAAACAAAGGCCGAGGCAATCTCCGTATTGGAGCGGGCGCGCCGAGACCGGAAGCGATAAGCATCACCCAAAATAGTTTTGATTGCTTCAGCTTCCTCGTGAGAGGAGTAGCGAAAGATTTCTGAGAGACGGTCTCTATCAATATCAAGGGTAGAATCTTTATCCGAAACAGAGCTCTGTAGAAAGATGAATGGAAAACCTAAGAACACCATGAATAAAGAAAGTAGGCTAACAAGTAGCATGAGAATACACAAATCGGGGCAATGAATCACCACCAGCTTGCCTCCTCACCTAAAAGAGGCATTACATGAGGCGGAAGAGCAAATCCATGCTGAAACTGAGTACCCTGTAGTTCGTGTGACAAGATGATGGAGAGGCCTGACCAGGATTCTGCGTGTCCCGAAATGACGGTGGTGGTAGGGTAATCAATGGCGTAATTGGCGAGAAGATCTGCTACTTGGTTAGCTTCATGAAAAATGTGATTGATGTGCCATGTGTGTAATTTTTGTTAGGAATTATTATTAGTGCTCACATTATTATGTTGAGTTAATATTACAATTATTATAATATATTGTTTTAACAATATATTATTATAGTGTTTTGTTGTACCCGTAAAGTTGTAAACAGTAAATGGTTTGTTGACTTACCTATTTTATAGAAGTCAGTTTTCCTATGTATATGGCTATTTAATACTTTGTGTATGTAATTTAGAAATGCTCCTACAATATCAATTTATATTTCCTTTGTTAATCTGTTGCTGCTCTAAGATTTGGTATCAGAGCAGGTGAATCTGCTGACAGAAATTAGAGAGGATTGCTTCATGGAATGTTAAAGATATTGAAGGGCTTCTCCAATTTTTTTGGTTGCCCTGATAATGAGAGATCACGTTTGAGTGAAGAATAAAGTTTTGTAGTTCTGAAATAATAGATACAGACTACCATTTGAATCGGACGTCTCCAGTTGTACATCGTGTTCTGTATTCAAGTTCTGCAGATCCGTGTATATCTTTCTCTTCAAGATCGACTTCCAATTCGGGTATCAGTGGTGCCTCAGGCCTGCATACAGTTCTAATTACAATTGTACAGTGGATTTATTGCCTCATGGACGTGTTGCTCTTTGTTATCTTTGTGAGGATGTAATCTTGTTTAAGATCTAAATAAGGCGTGACAATCCGACCAAGGCTGATCCATACGAAGCGGATCTCACAATCTGACTCGAGTTCGATTCCTGTGTAAAGAAAAAAAACGTGGACTCCATCAGTTTCGTTCCCGTATTACATCCACATCGACCGACCTGCGTATTGCGTTGCGTCATTTTGGTAATTGTGATCAGTTTTATCGCTGTTTTGGGCATTTTCATTTTTTTGCCGTTTTTGGACATACCGAAATTTTTCACAAGGAAAAGAAAAAAATTTGCCATTTTTGGAAAGGGTCCGGAAAGAAGTTGGACTTAGAACTTAAAAGTGTTATATCTTTCACCTCGTAACTCAGATTGAGGTGATGTTTTTTTTGAAAATGTATGTTTTTTAAAGATCTTTGCATTGATTATATGCTTTTTGCTGCTAGACCAATTTTTTATTTTTGGAAAATATTTCAAAAATTATATATATATGTATTTTTTTAAAAAAATTGTGTCACTTTTGTCTGGACGCACTTTCGCTTGTACGCGACGTCCATAGTGAGGGGGTGCATTATCGGTTGAAACCGACACCCAAGAGAATTGTAATATGAGCCTCAAAGATAAATTTGCTAACTAAGTAGCAAACTGATGGAGGAGGAAGGAGGCATGGAGGTGGAGGTCGAGGCAACCTCTCGTCATCCCAACGAGGGGCCGCACAAAATGATTTGGTGGCACTGGTGTGCAGTGTGAGTATTTGATTTTCAGTGTGGTTTCCATTTTCTCAGAGTGCTTCTATTTGCAGTGTTCCTGTTTTGTGTGGTATTTGATGGATGTTGGAAAGAAAGTTGTGTTGGAGTGCAGATGATGCGCTGATCCTCTGATGACTTGGTCCTCCTGAATTCGTTGGAAGATGGTCAGCTAGTAGAATACGTTCACTAGCATTAGTGACCATGTGCAGCAAGACCTAACTAGCAAGATCCATTCAGGAGTATGTTCTTCGATGCAGTTTGCTTCTCAGTATCTATATGTGTGGAATTTCACATTGTGGGGGGGAATACATACCAATGTTCCATTCCCATTCTGTACCCAAAACGACTTAGTCAAGGAAAGCTTCCAGTGGCAGTGGCAGTTTTCTATGCTGTTCGAGATCGAGTGGCAGCGATCAAAGACAGAGACTACAATTAAGAACATTACGATTCTTATAGGAAGTAATGTGAAATCTTTTCAGTATATCTTCTATTGTGCAGTTTTGTGATATGCATGTTGTGTTTCCTACATAATTCCCTCGATGTATAAGCATAGTGGTGAATGAGAGTAGCACGAGTAAGTCGGTTCATGGATCTTGAAAGGGTTTGTGGGAGGATCCGAAAACCACATGAGGTCGACAGTTGATGAGGTTCTGTCACTTCAAGGTTTGTGGTAAGCTGAAAACCATGGAAGGAGCGAGCCTTTCTTTTGGATCAAGGTCATGAGTCACGAGTCACATGCCACAGGGTGAGCATACCGCTGAGAGGAGTGTGTGGATGTTTTTCTACCATGTTCGCACTAAGGGGGAATGTTAGGAATTATTATTAGTGCTCACATTATTATGTTGAGTTAATATTACAATTATTATAATATATTGTTTTAACAATATATTATTATAGTGTTTTGTTGTACCCGTAAAGTTGTAAACGGGTAAATGGTTTGTTGACTTACCTATTTTATAGGAAGTCAGTTTTCCTATGTATATGGCTATTTAATAGCCTGTGTATGTAATTTAGAAATGCTGAATACAATATCAATTTATATTTCCTTTGTTAATCTGTTGCTGCTCTAAGAATTTTACCAACCAAAAAAGAATGTTAGAGATGAAGGGATTTAATTTCCATGAGGGGGAAGACCCACGAGAGATAGCATGAGTAATAATTTGGGAATCACCTTCAATGAAAAGAGTTTCACACCCAAGATTGACAGCCAGATTTGACACCTTCTAAAAGAGCTTGTGCTTCGGTCAAATTACAGGAACAGTCCAAAATAGGGAAAGAACCAATGGAGATGAGAGTGCCAGAATCACTCCTGATAATGCATCTAGCGCCTGATTTACTAGGGTTACCCCTAGAAGCCCCATCAAAGTTCAGTTTCCACTTGCCCATAGGGGGAGGGCGCCATTTGGCCCTTTTTCTTCTAATTAATTTCTCAACTTGAGAAAGACCTTTCTTGATGATTGAACCAGGACTGGGGAGTTTAATGAGAGGCCAAGAATTTCTGATAGTTGCATATGTAGAAGAGAGTGAGGTTTGAAAGACTATATTTGTTGACATTCTCAGAGATGGCCACTTCTAATTTATTAAGAAAAATAGGGAGCTCAATAGACTGCTCCTAAAAAAGAAGATTACGCTCCCACCAAATGTGCCAGATGAGGAAGAAAGGAGCGATGAGCCAAATGGAACTGAGAGAACTATCTTTACCATACCTAGGCTAGGAAAGAAGCGTATCAATAATATTATTACATGGGGCCTAGACAAGATTCAATTTGGAAAGAAGCCAGTGCCAAAATTGGAAGCGTAAGAACAAAAGAGGAACAAATGGTCCTGATCTTCCTCGGCTTCACCACAAAGCACACATTTAGAGGGACCGACATAGCCCCAATTTCTTCTCCTCGCCTAAGTAAGAAATTTCTTTTTAAGAACCAACCAACCAAAGATGGCCACCTTGGGCAAGAGATTGGGGTGCCAATAACCCAAGGGGCTGGGAGAACTCAAGCTCAACTGAGAAATGAGGTGAGCATAACCAGATTTCACCATATAGTTTCTTGAATTGTCACTGAGCCAAATCAGATTATCATCACTTGCATTGAAATGAACATGCCTGGCCCAAAGGGCTTCAGAAAGAGTAGTAGATTCTTGTAGGGATGCCCCAATGGACGAAATATTTTTCCATTCCCAGGATGGTGAGCCATTCGGATGCTGACGACCAAAATCAGCTACTTTAGTGCCCCAAGTGACACTGGTAGCATTCATAACTCTGTTGAGATTGGAAATAAGGTTAAGTGGGTGAGACCCATTCCAGCTGTCCTCCCAAAAGGTGGCTAATTGACCATTGTTGATTTTCCAGGAGACCGAGTCAGTGATCAAGGATTTGCATTTGCATAAAAAGTTCCATATATGAGAGCCTTTGGGAGCTCAATGCTGGAGAGTAGGAGCTTAGGTCGACCCGCCTCAAGATATTTATGTGAAAGAACTTGAAAACCAGCCATTTAGAATCGGTGATAAAATTCCAAACAAGTTTGGCACCAGGGCTAGATTCTAAAGATTCAAATCTAAAATGCCCAAGCCACCAAGAGATTTGGGAAGCTTGACAGTCTCCCACTTCACCAAATGGAATTTTCTCTCTTCATTATTCCCTTGCCAAAGGAAGGTTCTGACTAATTTCTCAATTTTGTGCAAAATAGTCTTAGGAATCATCAAGACTGACAACATATATATCGGAAGGGCTAGGAGGACTGAGTTGATCAGGAGAGCACGACCAGCCAAGGACAACCATTTTCCTTTCCATGAAAGTAATCTTGCCGACAAAGAGTTGAGAAGCCCATCCCAAAGATTCACTTTACCATTACCAGAAAAGAGAGGGATCCCCAAATATTTATGGGGGAGGGAACCCACCGCAAAGCCTAAAATTGCCTTAATCCTGCCCTGCAGCCTGGGAGCGACATTGAAGAAGAAAATAACAGATTTGTGATAGTTGATTACCTGACCAGAGGCCAACGAATAGGAGTCCAGTAAGAAGGAAAGGCAACGGGCTTCCGGGATGGACACTTGACCGAAAAGGAAGGTATCATCGGTGAACTATTGGTGTGAAAGGGGGGAATATTGGACATCGACCAAAAACCCTTGAGCTCCCGACCTAAAGAGAAGCTTTAATACTATGACTGAGAGCCTCAGAAACCAAGATGAAGAGGAAGGAGGAAAGAGGATCACCTTTCCTTAGACCTCTACTACTACTAAAGAAACCTTCGGTAGAACCATTGACCAAAAAAAAACTGAGGTGATGAAATGCAGTTGAAAATCCAATTACAAAAATGCTTGCCAAAGCCCATAGCTTGAAGGGATTTGCAAAGGAATCTCCAATTGATACGATCATAAGCTTTGCTGAAATCCAATTTGATCATCATACCAGAGCGGTTGGAAGAGTGAAGAGTGTGAATCATTTCATGGGAAATGATTATACCATCAGCAATAGATCTTCTTGGGATGAAACCACTTTGTTCCGGCGCAACAAGCTTATGTAGAAGAACACTCATCCTAGACGCTATAGCCTTTGAAATGATTTTGTAAGAAGTATTGCAAAGGGAGATCGACCTGAAATCATCAAGTGAGACTACTTGCACCTTTTTAGGAAACATGCAAATAAAAGTATGATTGAGAGCACCAAGGAGCTTTCCTGAACATCTAGATTCCTCCATGGAATGCCAGATGGTATCCCCAATGACATCCCAAAAGTCTTGGAAAAATGAAGCAGGAAAGCCATCCGGACCAGTGCTTTATCCCTTTACATAGAGAAAATAATCCTTCAAACTCCATCCTTAGAAAAAGGAGAGAGAAGTTGAGCATTGTCACTCTCATCAAATAAAATAGGAATCTAATCAAAGAAAGGATGTTGTTCCACCAGAGAAGAGGCTTCATCACCATTCAGGAGCTTTTGAAAAAACAACACCATCTCTGATTTAATCAGAGATTGAGAAGACAACATCGAATCATCAGCTAACTTTAGTGAGGAGATATAATTGACATTTCTTCTAGCTTTGACAGAGGCATGGAAGAATTTGGTATTCTTGTCCCCATTAGCTAGCCAAATTTCATGAGATTTCTGTCTCCAATGAATTTCTTCTTTAAGTAGAAGATCACCAAGCTCGTTGAGAAGAGATTTTTCATTGATGAAATCTTCCTGAAACATACCTCTGGAGAAAACCGATTTGTTTAGAAGGCGCAAAGCATTCTCAACTCTTTGTTTTTCTTGAAAAATATTTTTGAAACAGGAAACATTCCATTCCAACAATTTGTCTTTTAATAGAGAAAGCTTCTTAGAAAGTTTGAACATCCACGTCCCTTCCACCTCAAAGGAATCCCACCAAGAGTGAATAAGAGGCCTAAGAGAAGGGTCCTGCAACCACATGGACTCAAATTTGAAAGGAGAACGACGTGGTGGGATGTCAAAAGAAATGTTGAGAGAGACCGGAAAGTGATCGAGATCCAGAGAGAGGAAGAACAGAACATTTGATGAGAAATTTGTGTTGTAGCCAATCTTCGGAGACCAAAAAATGATCCAAATGCACCGCCATAGAACTAAAACCAATATGCCGATTGATCCAGGGAAACCACCTAGAGCTGGGTTCCAAATCAATTACTTTGGTGGAGGTAAAAAGGAGGTGAAATCCACTTGAGAGAGAGGCTTCCATTGAATTCCTCCTCTTTTATCTTTGTCGAGAGAGGGTAGCGTTGAAATCCCTAGCCACTATAGTCTTGGAGTTCTGAACAGGATCAAGGATTGTCTGAATCTTCGACCAAAGCTCCCTTTTTTTTAATGGGGTGTTAGGACCATAAGTATTACAAAGAAATAAGGACACATCAGAATGTTTGATGAAAACTTTACACCAAATGAAATTGGGGTCGACCACTAAAGGCTCAAGATAACAAAAATTGGAATTCCATAGAATTCCCAAGCTGCCAGAGGCACCAAAAGAGTTCGAGAAGCAACCTTCCCAACCTTTACACTTCCAAAACTAGTCTTACTTACATTCCTTGGAGGACATTTTAGTTTCTTGAATTAGACATATAAAAGCTTTAGTATCAAGAGCATAACATCTCAGCAGAAATGTTGTTTGTTAGGGGCATTCAGACCCCTAACATTCCAAGAGAAGAGGATCATTGGATCTTCGGAGAGGACCCACCTCTCCTACTTGAGGATGTAAAAAAGGAATGAAGCTAGAGCTACTTACCTATAGCAATGACTTTGAGAGAAAGGGTGTTTCTGGAGGGTCGACCAGGATGAACTTTCGCCCCCTATCAATGTTTAGAATGGCAAGAGTCGGCAGGATTGAACATTGCTCCAAGTTGGCCAAAGAGGGATCAATGAGAGCCTTATCCGGGCTAGAAGTGAAATCCTCAAATGAACCATTGATGGAATGAAGCACCTCATCCTTCTCAATTACCCATTTTTCCAAGGAGGTAGCATCAGCTCTGAGGCCCATCACGATACCTTCTTGGAAAAGAGATAGAATCCTAAAAGAATCTTGAACTACTGATGTAGTTTCTTTGACCAAGGATATAGTGCTCGGATTAAGCACGAGAGGTCGGACATAGATACGAGCTCGGGAGGTTAGCCGCTTTAATGGGATCGATCGAAAGAAGGAGGACTAGTAGAGATGGAGGCTGAGGACGAGAAAACTTTTTCATCTAAGCTACATTGCTAGAAATGGGAGGATTTTTGCAAGATTTTTACAAATGCCCAGTGGTGCAGCATTTGAAGCAATTATCGAAATAGATTCATAATCCACTTTCTGAACCCATTGACCCATGGGGGTGGAAATGACTATGAAATCCTTTAGTTTAAAGAAGGGATCAATAGAAATGCATATCCTGGCAAAGGAAGAAAGAGTACCTTCCAAAGTAATAGGATCAATGTGCACTACATGACCTAAGCTGGAGTAAATTTTAGAGAGAATGGAGGAGGACCAAAATTCACTAGGTAGAGATTATAGTCTGATCCAAATGTGAAGGCCATCCATTTCTACTTGAGCTAGATCGAAATGAGTAGACCACTCGTGAATATGTAGATCCGATTTAGTGAAGAGAAATCCTTTCCTCTCCAAGGTGTCGTCCCTCTGTGCTTTGAACTTCGAAGGATAATGAGAAAAAAAACACTCTTGAGGAAATGAATGTGAAGGCCACTACCCCACTGAGTGTCGCACCAGATCTAAATACCTTCAACCGAGAGTCGACGGCCCACGAATTTAGCTAAAATAGCTCTATCACCGAGAAGGGTGAGTTGGTCTGCCAAGTCAGCCGAATCCACCACAAAGACAGAGACATAATCTGTCAGGATAGAATCACAACAGGACGAGTTGCTCAAGGGGTTATCATTGGGAAAATGAAAATCCTTTTTTAATCTAGGCCCTAGGTGATTCAAAGAACACAACCGAAAGACCATGACCCGCATCTAGTGCTTTGCCTGAAACTTTAGGGGGAGGCCGACCGACCGTTGCACATTTTGAATTTTGAAAAAAACAACCATTACTCAGCCATTGCGCTACCACTTCCCCTTCATCACTCTCTAGAATCCTAAATCCATAAAATGTTAAAAGTATCTAGAAAACTCCATTTAAAAGGTATTTTGTATTCAATTATTTTCAACCTTATCTTGTTGCATTAGTTTTTCTAGATATGTTGTAGCATTCATCATCAAGAAATCTTGTATGCATGGATTACATACTTATCCTTCCTCCTTTCTAAGTATATTAAGGTAAGAACTCAAAGATTCAAATTTCTTTTGATTGTTTACAAATTAGATTTTTGTATGGTTTTGAGAAATTTTGTAAGGATATTTTTTTTTTAATGTTTGTTGACTAGTATAACATTGTTTTAGCTTAATGTTCAACTACCCAACAAGTCATTTTTCCATTTTTAGCAATAATTTTGTTATGGGAATTTTTACCATAACTTTAGCTTCATCTATTACAAGCCTCTTTTTGTATTTTGCATTGATCCGGTTTTTTCTATTTTACCAAACTTTAACCTAAGTGTTCAAACTTGTCCTAGTTTGCAGAACTTTATCCTCATTGGATAATGAATTTAACTTCATTTATAATTTCTATGTGGGAAGTTTTGGATATGCTTTTGCATTGTCTTACGAATATGATACATGTACCAAGAGGATAAAAATATCTCCCTACTCTGTCTTGACATTATGCATTCTTTCTAGAAAATAAAACTAATTATAAAATCAATTTTTAAAACATTTTTGACAGTTTTAGGGAACATTATCATTTTTCAAACATGAACATGTACTCAAATATTACGACTAAGTGTATACGCATTCACATATGTATTGTTTTTTAAAAGTCTAAAGCATTTTAGATTTTAAATGCAGACATGTTTCACATTATTTACTGTATTTTAGCCTCTGTTATATATTAAATTTTTGGGCTGAAATTTAAAAGAAGATTATATGACAAGGAGTAAGGATGGAAATTTTTTCTGACATTAGTTTGTGTAGTATTCAAATAAGGAGTAAGGATGTAAATTCAGTAGTGGTATAATATAATTTCACTAATTCATATCTAAATGATGTTGTTTTATTATGACCATTCACATATGTGAATGTGTGTTCACGTTGTTAGAATTGTCTTAGTCCATCCATTATACCAATAGTTAACGAAGTGTCATGTGTATTTTGTTGGAAATGAGGTGTCTCAGCCTTGTTGTATTCATTTAATATTTTCTTACAACTATGTTTAAAAATAAGTTGTCAAAAGATACCCGAGATAATAGTATATCATGGAAGGGATATTATTAGAGATATTATGACAGATTTTATGACATCTTTAAGGGTCAAAAATAAAGGAGAATATTGTGATTGAGCCTAATTTTAGAACGAAATCTTTCTCTTTAATGCAATCCATCTCATTATAGGTTTTACACATGTGTTGTAAACCATAGATGATTTCTTGTATAATCGAGGTCTATAAATTGAAGACTTGAAAAATAAGTTTGTATGGTGAGTTTTAAAAGTACTTGTTATGTTGGAATGTAGACTAGATTCTTCCAAAATTGTTTCTAGTGATACTCTTGCAAGAAACTTGCTCTACAAGTGTATATAATCTTGTTATTATATTTGAAATACATTGAGTAGGATTTTGGAGTGTGGATTTTTTCATCCGAAAGGATTTTCCCCTGCGAATATCTTGTGTTTTGTTAATTGTTTATTTTTTTGTTATGAATGTGTTGCTGAAATTTTTGTAACTGTTTGATTAGTTTTTTAAAATTTTACATAATATCTCTCCTCAAGATTAGTGTAAGAAGTTGTTCCACTACTCTAATTTCCTTACAAGTAGTATCGAGCTCCGATCACCTTCTTTCCAATTGTGTGGTTGTTGGGTTTTTGTGTTAATAAAGGTTTGAGTGGAGCTTATACAAAGGATAGTTTGTGATCTTGGTGCGAGATATTTTGCAAATGGCGAGCACATCTAAGAGGATTGAGGTAGATAATTTTTATGACATGAACTTTGAAATTTGGAAGTTGAATATGGAATATCTATTGATAGATCGTGATCTATGAGATGCGGTGGATGAAAATGTCCATAGGCCTACATATCCAAATTTGGCTGAAAAATATGATGTAATGGATATCACAGCTAAAGGTCTCATTACACTGTGTCTTGCATGATTCAATCCATATAAATGGTCATAAAGAATCCACTTCAAAGAAGCTTTTGAAGAAGTTGGGTGAGATATAACAAGCTAAATCTATAGTAAATAAGATTTTCTTGATGAAGAAGTTGTATTCTATGAGAATGGAGGAAAGTGGACAAATCTCTGAGCATCCGGAAACATTCAATATGTTGGTGACCTAGTTGACCTTAGTTGGGGTTAATATGGATGAAGAAGAAAGGTGCCAAACCTTGTTGTGTTTGTTACTAGACTCATGGGATAGCTTAGTCATGGCCATTGGGAGCACTTTAGTCACTCTAAAGATGGAGGATGTTGTTAGTTCTCTCCAATTCCAAAGAGGATTTAAGTGTTTGAGGAAGACCAAAATAATGAGGGAAATATGAGATGAAACATGGTCGCTCCAAGAATAAGGGAAGATCAAAATATCTTGGTAAGTCCAAGGCGATATGCAATAAATGTGGCAAATCGGACAGCTTCTAAAAGGAATGAAAATAAGAAAAGAAAAAGAAAAAAAGAAGCAAGATTCTAACTCTAAGTCTAAAAAGGAAGATCGTTATGCCTTTACTCGCATCTTTGACCACTCATGCAAGTGATAATGCATGGTTGATAGACTCAGGTGCATCTTTCCACATGAATCCTAACAAAAACTAGGTTTAGTAATAATGAAAACTATGGTGGTGGTAAGGTGTATTTGGGTGATGATTCTTTCCTTTACATTGTTATTCGTAGTAGTATTCATGTGAAATTTTCTCGATGGTAGAGTTAGAAGATTTGATGGTGTCTTGCATATCCCATGACTAACAAGAAATTTATTATCTCACATTGTTAGCAAGAAAATAAATGTGGGTGTACATGTACAATTTTCTAAAGCATGTGTGAAAATGGTGAGAGGTGCTATGGTGATAGAAAGAGGAAGTAGATTGGGTACATTGTACCAACTTGATGCATGCACGCTTTAGAGCAATAGCACTTCGATAAAACTAAGCTAGAAACTACTTCGCTGAAAAAGAAGATGGTTTCCTCTTTGGCAAATGGTCATGGCTTCCACGTACCAAAGGGTGCTCTGTCTATTGGATCAAAATTTCCTACGAGAAAGACCATGTTATGGCACCAAAGGCTTGGCCACATTGGAGAGAATGGTTTAAAAGCCCTAAAAATGAGAACCTCATTAAGGGGCTGAATGATTGCAATAACTGGAGTTTGATTTCTATAAGCATTGTATTTATGGAAAACATAACCACGTTCAGTTTTATTCATCTACTCATAAGTCTTCATGTACCTTAGAAATGATCCATACAGATGTATTCGGTCTTGTTAAGGTTTCTTCTATTGCTACATCAGTTTATTATGCTACTTTCATTGGTAATTTTAGTAGAGAACATGGGTATATTTTTTAAAGAGTAAATCTGAAGTTTTTAGTCATTTCAAGGAGTTCAAGGCTATGGTTGAAACTCAGAATGGAAAGAAAATTAAATGTTTGAGAGCCGACAATGGCGGTGTGTATTGTTTTGTAGATTTGATAGATTCTATATAGATTTCTAGATTAAAAGACAAAAGACAACTCCGTATTCTCTGCAGCAGAATGGAGTTGTAGAAAGAATGAACAAAATGTTGATGGAGAAGGCTAGGATCATATTGAGTGGAGTTGGCCTAGAAGAAAATATTTGGGTTGAAGTTTTTCCACTACTTGTTATTTGATAAATAGATCTCCTACATCAGTGCTTGTTGATAAAATTCAATGGAGGCATGGTTGGGGAAAATAATTCACTTAGAAATCTAAGAGTTTTTCGTCATGAGGCATATGTAGATGCGCCTAAGGAGAAGAGAACAAATTTGGATTCTAAGGCTATCAAATGTATCTTCATCGGCTACGAATATGGTGTGAAAGGATACAATCTTTGGGACCATGTTGCTCAAAATTTAATTCATTCTAGAAGTGTTATTTTTAGAGATATTAAATCTTCCCCTGTTGATTTTAAGCTAGAAAAACATAAAGAAATTGAACAGAAAAAGGATGTGGTTCAACTTCCTTCTATTCCCGAGAAACTTGAATCGAGACCCCAAGATAAATAAGAAGGTGAAGAGATCTCATTGATATACGAATATTCATAAGTGGACGAAGAGGAGAATGAAGTGGAAGAATATCCACCTCATCTTGCTCGAAGGTCTACAAGGAATAGGAAACCACCTAAAAGGTGTGGGTGTTCACCTGATGATTGGAAGTGTATTTTTACTTTGAGTACTAACATTGATGAACCGAGATCTGTATAAGAGGCTTTGGGTATGAATGATGTAGAGTCCTTGAAAATATCCATGGATGAAGAGATGGAAGCTCTTAAAAGGAATTATACATGGGACCTTGTACCATTTCCTGAACATTGGAAACCTGTTGGATGTAAATGGGTGTTTAAAAAAAGATTGGTTTACATGGAAATGTTGAAAAGTATAAGACACGGTTCATTGTGAAGGGTTACTCTCAAGTTGAGTGTATTGGTTACGGTGATATCTTTTCTCCTGTTGTTAAAATGACATCCATTCGATTTTTATTATTTATTGCAACGAAGCTTACAACCTAGAGGTTGAACAAGTGGATGTGAAAATTACTTTCCTTCATGGTGATTTGGAGGAAGAAATCTATATGACACATCCATAGCACTACATGGTGAAAGGTAAAAGTAAGTCAGCTTGTAAGTTAAAGAAATCCCTATATGGCCTTAAAAATTTCATAGGATTTAGTACCAAAATGTTTGATACATATGTGTTGAGTTTGAGATTTTGCGATCTAAATCTAATCACCGTGTATATTTTAAATTTGATGGTGATTATTTCATGGTAATTTCTTTATATGTTGATAACATGTTGTTTATTCGAGAAGGAAAAGGTTTCATTGCAGAGATGAAATCACAACTCTCTACAAAATTTGAAATGAAAGATCATAGTGCAACAAAATACATACTTGGGACAAAGATCGAAGAGATCGTGAAAACATAAAATATGCATTGGCTAGAGTAAGTATGTTTGTTCTATTTTTAAAAGGTTTAACATGCAGGATTGTAAACCACTTTGTGTTCTGTTACATTGGGAATGAAGCTCTCTATTTAACAATGTCCTTCATCCCTATTGAAGATAGAAGACATGAGTAGATTACATTACCGTGAGTTCGAGTTGGAATCTTAATTTTTTTATGCTCTGTATAAGACCAGAAATTTCCCAAACAATGGGATTTATTTCTCATTTTATGTCTAATCTTGGAAGAGTGCATTGGGATGCGATTAAGAGGGTCTTCATTTATTTGTAGGATTAGCATTCCCTAGGTATTCATGGTTTGGTGGATTTAGATTGGTCTCAGTGATGTCGATATCATAAGGTCCACCGGTGTATATGTGTTTACTATTAATGGCGGTGCAATCAATTGGATGAGCAAGCGATGGGTTGTCATCGATTTGTCCACTACGATGCAAAGTACATGGCGATACTCATACTTGTAAAGAATCCATTTGGTTGAAGTGTTTGTGTTCGGACATGGGATTGAAACAAAGTGCGATTACATTTATCATGACACTCATAGTGCAATCTGCCTTGTGAGGAACCCAAATTTTCATGCTAGGACTAAACACATTGATGTTCAGTACCACTTCGTGAGAGATATAGTCGAGGATGGTAGGGTGAAGCTGGAAAAGGTAGAGATAGTTGTGAATGTTGCAAATAAATTAACTAATCTCATGAGCACAATGAAATTTAGGTGGTGTTACAATTAAATGGGCCTTGTGGACCCTATCAGTTGATCCATGATGGTATGTTTCCTTGGCCCTTGCAAGGTATTTGACAAGTGGGAGATTTTTGGAAATGATGCGTCTCAACCTTGTTGTATTCATTTGATTTTTTCTTACAGATGTGTTTAAAAATAGGTTTTCAAAAGATTCCCATATGATAGTATATCATAGAAGGGCTATTTTTAGAGATATTATGACAAATTTAATGACATCTTTAAGGGTAAGAAATAAGGGAGAATATTGTGAATGTGGGAGCCTAATTTTAAAACAAAATCTTTCTCTTTAGTCAATCCACCTCATGAGAGGTTTTTCATATGGTTTTGTAAACCATAGATGTTTTCTTGTATAATCAAAGGTCTATAAATTTGGGACTGAAGCTCGATAACAAAATTTTGTTAACCCTTGTCATTTATCATGAACACTTAGGAACTGAAGCTCGATAACAAAATATTTGTGCAACTATCTTGAATGTTGTTGGTTTGATTATGTGTGTTTGTACTTGTTTCCCTATCAGATCAACTTGTTTACTTCTCATGTTGCATTGCATTTTGTATGTTTCATGGAGTTGGCATTTTAGTAATGGACCTTTGTTTGTACGATGAATTTTCATGTCATTCTACACTTTTTTCATATGCTTACATTTTTAATAAGGACCGATGATGATGATTCTTAGCAATGGGATGAAATAAATATTATTTTACATGGTATTGGATCAATGATAGCTCAATAGCCCTTCTTCATTATTTTTCTTTTATATCCCCTTTCTTCTTTCTTCTATATTCTACTATTTCTACTTGGGGTATCATATCCATCCTCATTATCCTATCTATTTCCTTATTCTTTTCGATCGTCAATCGACTTCTTTCATCACCTCATCGACACTCGAGGGGGCATCCTTCACTCTACTAATTTTTCTTCCACTCCTTCAAAAATTTTAGTTGTTTTTGTTTGTCTACTTTCTTTGAAGTGGCATAGCTTACGCCACCCCAAAGAGGGGAAAATGTAGACACCTATAGTTTGGTCAAAGAAACTTTATTACTAAACTTGCATTAATTATTATAATCCCCATTAATTTACTACATTATGCTATTAAATAACCCAACTAACTCTCTATAATCCCTAAATCACACCAATACCCCTCTAAGATTCCACAAAACCTATCCCTATTAATTAAGCCACTTAGGGTTAATAAAACCATTCTTACCCTTCTAAAAGATACTTACCTTTCTAAAAGTGCATTTTACTTTCCAAAGTCCATTTCATTTGGATTTCACTTTTTGGGCCTTTTTGTCTCACATGCATCCAAAACATCCCTTTCTTGAAATCGAAAACTATAAATAGACCTCTACCCCCTCACTTTTCTAAGAGCACTTCTCCTTCTTTAGCATAAACTATAGTATTTTTCTAGGATTAAGAGCATTATTCCATTGTTATTGAGCTATTGTCTTTCATTAAATATTCCAACTCAAACTTGAGTAAATGAGAGGAACCATATGGTCTTGTATCCATTAATGGTGAGCTCTCACTCAAACCCTTGAGCATCAAACAATCAAATTTGATTCTGCAGGATCTTCTTAGGTTCATGTTTTGTAGCATTTAAAGAATAGAGAGTAGTACATACATGTTAGTTTGATGTTTTTTCAAATTTATAATGCATGCATAGGAATAACTCTTGTTTATCTCTTATCTTGATGGTTCATAGTTAAGTTGGCAAAGCTTTGAGGTTTCTTTAGTGTTCTAGTCTTATTTCTATAGCTTTCCTAGCTTATACATGTTCATAAATATTTACTAGTCCTTCAAATGTCACCATTTTTTTGTGATGTTCAATGTCATGACAAACATATAGAACTAGGAAAGAAGAGCTCTTAAAGCTATCAAGATCAACATTTTTCCTTCACCTTTTCTCCATGCACCAAAATCTCTGCTCATAGTTTTTCCTTTGAGGTGAGGGATGTCGAGGACAAAAAATATCCATGGAATAGTCAATCGACGAGGTAACACTGTAAAATACCAAGGTGCATACTCAATTGAACATCCTGGATCCTTGACATGTCTCAATGGTACCCATGGTACTGGCACCATATTCTCAAAATTGGCCCTATATCTATCCATATGAAGTTGTGGACCCATGTCAAAACCTTCTGGGCTCTGCATGTGTACCACATATCATGCCCTGACACATCCTAAATAATACCAAACTGCCTCTGACATCTATCCACTCTATAAAAATCCCTGATGTAGCATCGACTCCCAAACATAAAATGATCTACCATAGCTAGGCTGATCTCTACGCCATCCTCGAGCCACTAAAGTTTCTATAGCGCCTCCATACTAGATGCACCTATTAGAGATCATCAAACTCTTAATGATAATGATAGGTATCTCCCATATTAGGCCAAACATCATCTTCGGATGGAACCCAACCCATCCCGATGGATCCTTTAGGGAAATAACTCATAAAACACATGTGGGATGGCCAATGGTTATGTGATCCTAGGCCCATATCTATAATAATCTAGTCAGCCTACCGTATTTTGATGGTAGTAGGTGATAAGGTGAAGATCCCAATATAAATGTGTCAATATACACTGGCCCCAACAATATCTCTCACCCTCAACTAGTCCACGTACTACTCCATAAGACCAAGCGGGAATGAATCATTAGTGTTGTCTATAAGTAGAATGCCACTAAAAATGCCATCAAGTAAACCACCACCCTATCTAACTTTGGGTCTGTTATACACTCGATGTTGTCGAACATTCATACCTTGATGAGGTATATCCTCAAATATGAATAGCTCTAATAGACAAGATATGATATTAGTCTAGCGACTTGTGTACTCAATCAATAACCATAGATGGGCACCCATAGAATCCTCGATACATCCTCCGGTGTGATAGTGATCTCACCGATCAAAATCTGAAAACACTATCTCTCATTATGCCACCTCTCAGCTAAGGATGTGAAGAGACCATGATCAAGGGTAATCTTTGCATACGCCACATGATCTAATCCAAAGAATGTATAAAAGGATTTCCAAATACTCCCTCTCCTCATAAAAACTTTCCTCTATGGCAACCAAGCAGCCATCTTGCTCCCTAGCTTATAAGGTTGGTAGTCGTCTCTATAAAATAACAATACACTTGTTATGATTTCATTCTATCTATATTCTTCTATTTCATTCTTCTACGTACTAATTTCTAATTTCTTCTACAAACATTATGAGACCACATTCTTGTATACTTATCCTATTTTTCTCAAAAATTTAGCTAAGTCTTTCTTTTTTGGTGCATGCACGCCCTTATGGACACCTACGTGCCCATATTGATGCCTACACCCCTAGTACATGTGCACCCTCCTACTAACGCATACACACCCATCTTGATACATACACCCTTAACTAATTTATAACCTAATCTAAACCCCCAAAGGCATACACTTCCAACATGATGTATAAGCTTGTAGTTTGGTGCGTGCACATATTTACTTTTTCCCCGATGCATACACATCCCTTCCAATGCATGCAAGTTTCCATAACCATATTTTCAATGTATACACATGCATGTACATGATTTCCCAATGCGTATGCATGCCAAATGATGCCTCGCACACCACTCAAGTGTGCACACGCGTTAAAACTACCCTAAAAATGCTAAAAAATGGCATTAAATGCAAAATTTGACAAGCATGGATAGGGCACTCATGTAGGATCCATCGTTATCATCCCATAAGTACTCCCAAACCTGGTTTGCATGTCTCATTCACCTCTAAACTCTCACCATCTCTCTCATAGTTCACAAATCACTCATGTGGTGAAAATTTGCAAGAGCTTCGTAACAAATGAACTAACCGTGATGATTTACCCACAAGAGGGGTATATATGGTTATTTTAATCCATCGTGATTCCCTCTCACCCACCGTGATGGCCAAAATGCTTAATTTAACCACCGTGATCATTATCACGCTTCCTTCTACTCACCTCAATAATTATTTTTACTAATTTTTTTCTACGTTGGGGCACTAAGTGCCACCTCGCTCATTTACTCTCCATGGAGCATTTTTCACTATTTATAGGTGATATTTTCTTCTATCTTCTTCTATTTTAGCCATCGTAATGATTATTGATATTAAATAATTATCTTTCCACTTGTTTTCTTCTCACCAGGGCATGTTTACTACCCGATGTCCGTCTCTTCACCCTTGAGAATTTCCGTGTACTTTTAGGGTATCTTTCATTTTCTAAATTCTTTAGACCGATCAAAAAAATTAAAAATTATGAAATCATAATCTTCCAAAAAATTACAAATTTTTTCCAAAAAATCGTAAACATTTCCAAAATTGACAAAAATTGGTAAACACATCATACGTAGCTGAAATTTGTGTCTCTCACATAGCACTCATCTTGTATCTTGTTGCAATTTTCATGTGTTTTGAAATAGTGACTCACGGATCATCTGAA
The DNA here is from genome assembly GCA_018340775.1 of Taxus wallichiana var. yunnanensis. Taxonomy (NCBI): domain Eukaryota; kingdom Viridiplantae; phylum Streptophyta; class Pinopsida; order Cupressales; family Taxaceae; genus Taxus; species Taxus wallichiana. The sequence continues at coordinate 599,145,361 of CM031239.1, read as the reverse complement.
TCTACAATCATTTACAAAATTTACGTTGCTTACTTCGTTTGTACTCTGGGGCACAATGAGTTTCTTGGTATTGTTTCGTAGTGCACATTACTTTTTCATAGGACCCAAGTGTCCTCCGTTCTTCTCCTTGCATGTACAATTTTCTTGGGGCATCATTTTTAACCCTTGTCATTCATCAGAAACATTTGAGACTCAATCTTGAAAACAAAATATTTGTGCAACTATCTTAAGCATTAGTTTAAGTGTGTGTGTTTGTACTCATTACCCCTTTAGGCTAGCTTGTTTACTTTCTCGTATTACATTGCATTATGTATGTTTCATGGAATTTGGAATATTTTACTTTCTCATATCAATGTATTGCATTTTTATGTTGCATGGAGTTGGAAATTTTAGCAATGGATGTTTGTTTGTATTATGGATTTTCATGTCATTCTACACTTTTATCGTATGCTTATATTTTAAATAAGGACTAATGAAGAAGATTCTTAAGCAATATGATGTAATAAACATTATCTAAATTCAAGGAAAATTCAAAGATGGCTCAATATCCCCTCCTTGTTATTTTTCTTCTTTCTTCCTTATTCTACTTTTTTTCATGTCAAACAATCCACTCCCTCCTCATTTTTCTATTTTATTTTTTCTCTTCTTTTCGATTGTCAATCAACCTATTTCATTTCCCTATCGACAGTCGAGGGGACATCCTTCACCCTACTAATTTTTCTCCCACTCCTTCAAAAAATTGTAGTCGTTTGTTTTTTTCTACTTTCTTTGAAGTGGCATAGCTTATGCCACCTCAAAGAGGGGAAAATGTAGACACCTATAATTTTATCAAAGCAATCTTATTCTTAATATTGCACTAACTATTCTCCTCCTTACAAATTGATGACACCTCATCAATTAGGCCTATCTAACTCTCCTTTTACGACATTATTTTGGTCATATTCCTCTTATAACCAACTAATCAATAATAGGGCTAATATAGCCTCTTATTAGCTAAATCCCCTTCTTATGTCATTCTAAACCACTTCTACCATATTTCTAGACTATCAGTCATTTCATTAGATTTAGTAAAGCCCTCAAAGCTCTCACAAGCTCCTAATTCCTCACTAATCATGATTTCTTAGCCTAAACCTAGATTAACTAGTCTAAGACATGTTTACCCCCTTTCTAAGTCATAAAGTGCTTTTGGTTTATTAATTTGTCCCACATGCACCAAAGTCTCCCATTCTTGGAAATGGAAAACTATAAATACCCCCACTACCCTAGACTATTTATAAGAACACTTCCTCCTTTCTAGCATAAACTATAGTATTTTTGTTTAGGATTAAGATCTTTCTTCATTATTTATTGAGCTATTTACTTTGTTATTGCATATTTCACTCAATCTTTTGGTAAATGAGAGAAACCATTCATGGTGATCTCTCATTCTCAAATACCTTGATAAATCAAATGATCATAACTGATTTCTAGGATCTTCTAGGTTCATTATCATAGTTTCCAAAGAGTGGAGAATATCTAGACATGTTAGGATTGCTTTTTATTTCAAGTTAATGCATGCAAAATAGTGGTTTCTTGCTTATCTCTTATCATTATGGTCCATTGAATGGTTGTTTAATGCTTTTGGGGCTTCTTAAGTGTTCTTACCTCATTTCATAGATTTTGTAACTTTTTCTTTGTTCACACATACAATTGTTTTTGATCTTGCATATCTTTCTTTCATGCCCTAGAATTTCTTAACCATGGAGTTGTCCCACATACACTTCTTCTTCTAACACTCCATTAAGAAAATCTGATTTGACATCCATTTGATGGACCTTCCATTTGTGATGAGCAGTTATGACAATAATTGTTCTCACGTTTCTAGCCTTGCTACTAGAGAAAATGTCTCATTATAATCACATCCAAGCATTTTTGTATCCTTTGACAACTAATCTTTCCTTGTGTCTTTCAATTTTTCCTTCGGGAGTAGTCTTGGTTTTATAAACCCACTTGACTCCAATGACTTCCTTTCCTTCTAGAATATCTACTAACTCCCATGTTCTATTCTTCTCTATTGCATGCATTTCTTCATCCATTGCTTCACATTTTTATGGTCCTTAATTGCTTCCTCAAAATAAATAGGATCAGCTGCTGAAAATAAAGCAAAATTAATCATTTCATCTTCATTTTCTTCATACCTTGATTGCTGCTCATAAATCTCTTGAACACTCCTCATTCTTCCTTGCTGCTGGAATGAGTCAGATGATGATGAATATTCCTCATTTGATGGTCCTTGCATGATTTTTTTGATGCTACCATTTGAATATGCACTCATTTTTTATATGGGTCCCCATCTTGGTGCATTGTTTTCTCTTCCATCTGCTTCTTCAACAATAATAATAGGTGCATTTGCTTTTTCTTATGGTTGTTCCACTTCTTGTGCATCTCCCCAAGATGTTTCCTCAATGAATTGAACATCTCTGTTGATTATCATCTCTTTTGTAACTAGATTGTACAATCTATAAGCTTTTAATTGCTCAATATATTTAATGAAAATGAACTTCTCTCCTCTGTTATCCCATTTTGATCTTCTTTTCTTTGGCACATGTGCATATGTTACACATCCAAAAACTCTCAAGTGTTCAACACTTAGTTTTCTTCCACTCCATGCTTCTTGAGGTATTTTATTCCTCACACTCTTTGTAGGACATTTATTTAGCAAATAGACTATTGTCCCAAATGCTTTAGCCCAAAATTCATCAGACAATCCTCTAGCTTTGATCATGCTTCTTGTCATTTCTTGAATGGTTCTATTCTTCCTCTCAGCTACACCATTTTGGTTGTGGTGTATACCTTGTTGTAAATTATTTATTGATCTCGTGTTCCTTACAGAATTTTAAGAACTCATTTGATATATACTCTCCTCCTCTATCCATTCTCAATGTATTTATATAATGGTCATTGTGTTTTTCAACCATGGCCTTGAACTGTTTGAATACTTCAAATGTTTCTAATTTATTTTTCAAGAAATAAACCCATGTCCTTCTATTGAATTCATTTATAAAAGTAATGAAATACACACTTTTAGACAAGGAGGGAGTCTTCATGGGACCACACAAATCTGAATGTATTAGCTCAAGAGGTGAGCTTTCTCTCAAGATTTACCTAAGGGAAAACATTTCTATGTTGTTTCCCCAATATGCAACCTTCACATACTTTTTTTGGTTGTTCAATAGATGATATCCCTTTACCCATTTTAATTTTATAAAGAACATTCAATCCACCATAACTCAAATGTCCATACCTGAGATGCCAAAGAGTAGATTGATCAATGACTATTGTTTTGAATGTTGTTGTTATTACATTTTGCATCCTCGATGAAACCATTCTATTATGTCATTTTACCATATAACTTCCACTTGTTGCTTCCAATTTTACAATATAACATGCATTCTCCATTTTATAACCTTGCCTTATATACATTTTGGAAAAGCTTCCCAATACTAAGAAGGTTATACTTAAACCTTGGGACATAGAAGACATTATGAATTTGCTTCTTATCTCCTTGCTTGGTGAGAATGAATACAATGCCTTTACCCATCATAGAAGCTTTTCATTTGTTCCCATCTTCATTTCAGATCTGATTGCTTCATCTATGTGATTAAACATCTCCTTATTTCCATACATATGGTTTTTGTATGAACTATCCAAATACCATATTTGTTTGTTTCCTTTCTTAGCTACATTGAAATTTAGAAGAAAATTTCCACACTTTTCATTCTTTTTAGGTTTGGTTTCTTTTTTCATTACATAATCTTGCATTATGATTGTGATTTCTCAAATCATATTCTTTCTTTCTACATTCACTTGCATTGTGCCCAAAAATTTGCAATAATAACATTGTACATTTAATTTTTCATACATTTGTGTAGAACCACCTCTAGAAGTTTTGTTTCCCCTTGCTCTACCTCTTCCTCTTGTTTTTCAATCTTGTTTGTTATTTATTCTAGCATTTTGTTGGTTTCTAAATCTTCCTCTTAATTTATTGTATGCCCCTCTCCCCATGTCTCTAAATTTTATATTTTTTTAAGGCTTGTTCATTGGAGAAGTTGGTTGATCTACTCATTATTTTTTCATGGGTTTGCAAAGAACCCATCAGCTCATCAACTTTAATTTGTCTCAAGTCCTTATAATCCTCTATTGCAACCACAAATGGATAAAATATGATTGGAAGGATCCTCAATACCTTCTCTATGATCTTATGGTCTTCAAATAATCCTCCATTAGTCCTCATTTAATTGAATATGGTCATTTTTCTTATAAAAAATCATTTATTGATTCTAATTATTTCATGAGAAGGGTCTCAAAATCTCTCCTCAACATCTGCAATCTAACTATTTTCACCTTGTCACTTCCTTGATAAGCATTTTGCAAGGTATCCCATGCTTTCTTGGAGTTTATAGCTGTTGTTATCCTTGGGAAAATTGAATCAATGACAACATTTTGAATATAGCTTAAGGCATTTGCATCCTTTCTTCTATTTTCTTTCAAAGCATTCTTTTGAGCTTGTGTGAGTGCATTAAAGGAAGCTTGGTCTACTACCTCTACATATCCTCCTTCAACTAGTTCCCATAGTTCTTGAGAAGAGAACAATGTATTCATCTTGATGCACCATATGTCATAGTTATTCCCATCAAATATTGGGGTTGTTTCCATGAGTTCATACCGCTTGTAGAAGTCATTATAATTGAAACCTAGAAACTAAGAACTCAAAATTTCCACAACCAATCACTCTGATACCAAGATGTTGGAAAAATATGGTACCAATAGTAATCAATAAGGGAAAGACACATTCAAAAAAAAAGCACACAAAAATATATCTATTATATTCTATTTAAAAATTCTTACAAACTCAGAGTTATGGCTCTCTATATTCTTTTTGCTTCTTTTACAATATCTACCTCGAGCTACTGCTCTATATTCTTCACTGAATATTCTTCTTGTTCTTTCTTCTTATATTTTTCAAGACAATTATATATCTCCCCATGTCTTTCAAAATATGTTGACCTTCGACACGAGACTTGAAATATCAATTAGATCCTACTCTTCATATATTTTAAATCCACTTAAATCCATTGTCATTAATTCTATTGAAATGCCTCTATGATTCTATCTTGAATTGGTTGCGATGTTAGGATTTATGTATCTTATATTCTCCAATGCAAATCTAATATCAATGAGATAGTTAAATGTATATCGCATTGTCAGTCTTCATCCATAGACCTTGTCAAAGTTACAAATCCTAAACCAATGAGTAAGCTCCACATTCCTCGCATGATTGTTAGTATTTTTTAAAGAGCATGTTAGTACGTTAAGCCTCGTCCAATGGGATAGCTCCACGCCCTTCACACTTGTCAGTCTATTAGGCTTTGTGCTTGTCTATGATTGGTTGTGGCTTCGCATCACAACACGTGATTATGTCTAACTTAAATTGTTGGCTCCATATAAATGTATCCATGTGTTTCTAACTTATTTTTTGATTTATGACTATTGAATGTAATGAATTAGACCAAACCCAATGAAATATAAGTTGTGGCTTATTCCAAGGGTTTGAGGTCTACTAGGGAAAAACAAAGAAAGGTTGGAAAAATCATTTCACGTGGCATATATCCCCTCTCCGAACTCAAGCCAATATTAAATAGAACTAATTCCGTAGATTTATGTCCGCCCAAAGAATTATAAATAAAATGCCACATGGCCTTTCACTTTGGTGAAAAATAAAAATTACTCCGATGGCCAAAAATCAAAAATAAATTTCTATCGGTGGGGAGGTTGAGAAGAGACGGAAAACATTTTTGAAATATATGTGGGTGGCTCAAGATTGTAAACTCCATTAATTCTAACTGATTTGATAAAATGTGGAACTAAAATTTTTGCTTCTAATATTGATATCCTCCTTTATTTTGGTCCTTGGAAAGTCATTTTATTTCATATTAAACAATGGTTGGAACAATTATCAAGTTTCTAATGCTATCATTTTTTCCATAGTTATGAGTGTAGACACTAAAATTAGGTCACGCTCCCCTTTGGTCCTTCATAAAATAAACACCTTAAACATAATCACTTAGCCATGACCCCTTTTATTCCACACTAATATTAATTTAATTTAATTAATTAATTCATCCTCCTCACAATATTTATTATTTAAATATCCTAATTGGGATAATGCCCACATATCCACCTCATCTAGCCACCTCATCCTAAGACCTATTCTTAGTAAGTTACCAAAACTAACTAAGACCTACCCAAACCCTAAAAATCAATGCCTACATTCCCTCTAACTACATTCCCACCCATTAGAAGGAAGATTTCATGCTAATTCGTGAAAAAAATGAAACGAGATCCCAAAAATCAAGAGGATTCTACCCGAGTTTAGTAAACCTAGGAAATCTCGCCCTAACCAACACTAGTTACCCTTAACTACCACCGGTTAAGCCAAAACTATCACTAGTTACCATTTAACCCCCAAAACAACCTTATTTCAGGTTGGCACATTTTTGAGAGATAATCACATCTTCTGAGAACAAGTGATGAAACCAGAGCTACATACAAGAAAAACCAACACCCGTACATGCATCAGAGCATCCATAGCAATGCACCAAGCAATCACACCACCCTTTACCTTCACGAGAGCATCCAGGGAAGCACCATCACTACACCAATTTCATTCCATTTGATCACCCACCATTACTAACCAGGCATCAAGCTCGTATAAATAGTAAGTTTTGTTAACCAACACTTATCCATTCATCATTTGGTAGATCCTTTTACATCTATTATTTATATTTTGTTCTCATTTCCATTCCCCCATCATTTACCTCCATGCAAACTTGACCATATTTTTATCCATACCCTTGCACTACCCATACCTAGATCTTAATCATTCTTATGCATATCCAAGATCCACATAAACCTTACCTTTTCCCTTCCTTTTCAGCTAGCCTCAGATCTATCACCTAGCCAAGTTTCTATTGAGTTTCCTGTACCCCAACCATACTGATGCTAGTTACCCACAACCATCACCGGTTAGCCTAAACCGACACCGGTCATACTAGACCAACGTCGGTCTCTGTGTCTTTTACCAAGAATCAAGAATAGAGTTTCTAAACCTCCACCAAATACCCAAAATCGCCCAGAATCTCACCCTGAATAGTAACAAGCATTCTGACGAGACTTTGACCTTCGATTCATTCATAACTTAGCTCGTTATAAACAAATTTGCTTATTGTAGATGAATGAGATACCTAAATCATTTTAACTACAGTAGGATTTCCATTATTATCAGCATTAAGTTGTTTTAAATAGTGGATTAACAACCATCTAGGAAGTATCACACTTCCCGAGATCTAGCACACGCTAGGTAGTCCACTACATATATTGTTTAACTTTTATTTGGTGGTATTGTTTTCCATTTCAGGTAGTTCCTCCAAGAAAAAAGGAAGCTCTCATGATCAGTTGTGGATTCAGAATTCATACGCGCATAATAACCTACAACCAACATCTCAATAGGTATTCCTCCTAGCCCATTACCCTTATCTGTTTTGTCAACATTCAAAGAAATGCATCTAGAATTAGGTGAAACATTTTGGCACGCCCGGTGGGACCCATTCGGGGTTCTTTGCATTCTTTCATTTCTAGGAGAAAACATTGTATGTTTTTTTCTTTTCTAAAAAGTTCTTACATTAAAACTTTCTCCCCTGGAACCTTCTTCTCTTCTATTGTCTAAAAGCAATCTTATTTTGGTGCTTAAAACAAACATTTCTTCCCTTTCATTAGTATCGCATTAGTGAAAGAGCATCCCTTCTCTTGTTCATCTATTTGTGGCATCGAATTCTACATTTCAATTTGGGTTTAAAAATCATTTCATTTCATTCTACTTTTCTGCATTAGCTCACATTAATTGAGGGCAACCTATATGCTGGAAGTCATTCCTAGCTGATGGTTGACAAACGAATCATAGAAAAGCACTTTCTTTATTTTTCTCTCTCTGAGTCTTACCCAAACATCACAAATTTAAAATATATACACATTCTTAAACAACATCTCACCCGGAAGAAGTTGTAGGTGATCACACGATCACGACACAATGAGCACCCCGTTGGTTATCTCTGTCCAGTACCCCATCAGAGGATGGCTTGCCCCGCCATAACATACTTGAAACCTCTCCTTGTAGATCTCTTTTTGTAGGAAGCCATCCTCACAAAAAAATCTATTTTATAGTTCATGAGTCAGTCCTTAAATAGCATAAGCTAAATAAACATAATAGAAAAATCACTCTTAGGATCATATTTTTCTTAGTGTTTCGCTTGGCTTGCATTTTGAGGTGAGAGGTCACGTTCTTCATTTTTCTTATTTCCCCTTACATGCTCCTCATCATAGTTGGTGTATTCTAGCTTCATCTGAGTGTGCCTGGACCATATTCTCATCATTCTTAGAATTCTGGGTTTGATTCCACATTAATTTTAACTCACAACCACATTTTCTTCATCACTATTTCAATTTCACAGTAACCGATGTCGGTCCAGTGACCATTGTCGGTTACCCTCTAACCATCATCGTTATACCCAACCGGCATCAGTTCACTGTTCTTTTTGTTAACCTACCCAAAAGGACACCTATTCACCTTCTTTAGCTATTCAGAGTCTCTGTCACTCTTATCATATCCATTGACCTAGCAAGTTCCCTCAACATTTTGCATACCTAGAAAATTTTTCCTTATACCTTGTTTTTGACCAACTGTCCACTTTCCACAAAGGCCGTGACAGACTCCGTGCATTGTTGGTTTAACCTAACTGACATCGGTTAGCTAGTGTAAATTTCTAGCTGACATTTTAACCCCAATCCACCTACTACCACCTATCTCTCCTATTTCTGTTGTATTTCTGTGTCATTTATAGAAAACAGTCCAACCTGATCAGTACCTGTTCACATGGTGCCGGCCCAAAGCCAAGTGAACACCCTCATATTCCATGCCATTCATCAACCACTCCCACCTAGTCTTTCACCACCTTCCATTTTATCACCAGTCATGGAACATATCCAACCTATCTCTATCATTACTGGAGACAAGGAGTTCACGCAACTCCTTGACCAAAATCATGTTGCCTTGTAATTTTACCTTTCCCACTCATCCACTCGAGATGCCTCGAGTGAGTTGATATATGGCATACCCATATCTATCCCCTAAATCTCATTCCCAATCTTGCGTCACCCCATCCGGCTCTGCGTTGTCCACATCTACCTAACCCCTAATCGTGTCGCCCTATACCTTCGCCAGGCCCTATACCCGCTATGATCACCACATCTGCCACATCCATTGCACCCACCACATCCACTATACCTTCACCAACCACCCAAAACACAACCACATCTCGTGCCTATTGTCACACATATACCCATAGCTACATAACCACCCCCAAAGGTCGGTGACCCCTACCCCTTTTCAAAATGTCATCCTTTCTATTCTGCAATCTTTAGCCCCCATTTCCACTAGGGTCACCACAACCCTTCCACCTCCATATATGTACTATCAATAGCCTCTTGTTTCATCTATTATTCACTCTGGGTACGTACCCCCTATTTCACTACCTTCTTCTCAATCTACCTATACGGTAGCACCATATACTTGGAATGCCACCCTCGTTATATGCCCAACACCAACCCTCTTATGCTACAGGAGGCACCCATCCATCACAACCTACCAACGACCTAATTAAGTTAATGATGGACAAGATGCAGACATTGGAGGCATCGGTTTCTGGCTCCCACAACACTCTCACCTATGATGAGATTTGTAATGAGCCTATACACCCATCCATTCCTATCCGTCCATATCCCATACATTGGGAAATGCCTAAATTCAACTATTTCAATAGTAAAGAAGACCCACAACAACATTTGTGGTCTTTCAAACACGGGTGTTATCTGATTGCCCATGATGATGCTTTGCTCTTGAGGACCTTTCCCATGTCTCTAACTAGACCCGCATTAGATTGGTATAGTGGGTTACCTAGACACTCTATATTCTCATTTAATTAGGTATCCCAAGCCTTCTTGGATCACTTCTTCATTAATATCGTTAAGAAGGTTATTGTTATCCTAAATGAGCCCCCTCACATTTTGTGGCTAACTCCCTTCATTATTCCCTCCCTTGTGCCTCAGTCATAATTTTTTCTTTTCAAGCAGTCAAGACCTTTTGGAAATGGCACCATTGGATAGAGCTTTTCTCAACTTTCCAGAAAGGTAAAGGTTTCCTCCTAACTCCATGTATTTTTGAAGTTATGGCTCGGTGAAGTTTTTGTGGGAAATTTTCCCTTGGAAGGCCCGCAGCCAGTAATATGGTGCCACGTTTCAAGGAAGTGGCGAGGGTCGAAGGAAAACTTGGTTTTTTTACCAAGTGTTTGGAAAATTTCAAAAGAATATTTCACCCCGCAGGCCCACCGGCGAATTGGATCGTGCCACGTGTCCAAGGGGAAAAAATTTGAAAAAATGACTAAGTGTTGGCGCCATGGAAAAATCTCCAAGAAAGGCCCACACCCAACCACATTGCACCATGTGTCCTTAGGCCAAGAAGTGGTGGAGGGTAGAGATGAAGTTAGAATTTTGGTGAAATGTTTGGCGAGGGCGCAAGGTCAAATTTTTCCCATGGGGTCCGCATCCAATGGCCTCATGCCACGTGTCTCAAGACCCGCAGACCACGGAGGAAGATTTGAAAATTTGGTGAAGTGTTTTTGCAAAATTCAAGAGGAATTTTCTACCCAAAGGCCCGCAGCCAGTGAGATCAGGCCACGTGTCCACGGGGGTTAGACCGGCAGGAGCGCGAGGGGAAGATTGGGAATTTTTCCCAAAGGTAAAGCACAAGGAGGAAGGTTCACCCCAAAACCCACATCCAATGGGAGCCCGCCATATGGCACCGGAGCTTCGGAGTGTGGGGAAAAATTGAAATTTTCCCAAAGCAAAACAAAGGAAATTTCAAAAGGAAAAGTCCACTCCCCAAATGTGAACCAATGGCATCTTGCCACGTGTCCAGTGGTGGAAAAATACAGGACAAGCCCGCATGGGAAAAAGAAAAGGAAAAGCCACGCCAATGGAATCGTGCCATGTGGCACCCGGAATGGCGGAGCATGGGGATTTTTTGGGAAATTTTCCCAAATGCAAAAAGTGGAAAATTTCAAATTTTTCACCCGCCAATCCGTTTTGGCCCTATTTTGCCCTAAAATTTCAAATGGCCATAACTTTCGATCTAGAGCTCAATTTTTCACGTTCTTTATATCAACAAAAATCTGGTGAAATTCTCTACAAGATTCTAGGGTCAATTTTGTATTTTGATGGAGTTTGGAGAGAGAAAATTTAAAAACGCCTCTGGGAATGTGTCATGAACAGAAATGACGTTTCAACCACCATTTTTAATGAAGAATGGCTCGCATTCTCTCCCAACAGGGTGGAAAATGTCAGGGAATGGACTTGTAAGGATGACCATGCCATTTTATTGTATTTTTGGTTGGTGGTTGAAGCTCTCCCATGTTTTCCCACGTTTCTCTCTCCTGGGTTGTTTCTTGCATTGTAAAAGCCAAATTTGGCTCATTTTTGAAGGGTTGAACATTTTTTCATGTATTGCAGGCTCCCTCTTTCACCTTGAAAGTGATTTTGTGGAAATATCAGACCTCTTCTAGGACTGTAACATGTTTTCTACCTCCCAGATGTTGTAATGCATGTATTTTGATATTGGAAATGACAATGCAAGCTCTGTGAATGAGTTTCAATCCTCTGCTTATGTTGTTTGCTTCCTTTCTGATCTTCCATTACATGTCATCATTTTTGCATGATGTTTTGTTGCATTTCTATGATCTTTGTCAATCTGCAGAAGCAAAAAAATGCTCACCACTCCTTTGGTGCATCACCTTATTAGCATTAGTTTCATTTAGGAATTTAGAGTAGGATTTTGAGCTTAAAACCTACATAACTTGCAAGTAACCCCCCTTATCAGAGGAGTTGAGGAACAAGCCTCTAACCTGGAGATTATTTTCCCATTTTTACAAGTCCCACACTTGGGGAAAAGATTCAATGTTGTGCAATCACACTAGATGTCCTAAATGTCAAACTAGAAGTCTGATCAACATCCAGGGGTGCTGCTGATTTGCACCAATAGTTTTGGCATGCCCGGTGGGACCTTAGAGGTCTTCATCTTCATTGCAACAAATTGATGTGCATTTGTTGCAAGTTTATTGCTTAAAAGAGCCCTAAATTACACATCTGGTGACTCCAAGGAAGAAGAATCAGCTGGTTTTAGTAGTGCAGACCTGAAAACTCATGAGAAGAATCACCACAAGGTCAAGAGTTGGAGAAGAAGAGGTGTTGTTTGAGTATCTATAGTTATCTCCAAGAAGAAGGAAAAGAGGGAGGAGAATTCAAAGGTCTCCATCTCCACCAAACAGAACTCTATCAACTCCTCCACCTGGTAGGCCTTTCATTCAATCAACAAGGGTTCTAAGGCCAATCAGAATGGCACAACACAACCCCTATGTCAATTTCATTGGCAGTAGCCCACTTTCTCTCAATGCACAAAATCCAATCCCAGTTGTAGCATTAAAGAACATTCCATACTTTACTAGAGAGAATCAAACCACTCCTAGTGATCATGTTAAGGATATTGCTAATATTTGTGCAATCCATGAGATTAATGAGATGTAAGTTGTTGTCAAATTGTTGGCATCTTCATTCAAAGGGAAAGCTTTGCAATGGTTCAGGAGTCTTGCCTTAGGTTCTATCCAAAATTGGAACCAACTATGTATAGCCCTCCATGAGTAGTTTGGAGAAAAGGGAGATAACTTGTCCCTTTTGGAACAGTTGACAACATTCAAGAGAGCTCCCAATGAGCACTGACTGACTTCAACTTCAGGTTTCAAATCACTTAAGAGAGAATTCCAATGGCGGTAAGGCCAGCAAGTAGAAGGTTCTTTCTTATATTACCTTAAATCTTTAAATTATGATATTTCTATGATAATTCAATCCATGAGAGGCACAACTATCCTCGTTGTTTATAGCATTGCAATTAGAGCTGAAAATTATTTGATTTAAGATGGCAAGCTAGCTCCTAGGCCTCCAATGCCATTATACCCAAGTTTAGAGAGCCCAAGTACTAGTCAAGTGCCTAATTTAGCCCCTATTCCCACTCCTAGAAATTAGAATTCAAGTGAAGCTTCTACTTCATCTTCTAGTGCCTCAAATGAACTTCAAGAAGTCATGAAGCAATTGTAAAATTTAGGTAATGAGCTAGTTACACTCAAGAGGTAGCAAGCCCAAGGTTTTAGACCTCCTTTCTAGCCTCAAGCTCAGCCTAACAGTAGCCATACCAACCTCAAAGACCACCCAATCTAGTTGCAAATCAAAATCAAATAAGACCCCCTGCCAACAGACCATTTCAGCCCTATAATCCCAATGCTACATCTGCCTCTAAAGCCATAGTGCCAGTGCAAAACAACATAGCTCAAGAGTATGATTGGTGTTTCCCATGTAATGAACCTCACAACTAGTCTATGTGTTTCAATGGTGCCTTAAATTAAGCATTAATGGTGACTACAACTGGTGTGGATGGTGAAGGGAGTCAAGGAAATAACCAACAAATAGAAACATTCCAGCAACAATTAGCTCCAAATGATGCCACACTTGTAAACTGGCATGCAAAAGATTTTTGTGGAATGAATCAAATGATTCCCCAAAGTGTTGCAGCCAACACAAGGTCAAAAAGGAGAAATTTGGGTGAAGAACAACCATTGGCTCCAAGTAATCCACAATATTCTATCACCCCACAAATTATTGGCAAGCAAAATGCAGTTCCAAACACACAAGGACTGCCTAAGACAACTCCTAGGCCAACTCAAATGCCAGTTGTTGCTGCCCATGTGCAAGGAATGAATGTGCAGGCCAAGGGACAACAGAGAGATGCTTCATCTCCATTCAACATCATTGACCAGATGAAGAAGACAAATGCAAACATATCAATGTGGGAATCACTATCCATCCCGTGCCAAAGAGATTTTCTACAAGTGCCATGAAGCATTGGTCAACTTCAAATCAAGTAGGTCCAAATGCAAGAGAAGGTACTCATAAATGATTCCTAACTTTGAGGGGAATCATGGAGGATAAGAAGGTAAAATTTTGAAACCCTCCATTATATGTTTTATTGATCATTGGAAACCAATTAGTACACTATTGCATGATTGATTCCAAAAAGTAGTTCAAGAATGCCCAAAAATAGCTAATCGCTTAGGGCTTCAATATGAAGTCATATCCAAAGGGGTAGTGCAATTGGATGGGACAAAGTATAACAATAGTTGGAGTGATAAAAACTTGAGGCTTACTTTGCATGCATGCCCCAACATTGTTGTTTTGCAAGTTGTCTCGGTAATAGACCTTCCACCACTCTTTGCCCTATGTCCTGCCAAGGGATTTCAAACCAAGATTAGAGGTTACTTATCTATTGATTGGTCACACATGTTGTTCGAGAACAAGATATGGAACTAAAGCCATAATCGATCTCGAGCCTATTACAAACTTTCACATTGAGCCTTACACTCCAAGCCAAATCAATACCAATTGTTCAACGTTTGATCAAGAAGATTATCCAAGCACTGATGAAGCTGACACCAAGGTTGGAAGTATCCCAGATCTAAATCTTGATGAATGGGAAAACAAGGTGCATGCATTTGATCCTTATCAAGAAATAGAAGAATCTGAGTTAGGAGTTTATTCCATGTATGAAGAAAATCAGCTCATCCCAAGCATCACCAAGCCAAACCACAAGGATGACAATGAGGTATGGCAGTTATTTTTAATGGATCAAGGAGTAGACAAAGGGGTGGAGGGGGAGCTATGCTTGTTTCACCTCATGGAGCTAAGTATTATTCAGATTTTAGATTTTAGTTTGCATGCTCTAATAACACTACTAAATATGAAGCTTTGATATAAGGATTGCATTGGTCAATCAAGAGAGGAATAAAGAACTTGCAAGTCTTTGGTGATAGTGAGTTGATTGTCAACTAAGTTAAGGGACAACATGCTGTCAAGAATGATCTACTCAAGTGCTACAAAAATAGGGTATGGGACCTCATTGAATATTTTGAGGGCTTTGGCATCAAATCCATTCCTAGAAAAGAGAACCAAGCTGCTGAAAGGCTTGCAGCAGTTAGAGAAGCCTTTGACGTTGTTGAAAGCATCCAAAAAGACAAGGTACAACCAAACATCCATGTGATTGTAAGGCCCTCAGTTCCAGACAACAATGTAAGTTGGCAAGTGTTTGAAAGTGATCAACAAATCATCCATTTCTTACAAGAAGAGGTTGCTTTCTCAGCTAAAAATCAGGAAAAGTTGGAGCAGCAGTATGGTGACCAAGTGGTATAGCTGAAAACCAACAAACTACCAAAGGGAATTATTACTTTGGAGTCCATTTTCAATCCTAATGATCAGTTTAGGAAGGAGAAAGCAAACATCCAAGTCAAGGGAGAAGATTCAGTGTCCATCTTGGTGGAAGAAGGCCAATCACTCCAAATTGGTAAGATGACAACTGAACAAGAAAGGTATGAGTTCATATAGCTTTGTCAAGAATTCCCTGATGTGTTTTCTTGAGCTATGAGGATTTCAAAGGTTTCAATCTCGAGTTAGCTCAACACACCATTGAACTGGATCCAAGTACTAAACCCATTAGGCAAAAAAAAAAAGGTCCAATCCACACATGTAGCCTCTCATGAGAAAAGAATTGAATAAGTTGATAGAGTCAAGAATCATATTCCCTATCAAGCATTCTAGTTGGGTGGCCAACTTGTTTCTAGTTAGAAAGAAGAGTGGGGAAATTAGATTGTATGTTGACTTCAGAGATTTGAATAGAGCATCTCTCAAAGATCATTATCCACTTCCTTCTATGGAGCAGATTTTACAAGTTGTTGCCGGTTCTGAGAGGTTTTCATTACTTGATGGCTATTCGGGGTACAATCAGATTATGGTGAAAGAAGAGGATCAGTTCAAGATAGCCTTTACAACCAAATGGGAACTTATGTATACAAGAAAATTCCATTTAGGTTGTCCAACGCTGGAGATACTTTCCAAAGAGCAATGGACATGGTGTTCAAGGATTTGATTAACAATGTGGTGCTGATATATCTTGATGATATCACTACTTTTTCAAAAATGCAACAGACCATCTCTTTTTGGATAAACGAGCCAACAAAGTGTGTGGGGCATAGCCCTCTTTGAGTCAAGAAAGAAACCGGTTTATTGCTATTCTACCAGTAGGAATCAGTGCAAGTCTCACAATATTCTACCTTCGGGGTTTGGGATCTCATCCCAGTAGGGGTGTTTCCAACTGCGAAAAGAAAGGAATGAAAGAGAGGATGAAGAAAGATCAGGTCCGAAGGGAGAAAAGAAATGAATTCCAAAGCAGAAAGGTCAGAGGGTTTATGTTTTGGGATTGGTAGTAAACAGAGCCAAACCTACTTGCATAAACGAATAAAGCAATACTGATGAATAAATGACAAAAAAGTAGAGATAGATCCAACAGAATAAACACATAGATCTGACATAAGAAAGATCAGATGCCCATAACACACATATTCAGCACAAAGTCTTAATATTTGTATTAATATTTTCTTTTGTTACAAAAAGTACAAAGCCTTTTCTTCTCACTTCTATTTTTCATCTAAAAATATCCACCTCCTTGAATACAACAAGTATTCAAGTATATATAGAAGGAGAGAAGAAAAGAAGACAAAAGCAAACCAACCACTTAATTACAAAAATATCTTACAAAGGAATCCAAAGTTATTTGTTGACTTTTTGACAACTTTGTGGATGACATCATCCCATGGTGCAACATGGATGATGTCATCATTTGTGTCAACAAACTTTAGATATTTACAAGGAGAAAGTCGGGAAGAAGGAAACTATTCGTCATCATCCCGTGGCTGAAAGGGGGTATCCTATTTTTGCTGCTCAGCGACGAGATGTGGAACTGGGCACGGTATTCCATGAATTTGCTAATCATGGGTTGAAGTTGATCCTGGGAAGGATCCTTGTGTCGATCGCTGATAGCTTCGCAAGTCTCCCGCTCATCTGTGAGCTTTTCTAGGAGTTTGGAATAATCATTCTCTGCCTCTATCAGGTACCCAATGAAGTCACGACAAGCCAACAGGTTGTTGATGGATTCGGCGTCGAACGTGACCTCTCCCAGCCCCTGTGAAACGATCTCCTTGAAGATCTGAATAGTTTCCTCAACCTTTCTTAAGGTGAAAGAAGGAGTGAGCAAGCCTGAGACATTCTTAGGACAATCTGCTCCATTTGATGCATTGCATCCAGGGCTTCCTCTTTTACTTTGTCGATCTTCTCCAGGACGAACTCCAGCTGATCAACCCGATAATCCAGAGTAGAAAGGATTTTGTTGAGGGCTCTGGGGTGTCCAAAGACGCCGAACTTGACCAGATCTTCAACTGAACAGTCAAGCATTTTCTGAAAGGTCTCGTGCTACATCCTGGCATGATCCAGCTCTTCGAGATGGGTCCTGCTATCACCTGGAGTTCTCTGTTCGTCCGATTGATATTCTGATATAACCCGGTGAACTTAGCGATTACTCCCTCGCTTTCCTTGAGGATTTGGCTCCTCCAGGTGGAAACTGCCATGCCCTACTCACCGATTTTGGCATATTCATTAATTTTATCCTGGCTCAGAGGCTCAGGAGTTTCGGTGATAGTTGTAGGAGGCGCACTGCCCATTTTCTGCAAGGCGTGGAGAAGATGTTTATTTTGCTCCTTTAGCAGCCTTTTCTCTTCCTTTGCTTCCTGGAGATTTTTTTGCAAAGGGCGTCAACTGTAGATAGGGCCTCTCCTTGTAGGATTTCTGAAGATGTCCCCATTGTGACTTGAGTCACTATGTAATCTATCGAAGATAGATCCTTTTTATCCTTTAAAGGATTGGGGTATGCAATCTCCATTACTCTCTCCCCTGATGCACTCTGAGAGAAGCGGGTTATAGGCTTTTGCTTCTTGGCCCCTTTTGATGGGATGATGAGAAGTCCATCGGTGTGATGGGAACTTTCCTCTTTTGTTGACTCAGGTGCTGGGAGATCCAGGCTGGACTTATGGGAGAAGGACCAGAAATAGAAAAGGGAGCAGCTGCAGTAGTAGAAGGAAAATACGTGGAGACACTTGGAGGCGGCATTGAGAGGGAAGCCGAGGAAGTGCTCACGGGAGGAAGGGATACTGCAGGGGAGGTAGACATAGGAATGGAAGGGAGCTGAGAGATGAGGGAAGAAATGGTGGGGGACAGCTCCGCGAGAGAAGAGAAGATGGATGATGAAGAAGGGGGAACAATAGAAGATGGGGGAGAGGACACGACCAAAGGAATGGTCACTTGGGTCACTTGAGGAGGGGAAGGAGGAGAAGGAGAAGGGACAGAAGGGACCTCAATAGTTACAGTCATGGCCAACATCCTGAGTGGATGTGCCTATCGAACATCTTCCGCTGCTTCTTCTTCTAAGCTTTCCAGGATTACAACCCGTTCTTGTGAAGCGGAAGGAGGACTTTCAGGAGCTTCCTCTTGGGTGGAGCTTGACTCACCCTCTTTGCCTTTCCCTTGCCCTTTGGTAGTTGTTTTTCCCAAGGAGGTGCGTTTGCCCAACGGAGATGTGGTGAAATCAACTCCGAGGTAAATGAGACCATTCATTCTACACCAATGCTCTGTTCTTCGCAGAGTTTCCTTGACCCTTTCTTCTATGGTCTGAGGTGCTTTGTTCCTATCAATCATAGATAAAAGGCCAATCATCCCCATTTGTGTCAAGATATACCTGATCAACTTCTTGATCAGCAGTTTGATAACCTTTTGGGACGATGGCCACACCGTACTGGATGATTTCAGCCAAGGCCAAGCGGGAATGATCCTTCCTCCTGAGCTCGACCTCATGATATAGGTCGATATAAATATCCTCGATCTGAGGGATGTGGATCGGATCGAGTTTGGCCCTAGGAGACAATTCCTTGGGTCGAAATTGGGCCTTGCTGGGAAGTTATGCTTTAGATTTAGCAGCTCCAGTTCTACAAACATATCCTTCGCTTTATGGTGAGAGAGACAAGTATACCTGCCCACTGTGAGGGGGAAAGGAGTTCCACCCTTCTTTCTCTTGAGACACTTTTCATGGTAGGTGATAAGCTGTCTTGATAGCTCCAACAGGATCAACTTGGGGCCGGCATATCTCGGTAGTTTGGTTGGTTCCCCCAAGAAGTTGACTACCCTCAGATAAGTGAAGGTGGGGAATTGAGTGAACAAGGCCCCCCATTTCTCTGTGGCTGCGACGATGCTCTTGGTCGTATGACCGTGAGTCATGTTCGGCCTCAAAGGTAGATGATGCCATAGAAGAAGGCATCGTTGATCTTTGTAAACTGGGGGATGCTATTTTCCAGCTTCAGTTCTGATAGTATTCATATATTTTAACTTGGGGCCAAACCCCACACCGCATCAAAGCTGGATAATCCCTTTCTGAGGCCACGGCATAAACTACGTAGGAGTTCATATAGAACCTCCCCATTGTGGTAAGTTGTTGGAGCTGCTCAGATATGGTGCTGCTTAATGATCTCCGCCCACTCAAAGCGTTGATCTGCACATTTTTGTTCATCGTCTCTAAGTATCTCAGCATCCACTTGTGAAAGTAGTGGGCATCAGGAAGCCCAAATACTCTGCTCAGGAACGTAATTGTATCACTGAGTTCCTCTGAAAAGTCACTGCGATGAATGACTTGTGGCCATCGGGTCACCACCTTTTTGTTCTTCAGGTATACTTCATTCATCAACTGCATACACTGATCCTCATTATCGTCCCAAGCCTTGATGCAATCTTCCCGCTTACGGCCACAAAGTGCCGGTGATGAGGAATGCCGAGCATTATTTCAAAGTGTCGGGCAGTGAGGTTGATTATGACCTCGCCCTTCTCATTATGAACACATCTTGTGTCTTTGTTGTAGCAGTGGGCACTACTACCATCATGAACTCATTGTTTACGGCACTAACTGGGATCCCACCAGCAAAATGCAACCCACTGCCCATCAGTTTGTCCATCCATGGACTTCCTGTGACCTTCCGGTTCTGGCCCAGAAATCCTCCATATCAATGTGACCAAGTTCTGAGTCTCTGATATCCAGGTCACACTCTACCTGGGATTCGGGCATCCTGACCCTCTGATATTTATACTTCATTTCTTCCTCTGTGAGCTTGGCTTTGCCCTTAGATTTGGTAGGTCTCTTGCTTGATGTTGACATATGTAACTCTAAACTTAGTTGCTGATCTGCAAGAAGAAGAAGTGAAACCCAACGCAAGAAAGTCATATTAGTTGTTTGATCTTCCATTAAAGCAAATGAAAGAAAGTTAGTGATTTTAAGGCCTCAGGGCGCAGGGCACATGAATACTGCAGGTTACAGGGCTAAATAATATGGCACATAGAAAAGGGGTGTTGCAAGGGATAAATCAGCGCCAAAGGGCGCAGGGCATGAATACTGCAGTTACATTTTTTGTTGTTGCAAGCGATGCGCCGCCATATGTATGCATTTTATAATGGGGCGCTGATTTTTCATGTTACACACAGCATGGATGCATCAAAGGGCATGGTTTAATGCGTGTAACATCATTTTTTCATGCGCCATAGGGGAACTTGGCACGGCACATGGAAGGTCTACATGACATGATGTTGTTTGTAATAATGGATGCGCCTGCGCCGTTAACAGTTTTGCACTTGGCACAAATAAAGTTGGTGTTGCATGGATGCAAGGTGCGCCAATGGCACAAGTTTTAATGCTACACATGAGTTTGGTGCGCCAAGTAGGGCGCAGGGAAAGTGGGTGCAACAAGCAAGGGAAGTGCACCTTGAGGGCGCAGCTGTTCCTTATGCAACAGGCATGGTAGATGCACCATTGGCGCGACTGTATATCATGTTGCAGGGGTGGCGGATGCGCCAAAAGAGGAAACAATACAGTCTTATTTTTAAGCCTTGATTCCTTCTCTCGAGGGGTTTACATGCTTTTAAGCTTCTTTTGCAGGGTTCCTTGGGTGATGAAGAAGCTAAAACAAAGAGTTTCAAGCAATTCTTTACAAGACAGAGTCCTCTTTACCAGCAGATCTGGAAAGAGGGGGAAGTGCATGGGGAAGGATAGAAAAAAAAGCAAGGGGGAGGGTTCCATGGTTTCACATATTTATTTAATCTAATCCCACAAACAAGCAGCCAATAACCAAAATACAAAACACAAGAGCAAAGGACCTCTTACCAAGAATATATAATGTGAGAGGTGTGAAACTAGGTCCACGACGTGATTCGATAATGACAGGGCGCTGACAGGTACAGAGGGAAGAGAATAATCACGTGTTTTTTGACTGATGAAAATGACAGGGTAGATGCGCCTATATATAGGCAAGGTGGTAATAAATGCGCCAACCACTTTTTCAAGTGGCGCGCCAAAACACCTGTCGACAACGGGAAGGATGCACCCTTTGGCGCATCAAAACACCTGCCAACACGAAGTTATGTGCACCTTTGGCACACCAAAAGCGTTGTCAACACGGAAATACGTGCCCTTGGCACACCAAAATGCGGCACAACAAAAGTATTGTTGACATGAAGGCGCATGCGCCTTGGCATGCAAGAAAGGCGCAACATAGTGAGGCACACCAAAAGGTGTGTCGACACGTCAAACCGTGCGCCAAAGGATTTAAAGGGGGCGCATGAACACTTTATGTTGCATAGACATTATGTGCGCCCGACCAAAAAAGACCAAAAATGGCTAAGTTCGGAAAACCAGATTTCCCGGGAAGGGATTTTGCAACGTTCCGAACGTAAGGAGTCCCTGACGAGGGAACGGAACAAAATTTTGGTAGGGTTATCTGTAAAATTTCCCTTGCCAATTTTACGGATAACAAATGCTCTTTCTGGGGACTATCTCTGAGTGAACCTCAGGGGTAGAGAATCCCAGATCTCACGTGCCTATCCATTGGGTAATAGAGTCAAAAACAAGGGAGACCGGAAAGGGAAGCACACAACCAACAAAAGCAAACACACGACAAAAAAAAACACACAACTGAAGAAAACTGTACAAAGAAGAGAGCAAGCTCTACTTCCTGAAGATTTTCAGATGCTGCCCGCTATAGGGAAGCGGAGATCAGCTCCATCCAGATACGAGAGATAGAAACTATTCTCTCCATTGAGTTGCTTGATCTTGAAAGGCCCTTTCCACAGGGAATCAAACTTTCCATGCATGCCCTTTGGCTCTCTTCGTTTGTCCCACAAAAGGACGAGGTCTCCCACCTGGAAATTTCTTTGCTTAGCTTTTTTATCGAACAATCTTTTGACCTGATTCTGATGTTCGGTGATCTTGTCGACCACCCTTACTCTCTTCTCTTCGAGCTCTACTAGATACATGATCCTTTTTCAAGGGAATTTTGGAAAGTCTCATCTTCGATTGCCCATGCCAAGCGCAGAGCAGGGAGTTCAGCAGAAATGGGAAGCTCAACATCAGTGCCATATAACACTTGAAAAGGTGACATACCGAGAGATCTCTTGGGAGTAATGCGGTCTGCCCACAAAGCATCGTATAAGGACTTGTGCCACGTTCGTTGATTCTCATCCACTAGCTTTCGTATAATGGTTACTAAGTTTTTGTTACTGGATTCTGCCTGACCATTTCCCTGAGGGTAATAATCTGAGGCGTGAGCCAAAGTTATTCCGTATTCATAGCAAAAAACCAACAACTTCTCGTGAGGAGAAGTTGGAAGCATTATCAGCAACAATCTTGTTTGGAACGCCAAACCTGACAATGATATTTTCTTTGATGAAACTACAAACAACCTCGGAAGTGGCATGTTTGATAGGTATGGCTTCCACCCACTTGGTGAAGTAATCTGTTGCTGTTAGGACATAACTATGTCTGGCACTCGATTGGGGATTGAGTGCGCCGATAAAATCAATTCCCCACTGCTTGAATGGTTCGTCGACAATGACCGGCCTGAGGGGAAAAGCAGCCAACTTGGGCTTGCCGACGAACTGCTGGCAAGGCTCACACTTTGCTACCCAGGTAGCTATATCTTGAAAAGCGTCAGCCAATAGTACCTGCCCGATGATCTTGTGTGCCATCACGAAGAGGAGAAATGGCCCCCACAGGCTGAATTATGAAAACTTTCGAGTAACTTCACCTGTTGTGGCTTGTCAACACATCGCAAGAAGATGCCATCTATCCCGCGTTTGTATAAACCGTCATCCCAGATGACATATTTGGCTGCTCTGAGCTTTATAGTGCGCTTCTCCTTTGCAGTTAGGTGAGCTGGGCATTCACCGTAGGTGAGGAAGAAAGCAATATCGAATACCACTTATCGCTTTGGTTGCGACAAATAGACCATAGGCAGTGAATCGAGTCTCTCCAGCTGACTTTGTGCTCCATTGGTGCAATTATCTTTCCCTCCGGAAACTTCTGACCCTCGGTTTTCGCCATAAGTTGACATAAGCCTTTGCCTCTTACCAGCTTGGTTGGTTTTATATCTAGATCATACTCCTGGACCTTTGCAATCCAATTTCCTCACAAGCTTCCTAACTCCTGTTGAGTTAAAATTGACTTGACTGCCGTGTCAGGGACCAGCACCACTGTATGAGAATTTAAAATGTAATACCTAAAGTTTTTGACTGCTTTGACAATGGCGAAGGCATGCTTTTCCAACTGAGACATTTTTAATTCATGAGGCTTGAGGGGAGAGCTCATGAATGCAATTGGGGATTCAACATTCTCGAAAATTCTTTTCGCATCAAGATGGCGAGATATAAGATGCTCGATGCATAGCTATACATGATGAAATCCTTGAGAAATCGGACATATCAGACTCAGTGTGAGCGACGTGCTTTTATTTCTTCGAATGACCTCTTCCCTTCTTCGCTCCATTGGAAAGTTGGTGACCCTTTCATCATGTCTAATATATGACGAGTCTTTTCAGCAAAGTCAGGAACAAAGCGCCTAAGAAAATTCACCTTTCCGAAGAAAGAGTGGATGCCGGTCTTTGCTTGTAGGCAAAGTAAGGCTCCGAATAGCCTTAACTCTTTCACTATCTATCTTCGTTCCTTCTTTGCTAACAACATGTCCTAACAACTTTCCTTCTGTGACTCCAAAAATAGACTTTTTCGGGTTCAGGGAAATCCCATGCTCTCGGCATCTGGCCAATACTTGCTCCAAATGATCACAATGATCATTTCATTGTTTAGAGAACACAGTTAAGTCATCTAGATAAACCACAATGACCTTCCCCATCATACCTTTGAATGCAAGGTCCATGGCCCACTAAAAAGTGGCGCCAGCATTGGTCAGGCCAAAAGGCATCCTGCTGTAGGAAAACGTGCCCCAGGGGGTAGTGAATGTTGTTTTAAATTGGTCTTCAGGTGAGACTTCAATCTGATTGTAGCCTAAAAAACCATCAAGCATGGACAACATTTCTGATCCAGTTACTGCTTGTAGAACTTGATCCATTATAGGAAGCGGGTAGTTGTCCTTTAAGGATGCCTGATTCAGGTTTCAAAATCTACGCATATGCGTATTTCACCATTTTTCTTGTGCACTAGCACAATGTTTGCCACCCAAGTACTGTGATGGATAGGAAAAATGATTCTCGCATCTAGCATTTTCTGAATTTCAGCCTGGATAGTACCTGAGATCTTAGGGTTATAATGCCTCTACTTCTGGCGAAAGGGTTTGACGTCCTCTTTCAACGGGATGTCATGTTGACGTCCTTTGGCTTAAAAGACTTTAGATCGCTAGGACCATGCCAATACATCCATGTATTTCTTCAGCAGTTTGACAAACTTCCGCTTCTCTTCAGGTGTGCAACATTTTCCGATGTTCACAAACTATGGATGTTCTACCGAACCTAAATTAACCGGTTCGGTTTCTGGGGAGGAGCCAGTATCATCTCGTCTTTTCTTTTTTACGAAATGGTCATGCCTGTCGAACAACCACTCTAAAGAAACCAGGCCCTTCAGAATTTTATTTCCTTTGAGCTGACATATGTCGTCGTTCCCTTCGATTCATCATCTTGACCGGTGACTGATTCACGGCACGTAGAAGTGGATCCTTCAAAGTGAAGTTCCTTAAAATTTTCCACCTTTTCTAGAAAGGCAATGAGTTGATTATCATCGTTGAATACTTGCCAATGCTGAGAATTGTCCGGCACGCTTGGGTGGAAAACCACCTCAATGGTGTATTTGTCTGTTTTCAAACCTAGGGTGAGGGAGCATGAGGGAAGCTAAAATGGCCAAGGAATCGCCATGTCATTCTGAGCTCTTGGAATGGATTCTATTGAAAAAGCATCAAATTCTTCGATGTTGTCCCATACCGCGTTGTGGTAATGCCTGAGCCTCTCATTCTTCACTTGATATATCCTTTTAACTTGATTCACGACTAGCTCTACATCTCCTTGTACTTTCAGATTTTTGATCCCTCTTTCCTTTGCGGCTTGCATGCCAAGTAGCAGGATTCATACTCAAAGCAGATTATTTGTGTTGAAAAACTGCAACTTGAAAGAGAGAGGAATAATTTCTCTTCGGGAGATATTAGCACGGCTCCAACGCCACATCCACTAGTCACGCAACTGCCATCAAACTACAAAGTCCAGATCTTGTTAAGATCCTCTTCTTAGATGAGAACCACCATTTTTTCAGACTCGGTAGACAAGAAATAGTTCCCCATTCCTGATGATTCAAAATAATTTGGGCTTTGGGGTCCTCAGAGTTGGTAACCAAGTACTTCTTTTGTGATTCTGGCTCCAATGTCTGCATTACACCTTTGACAGGGATTCTAGCCTTAGACCAATCCATATGAATCTCCCCACCAACTTCACTACAAAAACTTCTTCCCAGCAAAATTCCATAGGCTGCTGGAATGTCGGCAACGAGGACGGTCATCTTTACTCTTTTCTCTGGGAACGCCGCAAATGCGAACTGCGCGTCTTTGATCTGACCAATCAATGGAACCTGCTTGGTTTCCAAGGAATAACATCTGCCAAAAGGCTTGGTAAGGGTGAGGCCCAAAGCATGGGTGACTTTGGCCGGCATGACGTTATCAGAAGCTCCAGAATCAATTATGCAGTTACTTAACTTGTGGCCATTGATTAGGAGGGAGAGGTAGAAAGGTTCTATCTTGCCTGATGCAGAAGTCGAAGCAACATTTATGTGGGATGCAGGAGGAGTGGAAAGGATTCCTTTTAGGGAGATCTGGGGAGATATGACAGCTTGACTTTGAATATACTTGGTCAACCTTACAAGTTGTTCGGGGTTTGACTGAAGATACTCGGCTTCAGACATTTGGATCTTAGTCTTTTTAGCATGATCTATGATGTCAAACATGGCCAAGGGTTGCATTGGTGAAGGAATGAGTCCCTCACTTCACGATGGTAGGGTAGGATTACTGGTCTTCATGGAAATAGAAGAAGGTTGATTTGGAGGAGAGATGGGGGAAAATATTTCTTTGTAAAAGACTTAACAGGGGGTTGAGTAGGAAGAGGATTACCTCTTTTAGCAATGGTTGGAGGCGTGTTTGACACGGCCTTCTCTTTCCGCACATCGGCAACGACCTCTGCTTCTTTTCCTTGCGAGCGGGTAAAAATAACATATGATTGTCCACTTGCATACCCTTGTGTACCCTCTTCTTCATCAGATTCTTCCTCATCAAATTCCATATACCCGATAGTAGAGTCGCCAGTCGGTTCACCGACATCTTGATCATCTTCACCTTGAGACGAAGGTTCTTCATAATTTTGCTCCTCTTCTTCGATTTCGACTAAAGCGTTGACCGGAGGAGCCTCAAGCGCCAACCGCGAGCAATTAGCAGAAAGCACGGCCTTTGAGGAACATTGTTGGAAATGAAATTCCTCCATGGGATATCCCGGTATGAGGAACTGGGGGAAGCTTGGGCTAACTTCTTCTTTAATGCAAGTAAGTCATTTGCCATCTTTTGAAATGCCAGATCAGACGAAGTAGCGGAGAAGGGCCCAAAGATTTAGGCTTGGATGATTCCCTTTTTAATTCACCGATATTAGAAATTATCTTCAATTCGGATGGCAAAGCCCTGGAGAATCAAGGTAGCTACTTGTTCTTGCAGGAGTAAGAAACTTACTTTCGAGCTCATAGCGTTCACGAAGAAACACTTCTGATTTTCCGGTGTTGGAAGCATGGCAACAGGGACACGGTTGATTAATGCATTGAACCTGCGATAAAATCATGCATGGTCTCATTGGCCTCCTTTTTTAGGTGAGTGATCTATGATAACAATGCAAACACATCTTCCGAAGGCTTGTACCTGTCTTCAAAAGCATCCCGCAAGGTGGCCCAACTGGTAATAGATCCGGTAGCAAATGCTGAAACCATTCTGCTGCGGGCCCTTGTAAAGTTTCCAGAAAAAGGTGAACCGACACATCTTCATGGGTCACATCCAGGATACTGCATGACATGATGAATGCAGATATGTGTGAATCCATGCTTTGGTTTCCGCTCCCATCAAATTTGGGAAAATTCTTTCGGTTTCCATGTGGGAGCGCGTGAACAGGATGCGGCAAGGCCAGGGGACCCATAGCATTTCCCCATGGTACCGCCATCTGGACGGGTGGAAAAAGAACACGGGCTGGAAATACAGTTCCACTGAGCAGCAAGGCACTACAAAGGGATGTGGAGGCTCCTTGTGAAAACCGGTTCTTTCGTGGAGGTGAGGCGCTTCTGGCTGACCGATCAGCTGAACTTAGTGATGAAAAGCGCATTGGTGTTATACTGAAGTTATGCCTTTGAAGCAGATCAAAGTAGGATCGACTTCTCCACGAGCTCTCCTGCTACGAGTAAATGGTTCACCTGCCAGTGTACCTTCCCGATCTACGCATATGGTGAGCAGATTTAAAAACTCTTTTTGGTTGTACTTGCTGATTTTCTGATTTTTCTAACAAAAATCAGCAGCATGTACTTTTTTGAATATTTAATTTTATCCTCTTCTGAAAACCGATTGTGGTTTAATGACAAAGAACAACGAGGATAAAATGATGGTGAAGCTTAGTAAGCTGATTTTCAGATCTAGAGTTGACTTTTCAAAGAGTTTGAAAATTTTGGTAAATTGTCAAAAACTCAGATCTACGAAAAAAATAGATTTTTATAAAAAGTCAGCGAACTAAAGATCTCCAACTAGGCCAGATCTATGGATCTCAGAAGAAAATTTTCAATTTGGATCACTTTTGCAAAAAATTTAGATTTTGAACAAAAGTTAAAATTTGTAAACAGGTAGTGATTTTTCTGACTTTTACTGATTTTCTATCATACCACCATCATAGATCTGATAGATCTGTTCATCCCAAATGAGTCACCAAAAACTTTTGGTTTGAAAATCTGTCTCTTGGGTAGATCTATGGATAAACGAGCCAACAGTGTGCAGGGCATAGCCCCTCTTTGAGTCAGCAAAGCGAAACTGGTTTATTGCTATTCTACCAGGAATCTATGCAAGTCTCACAATATTTTGCCTTCGGGGTTTGGGATCTCATCCCAGTAGGGGTGTTTCCAACTGCGAAAAGAAAGGAATGAAAGAGAGGATGAAGAAAGATCAGGTCCGAAGGGAGAAAAGAAATGAATTCCAAAGCAGAAAGGTCAGAGGGTTTATGTTTTGGGATTGGTAGTAAACAGAGCCAAACCTACTTGCATAAACGAATAAAGCAATACTGATGAATAAATGACAAAAAGTAGAGATAGATCCAATAGAATAAACACATAGATCTGACATAAGAAAGATCAGATGCCCATAACACACATATTCAGCACAAAGTCTTAATATTTGTATTAATATTTTCTTCTGTTACAAAAAGTACAAAGCCTTTTCTTCCCACTTCTATTTTTCATCTAAAAAATATCCACCTCCTTGAATACAACAAGTATTCAAGTATATATAGAAGGAGAGAAGAAAAGAAGACAAAAGCAAACCAACCACTTAATTACAAAAATATCTTACAAAGGAATCCAAAGTTATTTGTTGACTTTTTGACAACTTTGTGGATGACATCATCCCATGGTGCAACATGGATGATGTCATCATTTGTGTCAACAAACTTTAGATATTTACAAGGAGAAAGTCGGAAGAAGGAAACTATTCATCGTCGTCCCGCTGGCTGAAAGGGGGTATCTTGCTTTTTGCTGCTCAGCGACGAGATGTGGAACTGGGCACGGTATTCCATGAACTTGCTAATCATGGGTTGAAGTTGATCCTGGGAAGGATCCTTGTGTCGATCGCTGATAGCTTCGCAAGTCTCCCGCTCATCCGTGAGCTTTTCTGGGAGTTTGGAATAATCATTCTCTCGCCTCTATCAGGTACCCAATGAAGTCACGACAAGCCAACAGGTTGTTGATGGATTCGGCGTCGAACGTGACCTCTGGTCCCAGCCCTGTGAAATGATCTCCTTGAAGATCTGAATAGTTTCCTCAACCTTTCTTAAGGTGAAAGAAGAGTGAGCAAGCCTGGAGACATTCTTAGGACAATCTGCTCCATTTGATGCATTACATCCAGGGCTTCCTCTTTTACTTTGTCGATCTTCTCCAGGACGAACTCCAGCTGATCAACCCGATAATCCAGAGTAGAAAGGATTTTGTTGAGGGCTCTGGGTGTCCAAAGATGCCGAACTTGACCAGATCTTCGACTGAATAGTCAAGCATTTTCTAAAAGGTCTCGTGCTGCATCCTGGCATGATCCAACTCTTCGAGAGATGGGTCCTGCTATCACCTGAGTTCTCTGTTCATCCGATTGATATTCTGATATAACCCGGTGAACTTAGCGATTACTCCCTCACTTTCCTTGAGGATTTGGCTCCTCCAGTGGAAACTGCCATGCCCTGCTCACCGATTTTGGCATATTCATTAATTTTATCCTGGCTCAGAGGCTCAGGAGTTTCGGCGATAGTTGTAGGAGGCGCACTGCCCATTTTCTGCAAGGCATGGAGAAGATGTTTATTTTTCTCCTTTAGCAGCCTTTTCTCTTCCTTTGCTTCCTGGAGCTTTTTGCAAAGGGCATCAACTACAGATAGGGCCTCTCCTTGTAGGATTTCTGAAGATGTCCCCATTGTGACTTGAGTCACTGTGTAATCTGCCGAAGACAGATCCTTTTTATCCTTTAAAGGATTGGGGTATGCAATCTCCATTACTCTCTCCCCTGATGCACTCTGAGAGAAGCGGGTTATAGGCTTTTTCTTCTTGGCCCCTTTTGATGGGATGACGGAGAAGTCCATCGGTGCGATGGGAACTTTCCTCTTTTGTTGACTCAGGTGTTGGGAGATCCAGGCTGGACTTATGGGAGAAGGACCAGAAATAGAAAAGGGAGCAGCTGCAGTAGTAGAAGGAAAATACGTGGAGACACTTGGAGGTGGCATTGAGAGGGAAGCCGAGGAAGTGCTCACGGAGGAAGGGATACTACAGGGGAGGTAGACATAGGAATGGAAGGGAGCTGAGAGATGAGGGAAGAAATGGTGGGGGACAGCTCCGCGAGAGAAGAGAAGATGGATGATGAAGAAGGGGAACATAGTAGAAGATGGGGAGAGGACACGACCAAAGGAATGGTCACTTGGGTCACTTGAGGAGGGGAAGGAGGAGAAGGAGAAGGGACAGAAGGGACCTCAATAGTTACAGTCGTGGCAACATCCTGAGTGGATGTGCCTATCGGAACATCTTCCGCTGCTTCTTCTTCTAAGCTTTCTGGGATTACAACCCATTCTTGTGAAGCGGAAGGAGGACTTTCAGGAGCTTCCTCTTGGGTGGAGCTTGACTCACCCTCTTTGCCTTTCCCCTTGCCCTTTGGTAGTTGTTTTTCCCGGAAGGTGTTGCCCAATGGAGATGTGGTGAAATCAACTCCGAGGTAAATGAGACCATTCATTCTGCACCAATGCTCTGTTCTTCGCAGAGTTTCCTTGACCCTTTCTTCTATGGTCTGAGGTGCTTTGTTCCTGTCAATCACAGCAAAAGGCCAATCATCCCCATTTGTGTCAAGATATACCTGATCAACTTCTTGATCAGCAGTTTGATAACCTTTTGGGACGATGGCCACACCGTACTGGATGATTTCAGCCAAGGCCAAGCGGGAATGATCCTTCCTCCTGAGCTCGACCTCATGATATAGGTCGATATAAATATCCTCGATCTGAGGGATGTGGATCGGATCGAGTTTGGCCCTAGGGAGACAATTCCTTGGGTCAAAATTGGGCCTTGCTGGGAAGTTATGCTTTAGATTTAGTAGCTCCAGTTCTGCAAACATATCCTTCACTTTATGGTGAGAGAGACAAGTATACCTGCCCACTATGAGGGGGAAAGGAGTTCCACCCTTCTTTCTCTTGAGACACTTTTCGTGGTAGGTGATAAGTTGTCTTGACAGCTCCAACAGGATCAACTTGGGGCCGGCATATCTCGGCAGTTTGGTTGGTTCCCCCAAGAAGTTGATTTCCCTCAGATAAGTGAAGGTGGGGAATTGAGTGAACAAGGCCCCTCATTTCTCTATGGTTGCGACAATGCTCTTGGTCGTACGACCGTGAGTCATGTTCGGCCTCAAAAGGCAGATGATGCCTTAGAAGAAGGCATCGTTGATCTTTGTAAACTGGGGGATGCTATTTTCCAGCTTCTTTAGCCTGATAGTATTCATATATTTTAACTTGGGGCCAAACCCCGCACCGCATCAAAGCTGGATAATCCCTTTCTGAGGCCATGGCATAAACTACGTAGGAGTTCATATAGAACCTCCCCAGTTGGTAAGTTGTTGGAGCTGCTCAGATATGGTGCTGCTAATGATCTCCGCCCACTCAAAGCGTTGATCTGGCACATTTTTGTTCATCGTCTCTAAGTATCTCAGCATCCACTTGTGAAAGTAGTGGGCATCAGGAAGCCCAAATACTCTGCTCAGGAACGTAATTGTATCACTGAGTTCCTCTGAAAAGTCACTGCGATGAATGACTTGTGGCCATCGGTCACCACCTTTTTGTTCTTCAGGTATACTTCATTCATCAACTACATACACTGATCCTCATTATCGTCCCAAGCCTTGATGCAATCTTCCTGGCTTACGGCCACGAAGTGCCGGTGGTGAGGAATGCCGAGCATTATTTCAAAGTGTCGGGCAGTGAGGTTGATTATGACCTCGCCCTTCTCATTATGAACACATCTTGTGTCTTTGTTGTAGCAGCGGGCTACTACCATCATGAACTCATTGTTCACGGCACTAACTGGGATCCCTCCAGCAAAATGCAACCCACTGCCCATCAATTTGTCCATCCATGGACTTCCTGTGACCTTCCGGGTTCTGGCCCAGAAATCCTCCATATCAATGTGACCAAGTTCTGAGTCTCTGATATCCAGGTCACACTCTGCCTGGGATTCGGGCATCCTAACCCTCTGATATTTATACTTCATTTCTTCCTCTGTGAGCTTGGCTTTGCCCTTAGATTTGGTAGGTCTCTTGCTTGATGTTGACATATGTAACTCTGAACTTAGTTGCTGATCTGCAAGAAGAAGAAGTGAAACCCAACGCAAGAAAGTCATATTAGTTGTTTGATCTTCCATTAAAGCATTAACAGAAGAAAGAGTTAGTGATTTTAAGGCCTCAGGGCGCAGGTGCATGAATACTACAGGTTACAGGGCTAAATAATATGGCACATAGAAAAGGGGTGTTGCAAGGGATAAATCAGCGCCAAAGGGCGCAGGCGCATGAATACTTGCAGGTTGCATTTTTTTTGTTGCAAGCAGAAGTGCGCCTGCGCCATATGTATGCATTTTATAACGGGCGCTGATATTTTTCATGTTACATGGGTACAGGATGCGCCAAAGGGCACAGGTTTAATGCGTGTAACATCATTTTTTCATGCGCCATAGGGGAACTTGGCGCGGCGCATGGAAGGTCTACATGACATGATGTTGTTGTAATAATGGATGCACTGCGCCGTTAATGATTTTGTACTTGGTGCAAATAAAGTTGGTGTTGCATGGATGCAAGGTGTGCCAATGGCGCAAGTTTCAATAATGCTACACATGAGTTTGGTGTGCCAAGTAGGGTGCAGGGAAAGCGGGTGCAACAAGCAAGGGAAGTGCACCTTGAGGGCGCAACTGTTCCTTATGCAACAGGCATGGTAGATGCGCCATTGGCGACTGTATATCATGTTGCAGGGGTGGCGGATGCACCAAAAGAGGAAACAATAGAGTCTTATTTTTAAGCCTTGATTCCTTCTCTGAGGGGTTTACATGCTTTTAAGCTTCTTTTGCAGGGTTCCTTGGGTGATGAAGAAGCTAAAACAAAGAGTTTCAAGCAATTCTTTACAAGACAAAGTCCTCTTTACCAGCAGATCTGGAAAGAGGGGGAAGTGCATGGGGAAGGATAGAAAAAAAGCAAGGGGAAGGGTTCCATGGTTCACAGATTTATTTAATCTAATCCTCACAAACAAGCAGCCAAAAACCAAAATACAAAACACAAGAGCAACAGGGACCTCTTACCAGGAATATATAATGTGAGAGGTGTGAAACTGGGTCCACGACGTGATTTGATAACGACAGGTGCGCTGACAGGTACAGAGGGAAGAGAATAATCACGTGTTTTCTAACTGATGAAAATGACAGGGCAGATGCACCTATATATAGGCAAGGTGGTAATAAATGCACCAACCACTTTTTCAAGTGGCGCGCCAAAACGCCTGTCGACAATGGGAAGGATGCGCCCTTTGGCGCATCAAAACACCTGCCAACACGAAGTTATGTGTGCCTTTGGCACACCAAAAGCATTGTCAACATGAAAATACATGCGCCCTTGGCACACCGAAATGTGGTGCAACAAAAGTATTGTTGACATGAAGGCGCATGCACCTTGGCACATGCAAGAAAGGTGCAACATAGTGAGGCACACCAAAAGGTGTGTCGACACGTCAAACCGTGCGCCAAAGGATTTAAAGGGGGCGCATGAACACTTTATGTTGTATAGACATTATGTGCGCCAACCCGAAAAAGACCAAAAATGGCTAAGTTCGGAAAACCAGATTTCCTTGGAAGGGATTTTGCAACGTTCGAACAAAGGAGTCCGAGGGAATGAAACAAAATTTTGGTAGGGTTATCTATAAAATTGCCCTTGCCAATTTTATGGGATAAAAGGAAAGCTCCTTGGCCACATTGTCTCGAAAAGAAGGATTAGAAATTGATCCAAAAAGAGTTGAAGCCATAAGAGCACTACCATTTCTAAGCCACAAGAAGGCCCTTCAAAGTTTCTTGGGAGAATAAATTTTGTTTGGAGGTTTGTCCCAAATTTTGTAGCCCTAGTTAAGCCTATCACCAAGATGTTAAAGAAAATCATGACTTTCAAATGGATAGTAGAAGGCAAGGAAAGTTTTGAAATAATCAAAGAAGCCATCTCTCAAGCCCCAACTCTCATTAACCTAGATTTCTCCAAGGATTTCATCATCTATGCATTTGGGGGTGATGATACTATTTCTGCAATTTTGGTACAACAGAACAAAGGCAATGATGAGCAGCCAATTTCTTTCTTTAGCCAAATCTTGGAGGACTATGAGGTGAGATATTCTTTCATTGAGAAACATGTTCTTGTAGTAATCAGGAGCTTGAAGAAATTCAAGTATCTAGTCTTAAACAACAAGGTTCAATTGTTGGTTTCTCATGTGAGAGTTAAATACTGACATCCTGAGATCAAAGTCACCAAGTTGGTTACTCATGTCATGGAGGACATTGAGATCAAAGTCACCAATTTGGTTAGAGGAAAAGGGTTATGTGAGCATCTTGTCTTGAACAAACACAAGGAAGCATGCAATGAGAAGGAGGTTGTTTTAGCGTTGCAAGACATCCATGAGCAAGGAAGCACTCAAGAGGAAAATAATGGTGTCCTCACTCCTTACTAGACCCAGACATAATGCACTTCCTAAGCATGAGTCTATGCCCTCCAGAGATGAACAAGACCAAAAGAAGACACTTCAGATTGTAAGTTGTCCCATATGCCCTTGTTGATGGTGTTTTGTTCAAAAGGGATGTGAATGGAGTGTTGCTGAGATGCATTGGTACAAATCAGATTCACAAGGTGTTGGAAGATTTCCATAGTGGATCAGTTGGTGTTCATTTTGCATCGAGAGTGATAGCTCTAAAGATCATGAGGGCTGGCTATTATTGGCCCAAGATTTTCAGTGATTGTTATGCATGGATCAAGAGGTGCAAGAATTGTGCATTCTTCATGGGTAAGGAGAGGCTAGCTACCCTTCCATTGCATCCAATTTCAGTTGACCAACCATTCATGCAATGGGGTTTGGACTTCATTAGAGTCATTAATCCAAATTCAAGCCAAGGACACAAATGGATTCTAACAGCAACAAATTACTTCACCAAGTGGACTGAAGTAGTAGCACTCAAGGAAGCAAATGAATCTAGCATCCTAGACTTCTATGAGGGAATAGCAACCAGATTTGGCATACCTACTATAATAATATCAGATAATGCATTGGAATTCATTGGATCCAAGGCCCGAATGGGATGTCAAGAATGGGATCTACCTAAGCACTTCATCAAATTATTATCCTCGGGGGTAATGGCCAGGTTGAATCTACAAACAAGAACTTGTTAAGGATCATTAGGAGGAATCTTGATGAAAATCAGAGATCTTGGCATACTAAGTTGAAATCAGCCTTATGGGCTGATAGGATAACTCCTAAAAGATCTATAGGTAACTCCCCATTCAAGCTTGTTTATGGAAGAGAGGAAATTTTACCCATGTCACTTGAGTTGCCAACATTAGAACTCATGAAACAGTTGGAGTTGTCATATTTTGAGCCCATGGAGGTTAGATATGCAGAATTGATGGAGCTCCAAGAAATCAGAAATCAGGCATCCCAAGCAATGAGAAGGATCAAGCTTTGATAAAGAATACCTTTTATAGAAAGGCCAAGAATATATCTTTCCAAGTTGGAGATATAGTGTTAAAATGGGATGCGACAGAAAGTAGCAAAACTGGGAAGGCATTCAAAATTTGATGCCATTTGGAGTGGCCCATACATGGTCACAAAGTGTAAGGATAACAATGCTTTCCAATTGTCTTCATTGGATGTTGAAGAATTGAAAATTCTAGTCAATGGAATCCATCTGAAGCGTTGACACTGAAGAAAGGTTTCCACCTTGTACATATTAGCTTAGGTTTTCATTCCTCCAAGTGCTTGTGCACATTGTTTTGTTGTAGATTAGCTTTGCTTTCCCTAAGTGCTTTGGCACAAGCTTGTTGTTCAAGAAATGTGTTTTGTAGGCCTTGCCCCAATCAGATAATGTTCCACCCTCCATCTTCCTCCTTGTAGTGTTCTAGTCAATTGGGATACCAACAGATAATTTAATGACTCCATGCCCAATGGATTGTTTTAGGTGATTTGTAACTTCATCCGGAAGATGCGAGATGACCCTCTCGAGCCACCAAAATTGTTATCCAAAATGAGCCCCCTACACATTTTGTGGCTAACTCCCTTCATTCTTCCCTCCCTTGTTCCTCAGTCATAATTTTTGATTTTCAGACACTCAAGACCTTCTGGAAATGGCACCATTGGATAGATCTTTTCTCAGCTTTCTAGAAAGGTAAATTTTTCCTCCTAACTCCATGTATTTTTGAAGTTATGGCTCAGCGAGATTTTTGTGGGAAATTTTCCCCTGGAAGGCCCGCAACCAGTAATATGGTGCCACATGTCGAAGGAAGTGGTAGGGGTCGGAGGAAAACTTGGATTTTTTACCAAGTGTTTGGAAAATTTCAAAAAGAATATTTCACCCCGCAGCCCGCCAACGAATTGGATCGTGCCACGTGTCCAAGGGGGAAAATTGAAAAAAATGACTAAGTGTTGGCGCCATGGAAAAATCTCCAGGAAAGGCCCGCACCCAACCACATTGCGCCACGTGTCCTTAGGCCAAGAAGTGGCGGAGGGCGGAGATGAAGTTAGAATTTTGGTGAAATGTTTGGCGAGGGCACAAGGTCAAATTTTTCTGCGGGTCCGCATCCAATGGCCTCATGCCATGTCTCAAGACCCGCGGACCGCAGAGGAAGATTTGAAAATTTGGTGAAGTGTTTTTGCAAAATTCAAGAGGAATTTTCTGCTGAAGGCGACATGTCCATGAGATCAGGCCACATGTCCACGGGGGTCGGACCGGCGGAGCGGGGAAGATTGGGAATTTTTCCCAAAGGTAAAGCGCAAGGAGGAAGGTTCACCCAAAAAACCCGCATCCAATGGGAGCCCGCCACATGGCACTGGAGCTTTAGAGCATGGGGAAAAATTGGAAATTTTCCCAAAGCAAAAAAAAGGAAAAGTCCACCCCCCAAACGTGAACCAATGGCATCTTGCCACGTGTCCAGTGGCGGCAAAAAATACAGGACAGGCCCGCATGGGAAAAAGAAAAGGAAAATCCCACACCCAATGGAATCATGCCACGTGGCACCCAGAATGGTGGAGCGTGGGGATTTTTGGGAAATTTTCCCAAATGCAAAAAGTGGAAAATTTCAAATTTTTCACCCGCCAATCCGTTTTGGCCTTGTTTTTCCCTAAAATTTCAAATGGCCATAACTTTCGATCCAGAGCTCGGTTTTTCACGTTCTTTATATCAACAAAAAGCTGGTGAAATTATCTACAAGGTTCTAGGGTCAATTTTGTATTTTGATGGATTTTGAGATAGAAAATTGAAAAACACCTCTGGCACGTGGTCATGAACAGAAATGACGTTTCAACCACCATTTTTAATGAAGAATGGCTCGCATTCTCTTCCAACAGGGTGGAAAAGTTAGGAATGGACTTGTAAGGATGACCATGCCATTTTATTGTGTTTTTGGTTGGTGGTTGAAGCTCTCCCATGTTTTCCCATGTTTCTCTCTCCTGGGGTCATTTCTTGCATGTAAAAGCCAGATTTGGCTCATTTTTGAAGGGTTGAACATTTTTCATGTATTGCAGGCTCCCTCTTTCACCTTGAAAGTGATTTTGTAGAAATATCAGACCTCTTCTAGGACTGTAACATGTTTTCTACCTCCCAGATGTTGTAATGCATGTATTTTGATATTGGAAATGACAATGCAAGCTCTGTGAATGAGTTTCAATCCTCTGCTTATGTTGTTTTCTTTCTTTCGATCTTTCATTACATGTCATCAGTTTGTGCATGAAGTTTTGTTGCATTTCCATGATCTGTGTCAATCTACAAAAGCAAAAAATGCTCACCACTCCTTTGGTGCATCACCTTATTAGCATTAGTTTCAATTTTGCAATTTAGGAATTTAGAGATTTTGAGCTTAAAACCTACATAACTTGCAAGTAACCCCCTTATCGGAGGAGTTAGGAACCAGCCTCTAACATGGAGATTATTTTCCATTTTTACAAGTCCCACACTTGGGGAAAAGATTCAATGTTGTGCAATCACACTGGATGTCCAAAATGTCAAACTAGAAGTCTGATCAACATCTAGGGGTGTTGTTGATTTGCACCAACAGCTTACCATGACTAACCTCTACTCTACGCGTCGGTATGATGATGAATCCATCACAGATTTTGTTTCTCATTGGCGTAGCCAAATCAATCAACTCACATTCCAATTACCGCAAACCGAACTCATTAAAATCTTCACATGGGCTTGTGTTAGACATATCTCACTAACTCTGCAGGTCTAAACCTTCCAAACCTTTGATGAAACATTCACCATGGCATGAAAGCTTGAGATTCGAGCCATCGAATAGAATAAAATCCAATTACGCAATAAGAACTCAGACATTCAAGTCAAATGATACTTCTTCTTCTTCTTCAAATCCGTAGAATAATTTTTTTAATACCAAGGGCACCGCTTAACGCAGGTGGTACTCAAAGCCGCCCAGCTCATCCACAAATCAGTTAGCGCCTCATCTAATCTCTCACCCGTTCATATTTTTCAATTCAAATGGGAACAATGAAATATAACCCAATTGGGGAACCTTATTCTTCTATCTTAGAGAAGCTCATCAAAGTTGGGGCCATCACCCTTCCTCCCGTGAAACCACACACTAGTTTTGACCCTACTCGCCCCACACGCGCATGGTACAAAGAGCACAATTTCTGTAATTATCATCAAGTAAAGGTTCATAGTGATGGAAATTGCATCACTTTCAAAAACATTGTCTAAGAAATGCTCGAGAAAGGCGAGCTAACCTTGGATAATCCTAACGCACCTACCAATCAAAACCTACATATCTTCAAGAAACAATTTCCTAATCATGCCCCTTCTTCTGATCAAATGGGAGAGACCTCAACTCATGATAGTCATACCCATAAGGTCCATGCTATTTTCAGTAATACACCCACTGCTACCTAATTACCTCATATTCCTTCCATTGAGGAAATTCTAGCCCAAAGTCCTCCACCTACACTTGAACCCACCTCACCTATTCCTCCACCCATAGAGGAACACCTTTCACCTCCTTCCTCACCCATGGAGGGGCCTTCCTAATATCAAAACTATTTCACCTTTGGATTCATAACTAGGGAACCATCACCCACGTATTCTTCGAGCCATAAAGGATACTTGTTTATCTCATCCACCCACAGAGGAGAACCCATCATCTCCTCCACCTACCGAGGAGCACCCATCTTCTCCTCCACCTATCAAGGATCCAAGTATAGATACATTTTCCTCTAGATGATCATTCTCCATCAGCTACCCAAGATCCTGTAGACTTACTTTCGGATCTCTTACCCATGGAAGCTAAAGCTAGAAAATTCCTTGTCTCTAAGACAAATTTCATAAGAATTTCCATTAGGTCCTCATCAACCTCACCTATAGACATGTCATTCTCACGCTTAGCTGATCGCTTAGATTATGTGGATAGAGCCTTACTTTGGGGGCGTCTTCTACTCCTACCTCAATGCAAATGCAAATGTCACTTGCTGACACTTCCACTATCTACCCAAAAATATTTCAGCCAATTGAACCAAGCACAACCACCTCTATCACAACTTCTTCCACGATACCCCTCATGGCTCAAACCACACCCCTACCCATAACCCAACGCGCATCTACACCCAAGCCTACACTTACATCATCTTCTTCACCTAAACCCAACACTACCTTAGGGGTCATCCCAACCGCCTTACTCATCCACCCATCAAATTAGATTTAGCTACATCCTCCAAGGCTAATACCAAACCTACTTCGACACTAAAATAGAAGAGCCAACCCCATAAATCTCATACTCCAACCTCACCGATCACACCTTCCTCACCTTTACCCTCTTTTTCTGTCTTAGGACCTCACCCTTCTAACATGGTTGAGAAACCTCCACCCACCGGTAAATTAAAAATGCAGCAGCCCATCCCACCATTACAATGCTAAAACATATCCAAGCTCCCCGCCACAACTTCCACCCACATCTACAACATCTTTACCACCCATACCCCTAATACCATCGATCACCCCTTCACTACCCATGACACTTCAGTCTCTTTCCCTCACACCTCCACGACCTACACCATCTACCTTCACAGCACCTCTATTATCCCCATGGGTAATGCACCCTCTTCCACCATCCACCTTTCCCTCTAGATCTCATGTGCCCGTATCACCTTTACCTAAGAAGGTATAACCTAAGGACAAAAATCCCCTGCCCTCCAATAGGGTAGTCAAACAACCATACACTCTCCTGGAAATTTTTCTACCATACCCCTACCCAAACAAACACGACCAACACCTAAAACCATAGCTCGACCTACTCCCCCTCGTGCAAAGGACCATTCCTCTACAATCAGCCGCACCTACACCCAAACCCACTTTCACTTCCCATTGTGATCCACTAGCAGGATCCTACACCAAAATTTTAACCAACCTCCTTGAAACTTCTGTCATCACATTACCGCCTCTCAGACCTTATGACCCTCTCAAACCCAAACCACAGGGGTTTGACGACACCAAAATTTGTGCCTACCATCATGTGCCAGGACACGATGTAGAGAACTGTAAGGCTTTGAAAAACGTTCTTATCCAGTTGTGCCCTCCCGAAGAAAACTTTGATGATGATGACCTTCTTGATGAAGACCCCATTTCACCAACACCCATTCCCACAACTCTTCCCTCACTACCTACTCAATGACCTGACCTTTACCCCACAACTCCTAGAACCACCTCTCGAGATTTGAAATTAACATGGTTTGCATCAATGACCTTGCCAAACCTCCACCCAAATGTCGATGTGCCCAACTCATCTCACAAGGCTCCTTCCCACCATTGGGATTTTTCCCTTCATGTTGCCATACCTTTCATGGCTCACCTACCTCACCACCTCAGATCAACATGATCCACATTGCTACCCATGCTCAAAAGGACAAAGGCAAGGAAAAGGCAACTGACTCACCAACCAATCCTATACCTAACATACCATCTACACCACACCTAAAATCACTATCCATGGCCCCACATATCCTATTTCTAATGGGGTCACACACCGCGTGATGCTCAAACAACTACACAATCCCCCCTCAAAATTTCCTTATATGACCTCATCCAAACCTTGAAATCCCATCGTCAAGCTCTCATTGAGGTCCTGTAATCTATTGAGGTTTTACCCAATGACCCTACACCCATAGCCTCCATTATCACACCCCATCATGTAGCCTCTCTCACCAAATTTACCACCTTTATCCACACCTCAAACTACTCACCAAGTAGCCTCCCTTAGCTTCTCAGATGAAGAGATTGTACCACACCAAACAAATGAGCCAGACCCCACTCTCTTCATCTCTATTTACATTGATGATATACATGTACGATGTGTCATGATCGATGGGGGTGCTAGCATTAATATCATTTCATCCCATGCATTCACTCAAATGCACATACATGACAATTGCATGCATAAAAATCCTATCATGTTGCGTTCATTTAATGACACTATCACCTCTATACTAGGCACTGTCATCCTCCATGTTCGCGTGGGCCCCACACTGTTCCAGAGTTATTTACATCTTGGAGAGGGAATTTAAATATAATATATTTCTTGGCAGACCTTGGATTCATGTCATGGGTTGTGTCCCTTCCACTTTGCATCGTTGTGTGAAGTTCAAGCATGAAGGACACACCTATACCATTCCATCTGACCCATCACCTTTCAAAACTTGCAACATGCTTTACCAACCCAATGACATGCTCATACCCATCAAAGCATCTACCTCCACAACCACTGCCACGTCACCTACACCTCCCCTCACTAGTGTAGCCACTACCTTAACCACACCTACATCCTCCATTCCTACCGCTGCCACAACCTCCATAGCTAAACCATTGGCCTCCTAATTCATTAGCTTCACCCCCAATCCGACCTCTAACATGCCATCTATTCTAGGTACCCACATACCAACCACCAATCCCTTGGAGGGAATTTTTCAATGCCTCACTCAGGGGAGTATCGCCTATATAGTGTTAACACATTCCTTACTCCACAAGAGTACGGAATTCTTCACCAACACCCTTGTTATGATCACCACATAGGAGAATACCTCCTTTATGGTCCTCCTCACCTTCATACCAATCTCACCTATGGGGGACTTGATACTACAACTTACACACTTGAACCACCATCACAAACCCACCCATTTTCCACTGACCTCCAGTCACTCACCAATCACCATTTCACCCACACCTTCCTGCACCGTGTGTGGAAGGGTTTTGGTTTTGGATTTTATGAGAAAGGTCACCATACTATTATTCCATGTACTACTCACAAACATAACGACCGTAGTGGTATCGGCTTTGTTGAACCACCTACCAAGAAGGCTTGCATTGAACTCATCGAGGACATCAACCCTTCTCCACCTTCTTCACCACCATCACCACCTTCACCAATGGAGTTGATGGATCCATAATCCATTCCTCCTAACTTTTTTTTTTCATAAACACCATTTCCTTGGGGCCTTTGACTTATCAACATGAGGGCGAGGCTCCCTCCTCTCTTCCCTTCCTATATCCTGAAATGATCGATGATGATACACCTTCGATCAACATCATTCAATGTCAGGATGATGAATCTATACTCACCTACCTTGGTGCAGAAGACTCATATATTCATCATTCATTACCATCTGAGACACAAACCATGTTGAATGAATCAACTATTAAAATCAACATTCATACTTAGGATGACCCGCACATCTTAAAGATCGGCCAATCTTTAGATGTTGCTAAACAGGAAGCCATCACTTCTTTTCTCAAAGATCATGACCATGATTTTGCTTGGTCTTATGCAGACATGCCCAGTATTGACCCCACTATAGTGGTCCACAATATCGTAACCATTCCCAATGCCAAGCCCATCAAACAAAAGTTGAGGAAAATGCACCCTCGCATTGCCCTTCTCATCAAAGAAGAACTTCAGTGCCTTCTTTCCGTTTCCTTCATCTTTCCCATTGATTATCCTCGTTGGATTTCATAACATTGTCCCTGTCACTAAGGTGATAGGGGAATCCACATTTTCACAGATTTCTGTGACCTAAATCTAGCTTTCCCAAAAGATGATTTTCCCCTACCTAGTATTTACTAGCTAGTTGACCTTACCACTGGTCACGAGATGCTATCACTCATGGATGGATTCTCGGGTTATAACCAAATCTTACTTTCCCCAGCAGATCAACACAAAACCACATTCATCACCCCTTGGGGGACCTTCTGCTATCGATTCATGCCTTTTGGCATTAAAAATGCTAGTGCCACATATCATCAGGCTATGACTTATATCTTCCATGACATCATGCATCATATATTGGAAGATTATGTGGATGATCTCCTAGCTGCACTGAGCACCTCGCCATCCTAAAAACCATCTTTGACCACCTCATTAAATATTGCATTTACCTTCAGCCCAAGAAGTGTGTCTTCATGGTCCTCTCAGGAAAAATCTTGGGATTTATCATTTCCCTACATGGTATAGAAGTTGACCCTGCTAAAGTCAAGGCCATTCTGAAATACCTCCACTCACTAACCTTAGGAAACTCGTAGCCTTTGTGAGGTAAGTTGCAATCTATTTTCCGTTTCATTTCACAATTGTCTGATCGGTGTCAACCATTTCATCACCTTCTCAAGAAGGATGTCTCCTTTAAATGGGATGATGATTGCCACAAAGCTTTTGAGGCCTTAAAATAATACCTTCTTCAACCCCCCATACTCATTCCACCTAAATATGATCAACCTTTCTACCTATACATCTCAGCTACCGATCACTCTTTGGGGGCCATGCTCGCTCATCGTGATGAACAACACAGGAGTAGGTAGTTTATTACATAAGTTGTACTCTTTTGGACTACGAAACCTGATACACCCATCCCAAAAAATTTTCTTAGCCTTAGTT
Organism: Taxus wallichiana var. yunnanensis; assembly: GCA_018340775.1. Classification (NCBI taxonomy): domain Eukaryota; kingdom Viridiplantae; phylum Streptophyta; class Pinopsida; order Cupressales; family Taxaceae; genus Taxus; species Taxus wallichiana. The sequence goes on along the minus strand of CM031239.1, from coordinate 599,100,924 downwards.
TTCATTTCCACAAAACTCTTCCATTACCTACTCAACCACAAAACCTATGTTGTGACCAACACCGACCCCTTACACTTCATGTATGCCAAACCTTACCAAAATCAATGTGCCACACTAGCTTATGCTTCGGCCAACCTTGACCTCAAATTCATTCATCAAAATTCCATCAAGGGCCAAGCTATCGCCGACCAATTGGTTGACGCACCTATTTCTCGGGGCCCAACCCTCTAACTTTGACTTTCCGATGAGTCAATCACTACCCTTTCCTTAGACGAACCCACTTACCAAATGACACTCTTCTTCGATGGTTCCAAGTGTCAGTGGGGGTGGGGCTGGTGTTATCCTCATTTTGCTTGATGGTGAACCTATGCCTTTGTCTTTCAAACTAGATTTTGATTATAAAAACAATATTTCCGAATACAAAGCACTCGTATTAGGTCTCCAAGTTACCTATGCCTTGGATGTCAAATCCATCGACATCTTTGGTGATTCCCAATTGGTCGTAAACCAAGTCAATGGTGTATACTAATGTCATAATGAGACACTTCAAAAGTATAAACATCACGTAGACATACTCTTGACCACCTTTGACCGCTATAACCTTCAAACCGTCCCATGTTCAATCAACAAATTTTCCGATACCATGGCTTGCTTTGCTTCTCAAATACCCACTTCACCCGACCGATTCTAAAATCTTTGTCACCATACAATGACTCCAATCACCTTCTTATTTACCTCGCGACGTTTACTCCTTCAGAACCACTAGCCCCGACCCGAGTGACCTTTGGTATAAACAATACTCAAACTATCTTTCTCTCTTTGTCTTACCTCCCGACCTCACCCGTAATGGACAACATGCCTTTCTTAAAAAGGTCTCTCATTATGTCATCATGGGTGGCCTCCTTTATAAGCGTGGCTTTGATGGTATTCTCTTGTGATGCCTTACGAGTTCTGAAATTCCTTATACCATCAAGGAAGTTCATGATGGCATATGTGGAGGTCACTTCAATGGCCTTTTGTTGCTAAGCATATTCTTCACCTCGGCTATTACTGGCTGACCCTTAACCATGATTGTTGTGACTACGTCAAACATTGTGTAAAATTCCAACAACATTCCAACCTTCATCATACACCCAGTCATGCCTTACAGGTCACCCGTGACCTTTGGCCCTTCTCTCAATGGGGTTTGGATCTTGTCGGAGAGATCAATCCCCATTCTTCCAATGCCATCAATGGATCATCACTACTACCGAATACTACACAAAATGGGTTGAAGCCATACCACTCATCTCCATGAAAGCCAAGAAAATATGTGAGTTCATCAATCATCACATCATTTGTCACTTTGGTGTTCCTCATCACCTCATCACTGATAATGGAAAACAATTTAAAATAAAAATTGCAAAAACTTTACAACACCTTTGACATTCAACTAAGTTTCTCATCACCCTATTACCCACAAACTAATGGCCAAGCTAATCCACCAACAAAACCTTGAACAAAATTCTCATGAAAGTGGTTAACGATACTGGGAAGGACTGGCATATGCACATTCCTTTTGCCTGTGGGCATACCGCACTAGTATCCGTACTTCCACTACCACCACACCCTTTTCTCTAGTCTACGGTATAGAGGTTGTTCTGCCTCTCGAAGTCTAGATTCCCTCACTCTGCATTTCTCTCCATGACATGCTCAATGATGACAAATTTCATCAGGACCATTTAACACAACTTGAGTTATTAGACGAACGTCATCTTAATGCTCTTGACCATATTCAAGTTTACCAAAAATGTATCAAACGTGCCTACGAAAACGTGTCCATGAACAAACTTTCTAAGTCAAGGTGACCTTGTTCTAAAATAAAATCAACATGTAACCAAAGTAGAAAAAAGTAAACGGGAAAATTTTCTCCTAATTGGCTTGGACCATACATCGTGACCCATACTTACGGATCAGGTGCTTATCGTTTATCTTCACTTGATGGTAAACCCAAACCTAAGCCCCTTAATGCCTTGCATCTTTGACCATTCTACTATTGACTTTTAGTCCTACCTCACCTTTTGCCTCTTTCCATGCTCGTCCCTTGAGCACTATCCACTTCTTACACCTCACCAATGATTAAACAAGAATCATGTGCATACCCATCACTTGTTATCTTCTCTTGAATATGTGTACCACAACACTTTGCACATAGCATGATTCTCATGGATACTTTTCATCTTACTTTAGATGAGATCCCATGGTCGTTTCACCCTACTTTCTAAACAAGAATCCTATTCTTCACCTTGGTCTTGTCCATGACTTCAAATCCCTCACATGGGATCCCACTCCTTGAGTCAAACTTCCAATAAAAATATGACTCCCTCAAAAGGACATCTTCCTCTCTACAATCACTACTATAAATAGATTTCTCCCTCGAAGGACAGCTATGTAAATCTCTTTCAAAAAAAAAAGAGAGAGAGAGAGAATATGAAGCTTCCCGCATCGATCAGCTTCACGAAGACCTCAAGGAGTTAATTTCCTCATCCCATATAGACTTCCCACATCGATCAGTCTATCTCAAATATCAGTCAAAATAGAAAAGCCTTTTAATCATGGACTTTCCCATTGTGACCTTGGATCTCTTTCCCAAAGAGCATGCTACCTCGTACCCTATAAAGATTTACCACCTTTCATCCCTCTCACCATTCGCACTCCCATTTCCCACCGCCTCAAGGGACCTCTTGGAACTATGACATTTGGTGATCATGTGACTATTATTCACCTTTAGGATAATCACTCATGCAAAGTCTTTAGGGTCTTATGTTCACTAGCCTACCTATGGTATGGTCCACCAGTTATGATCCTCACCAATCAGGTGGCTTTCTTGCCCCCTCTTATCTTTTAACCTTCTTTATTACGTATTGATTACCTTATACAGACTTGGTCCTCGATGCTTACCTTTGGGTAATCTTCTTCTTCTACCACAATCAAAATCACCTATACCAAGTTTCCCACAACTCACCCACACCTAACAGACCAAAACCCAAACCATGCCTAAAACCTACCAACTCATTCTCATACCTCCTCATATTCTTCCCTAGCTTATGGGAGAACTACATTGGTCTGAGGCCCCTTTTCACCGGGGCTATGTAGGCAGCACTCCGAGGGCATGGGGCCCTTGGAGGTTAGCTCAACCATCATCATCACCACCTTCCTTACCTTTTCCCATTCACACCCATTCACCTCTCGCCATTTGCTACCTGTTCCAGTCACATCCTACTCTAGTTAGTTTCCAATTTATCATCAAATAAGTGGAAATTAATACATCTTTACAACATTCATTTCATCACATTTACCACAATCATACATCACACCAACATGATCCATATTACCATACATAGCACAAATTAAACCCAAACATATGCATTCATCATCATTTCTTTCCCATCATATCAAAAACCTGAGAAATTAACTCAACCATGCCTATGATCTGACTCCATCATGCCTAACACCAACCTAACTCAACCATGCCTAACACACCTATCACTCATCCATCTATGCATAAACAATCACAGTCTATCAACATCAAAGCATCATCATCAAATCATCCATCTCATCATATAAATTTGGATGTCCATACAATATACATGAATATCAAATAAAGTGTATCTCTACAAAACTCTCATACATCCTCACTCTCTTTGAGCACGCAGAATGGTATATGATCAAAAATACAAAACTCTCATACATCCTCACTCTCTTTGGCATGTAGGCTGGTATATATGATCAAAAGTATAAAAACTCTCAGCACACAAGTCATATATCAAAAATCAAAACTACATCAAAATCGAGGGCCATATATCAGACATCATCGTGGTGGACATCCTCCATATCTATCTCACCTGTCCCCTCTGCCTCCTCGGCCCCTGTCTGGTGACCTACTAACATCTCCCCACCCATCATAGGTGGTGGTTGGGTCCCTGCTGGTACATCAACTAGAACTGGCCTCCATGAACTGGTGGCCTCACCTTGACCATGTCTTGGGGCTCGATGGCCCCCTATGCTCTCCACGCTATGGGTGTGTGATTTGGTCCTCTCACTAGAGGCCTGTTGTGCCTTGTACTTGACATACGATAGAAAATCTATCCTACCGCCATCAGCTGGTCCTGATAATACTGGGCCTCATCTCTCACCTCCCACAACCTCGATACGGGTACTATCTGTGGTGGCCCCATCGACCTCTAACCTATACCTACCTACTGTGGGGACCATGTCCCACCCCTACTTGTGAACTGGACCTTATCCCAATGCATGTGGTTGTGCCATTGACCTACCATTGTACCTATATTTGGGCCTGTAAGGCCCCAATTTGGCTATTTGTCGTGGCTAACTAGCCCTGTAACCCTATAACCTGTGCCTATAGGGTGGCCACCTACCATCATCACCATCCCCATCTCCACCTAGGCCATCTAGGCTGAAGACTGGCCACCTGTGCATGTAACTTGGCCACCTCCACCTCTGAACTAGCTAACTGCCCCTACACCATCCCCAACTAGGTAATCAGGGTCACCACCTACCCTGTAGGGCATCTCTCTCTGCACCGTGATAGTGGTTAAATCCAGGTTGCCTCGGCCTGGGTGGTACTACTCATAAATGAGCCACCCACCACTATCTATATCTATCTATCACTCTGGCATCATCAATCCACCATGTCTATCACCTACTCCTCCTACCTTGGGCATTGTTGGTTGTGGTAGAGGTAATGGCCTCTCCACGTCATCTCTCTGTACTTATGGGAAGGGTGGAGGTATGTCCTGTAGTAGCCCAAACTACCACCTAACCTTGTCAATTGGGATCATCTCGTGCTCCCCAAAGCACAACACCCCCTCTATCCATCTCAGCAGCTGAAGGCCATCTAGCTCATCATGCATCCATCTGTATGAGGGATAACCCACATACGGTCTCCATATGATGTCCACCCCAGACAACCCCTCCAATAGATGCCTATAATACACTACATCATGTGTAGCCCTATCTAATCGATGCTCTCCAATCACAGGAACCCATCACCTATACCCACCCAAACCAATCTCGGTGGAAATGCATCTTCTCGGGCATACCCACTGCCGCACACAAACTATGTGCTCATAGGCCCAACAGTGTAGAACAAATGTGCAACATAAGTTAAACCTGCATAGCCCCATACGCCCACAACTCTTTGTATAACTACACCAGAGAATGTTGGCACCTAGGTAAATCAGTCGATCCATCACCATGTCATGTAAAACCCCCATCAGGGAGCGGGGAAATCTCCCACCCTCTGCATCCGGTAGTGTGAAACAACACACTGCCTCCATCAATAAAACAACTAGCCTCATCTCCTCTAGACGGGCTAGGTACACCCCCGTAACTCAAGATGGCACTATGGAACATCATGTCTGCTAGTCCCTCCCCAAAAACATCAACATCAACTCCTCTCGAGGCCTCGGAGGAGATCAAGTACACTGCGTCCCCAGATATCGGTAACCACAGGATCCTAAACATGTCCTCCAGGGTGATTGTCATCTCACCCATCGGTAGGTGGAACATGTTGGTCATTGAATCCCATCTATCGATGAGGGCGACCATCAAACTCGGTTGTCAGACTACATGTTGATAGCGTTGGACCCCAATCAGCCCACCTCCTCCATGTTCCACCACTCCTCAACTGTCGCTGCGCCTCACACTCTCAAGAGCAGGGGTGGCACCCTGTCTCTCATCCGTAGCTAATCTCTCCCCTACATCCAACACAAACATCAAATTAATCTACCTTCATCATACCCACACTCACCCTCACCTCACCTATACCCACTGTCTCACCTCTTTCTTTCTTCCCAACCTACCTTCCTATCACATTTCTATCTCCCCCCCCCCTCACCCACTATCATTTCCCCATACCCATTTTACCCCGCCTACACTAGGTTTTTCACCAACACACCCTATTCTACCCTTCCCTATCTCACCCACTTGACCTAGGGCCCTTTTGGCCCCTTTTTCTCCAAAACTCAACCAGTTTTGATTATCTCTAACCAACCCCAGTCACCCCTAAACCGGCATCGGTCACCTGTTTCGTGACCGATACTGGTTTGACCCTACCGACGTCGGCTAACCCCAACCAACGCCGGTCACATCACGGAGAAATCCACAAAACCCCAAACCCTCCCCTCTCAAAAACTCCCTCTCCTAACTCTTCTACCCACCCATTCTCACCTACACTTCCCCTCAACCCCATCCCACCCCCTATTCACCCACTTACCTCTCTCCCCTCCTCCTTCTACCCAATTCACCCTCCCACATTTCAAATTTCATTTTCCCCCAAACCCAATTTTTCACCACCCGACCTCTCACCTACTCTATCTCACAAAACACAAAAAGGGTTTGAATGCTTACCTCATCATGCTATCATCACCATGGTGGCACATCTGGCCGCTTACACCGGTGGCCCACCCAATCCCTCTCTCGGCCTCTACCATCACCAATCTATCACCTCACCTCCAACCAAATCTAATCTAATCTCGTGGACCCACCTCTCCACTACCAATCACCCACTACGTGGCTCACCAACTCAGTCCCCAGTCTCTCTCTCTCTCTCACTTTCTAACTTTCCCTCTCTCTCGTGTCATTTTCCTCTATTTTGCATGAGACAAATGATTCTAAAAAACACGTGAATTTTTTTTTTATAACATCCCGACCTAACCGAACCGGTTTTACCTTCACCGACATCGGTCACATGCCCTACCTTACCATGGTCAGTTACCCTATACCGGACATCGGTTACCCTTGACCGTACATCGGTCACCCTCTCTTCCACATTGCCCACAATTTCACCCTATTACCTTACCCATCACTCTTTTTTCCCTGCTTAACCTTTTACCCTACCCCCTACCCCCAATTTTTTCCCTAAATCCCTTTTTATCCTACACTCACCTCACTTGGCCACACCACTTGACCTTCTTGACCTTATCCTTTACCACCTCACCTCATCCTCATTCGGGGACTCGTTATTTTACCCATACCTCGGCCCTACCCATGTCGTGACCTAGATATTTGGACCTAGACCATCGCTAGTGACCTTTGACCTCATGTGTTTGCTATACCTTGCAGCATGGTTACCTATGTTGATTGACATCCTGACCTTACCTTGCCTCTTACCATGACCGTTTATCCTAACCCAACCCTTGGTGTACTGGAACATACCTAAATGTTCCTGCACTTGACCTATGTCGTGTTTCCTAACCATATCCTATACCTTGGATACCGGACTCACTTCAGCCTTGTTTGGATAAACCTATCGACCTTTGACAATGTAGAGTTTTCTGCTCTTCATCCTGGTACCATGCTTCAGTTTATATGTGTGTGTGTTTGACTGTTACTACCTTTGACCTTGACCCATTACCTAGATTACCCAAGTGGACCCTTTTTCCCTTTTTTCCCGTTGCCCACCTTCCTCTTCATCACATTCACCTTTTATCAAACCACTCACCAATTCTACCTTCTCCCTCCTCAATTCTTGGTTTGAGGGGGATCACCTTCACCCACACATGGGGCAATCACATCTTATTTTTGTCAGTGTCGCTTACCAATACAAGCTACGCAACAAAAAGGGGGCAAAATGTAGACACTAAAATTAGGTCACACTCCCCTTTGGTCCTTCATCAAATAAACACCTTGAACATACTCACTTAACCATGGCCCCTTTCATCCCACACTAATATTAATTTAATTAATTTAATTAATTAATTCATTATCCTCACAATATTTATTATTTAAATATCCTAATTGGGATAATGCCCACATATCCACCTCATCTAGCCACCTCACCCTAAGACCTATTCTTAGTAAGTTGCCATAACTAACTAAGACCTACCCAAACCCTAAAAATCAATGCCTACATTCCCTCTAACCACATTCCTGCCCATTAGAAGGAAGCTTCCATGCTAATCCGTGAAAAAAATGAAACGAGATCCCAAAAAATCAAGAGGATCTACCTAGTTTAGTAAACCTAGGAAATCCCACCCTAATCGACATCGGTTACCCTTAACCGTCACCATTGGTTAAGCCAAAACTACCACGTCAGTTACCATTTAACCCCCAAAACAACCTTATTTCGAGGTTGGCACATTTTGAGAGATAATCACATCTTTTGAGAACAAGTGACGAAACTAGAGTTACATGCAAGTAGAACTAGCACCCATATACATGCATCAAATCATCCATAGCCGATGCACAAAGCAATCACACAACCATTTTCCTTCACAGGAGCATCCGGGAAGCACCAAAACTACACCAAGTTCATTCCATTTGATCACCCACCATTACCAACTAGGCATCAAGCTCGTACAAACAATAAGTTTTGTTAACCAACACTTATCCATTCATCATTTGGTAGATCCTTTTACATATGTTATTAGCTTTTTTTTCTCTCATTTCCATTCCCCCATCATCTACCTCCATGCAAACTTGACCATCTTTTTATCCATACCCTTGCACTACCCATACCTGGATCTTAATCATTCCTGTGCATATCCAGGATCCACATAAACCTTACCTTTTCCCTTCCTTTTCAGCTAGCCTCAGATCTATCACCCAACCAAGTTTCTATTGAGTTTCTTGTACCCGACCATACCGACGCTGGTTACCCACAACCGTCACTGGTTAACCTAAACTGACACTCGGTCATACTAGACCGACATCGGTCTCTGTGTCTTTTACCAGGAATCAAGAACAGAGTTTCTAAACCTCCACTAAATACCCAAAACAGCCCAAAATCTTACCCTAAATAGTAACAATACCCTGACAGAGACCTTGACCTTCAGATTCAGTCATAACTTATCCTGTTGTGAATTAATTTGCTTATTGTAGATGAATGAGATACCTAGATCATTTTAACTATAGTAGGATTTCCTTTATTATCAACATTAAGTTGTTTTAAACAATGGATTTACAACCATCTAGGAAGTATCACACTTCCTAGATCTAGCACACACTAGGCAGTCCACTGCATATATTGTTTAACTTTTATTTGGTGGTATTTTTTCCATTTCAGGTAGTTCCTCCAAGTAAAAAGGAAGCTCTCACATCAGCTGTGGATTCAGAAGTCATACGCATGCAACAACCTATAACCAACATCTCAACAGTATTCCTCCTACTCCATTACCCTTATCTATTTCATCAACATTTAAAGAAACACATCTCGAATCGGGTGAAACATGTATTAAATATGCTTCTCATTAAACAACTCAAGAGATACTCTCCCATTCCTTATAGTACTTAAATCCATTTCTATTTATATGGTTAAGGATTTATCAAATAATGATCAAAGAGCGTTAGATGATTTTAGTGCATATGCAATAATTATATCCACGAGACTTGTTCAATGATGGTAAAATTTCTCCCAACATAGATGTGAACAAGATGATATTATATGGAAGAGGTTTTCAAAGGTTTTTTCCCCCAAATGCCTATATATGCATTTTTGTGGTTTCTTTGTCCATATAACATCATATTCTTATTTTCCTCATTCCATGCTTCTTTATGGAAATTTTATTGTTTGTAAAAAAATGTATGATAACCTTAAATTCATGCTTTAACAACCTCTTCTATTTGACATTTGTAGACATGGATTTCTATAGGCACCTTAGACTTCTCTATTCATGGTTCAACTTATTGTCTTATATTTTTGTTTTCATCCTCCTTTCTCTACTATGGATGACATTTTATTTATGTTTTCCATACTTCACATATTTTCAATCTACATGCTTCATTCTCACTCAATTTCAAGTAATGGATGTTGAGATTCAAAGCTATAATTATACTTGATACCAACAACTATGTCTAATTGGATGATTTTCTACGGTTTATTGTAAATTATACCGAATTCATATATTAAACTCGGTGCAATAAGTTCTCTTAGTTCTCATTATTTCTTCTAGTGGGTCATAATTTTAAATCCATGCATGACACCATCCAATCACCCCTTGCTCGAGGATATACTTAGATGCTCTACTTGATCTTCTGATTTTGAGATAGTCAATATCACACGTTGTTTATCACCTTAAAAGAGTTACTCCACTTGCATCTGTACTTCTTCAATGGCCTCTAATTTCTTTGTGATTTCAACATGAAATCACCACATCCATTGATTTCCCTCTAGATTCACACTTTTTCCATCTCTAATCCCATATATTGTACCTCCTCAAGCTTCACTACACTCACAAATACACCTTATATTCACTCCCTCTTGCATAGGCTTAACATTTCATATCATGTAGAGGCTCTCCATAGCCTATCATGACAAAACCTCTTCTCCATAATTGATATCATGCTAAATAGGTCTTGGACCTCTTGCTCCACTATTACTAAGATGAATATATCCTCTATTTATTTTAGCACTTATTCAACCAACCCATATCTCAAAATTAGCCCACCTAGGTAAATCAGGACTAGTTACTACCATAGGCATAACAATAGGGGTTTGGAGAATGCTACACACCTGAGACTTTTTTGAGATGCCTTTATTATACCTCCAAGATGCTTCTAAACTTTTCTTAGGCCTTGAATCCTCTTTAACACTATGGAAGCATTAGATCTTAGGGCTTGTAGCCTTCCATAAGTATAAATAGAGTTGAATCTATGCATTGACTGAGGTTATCTCTAGGATAATAGATTATTCACACACCTTTTATAGTTCTCATGTATATATATGGAACTCGGGGTTGAACCCTTTGTACGATAGTTAACTTTTCCGACTCTACCTAGGTTACTTAGGTCTAATTAGGCCTCTTCTCGGTCTATCAAAGTGTAATAGTGAGGCTTATGGTTCTAATCCCACTTGGAAAATGATAAAAATACCCTTTCAAAACTTCTCACATGTTCCATGATGAATTTCAAAGCTTGATTCAATCATTTCCTTATGCATGCTCTTGAATTCTCATGACAAGATCACCCGAAGTTACAATCGGACTACAAAATTGCATAAAACTTATTCACACATGTGAATTGGATCTCCCAAATTTTAAATCCTCTAGAATACCACTAGGAAGACACTCCCTCAAAATTTCATGAAATTTTGATGGGTGCATTTGAAATGGCTTGATGCCCTAGTTAGGGCCCGAGAGGTAAAATCCTAGTCTACGGAGTAACGGTAGTGGGTTTCATGGACTACAAAAATTCAATAAGACTCCTCAGTACCTACAATCATTTTCCATTATTCATAGTCCTTGATACTTATTCTAATCCTACTATCCATATTCATGCTCACATGATCACGAGAAGAGCCTATACTATATGCATGGAAGAAACATGTAAAATCTTGTAAAATACCCTATGAAATCAATCCAACCTCTCAAATTTGTTTATTCATTCTTAATTATTATCATTCCATCCATAATTCTTGAGGAATTACATACTTGATGTCAAAATCAACTTTGGAAAATGAAAACAAACCAACCCTATCTTTTCTCAAGAGCTCCCTAAGATAACTCAACTTCCTCTTAGCTTAAGAAAAGACCTAAATAACTCTTAAATGTACTTACTAGACTGATTCCACATGGGAATAAGATATATAAGTTTAATTTTACTTATTTTTTTCCTTCATACAACAAATAGGCCTTATTTAGGATTTTACACACAACATTTCCAAATTTGAATATTTAACTACAAAATATTGGAGTGAAATAATTACATACACCCTAAGACCACCTAGACTCCAACCAAAACATCACCACTTATATGACATCCTACTAATGCACCTGCATCATTATACCCTTGAGAGTAAAAATTGAGATTCTAGCTCAAATGGTACTTTCTTGTCACTTTCTCTTGCTTCTTTCTTACTTTTCCAGTTATAGATGTCTTCTCCAAGCTTGCCTATAATCCTCATATTTATGTTTATGGTCTAGTTTCGGTGGTCCTTGTTTACTTTGAATATTATTGCCTTAGGTTACATGGTTCTCTTGTCATATAGGATTTTTTTCTTTCCTAAATGCCAAATATAGTCCATGGATTAATCCCTCATGTATTACTTCCATTGGCTATCATGATTGTAATCTTTCTAGTTTTTCTTAATGACTGAAATGTTTTCATTTTCACCTTCCTTTCCTTTTGATGTTTTTCACTTTTTTGTGCCAGAGCCATGTCAACTTTCTACCTTCTTTACCATTCTAACTCCAATAAATTATTACACAAACCACTCATGTATGTGAGTGTACTCTTGAGCTCCACATTTGTACTTTGTTTTTGCTTTCCTTCCCATCATTTTCAAGTGGACTTCTAGTAGGAACCGTATGAATTCTTATTTCTTGTTTAAAGGTATTCCTTCACCTTGAATCCTGGCTTCTTCTCTATACCTTAGTCCTTCCTTGAGATCATGGTCCATGTTCACTTTTAACTCTACCTCCTCTGTATGTTGCTCTCATTTTTCAGCCCCATGTTGCTTTCATGTTTTACAAATCTCTTTCCACTCATTGTGAAAAATACAGTCCAAAATACAGTCTATTACAATCTAAATTTTTGAACTACTTCTTACTCTATACCTATGTTCTCTTTCCATGAAAGTTTGGCCTCTAACTTTCATTCCTTGAGTAGTTTATTGGATGTAGTCTAGTTCTAATACTTGATTCAGATATTCTCCACCTTTATCCCGATCTTCTTGATATATGACCTCACTAATTCTTGGTTCATACCTTCCTTGCAATAGGCTCTACATGTTGAGGCTAAAAAATTTGAGCATGTTCCTTCATAACTCCCAACTGATCTTTGTTTTCTGATTGTACATTTACATTCATTAAGATTGAAACTTTGGTTTCCTACCTCAAGAGATAACTCCACTTATTTCTTGTTTGATTGCAAATGGTTTCTCCATGCCAGGTAATACATTGACATCCATCCATAATTGAAAAATTACCAATATTTGAAAGGTACTATCCTATTCATTTGTATCTCCATCATTTCCTTCTTCTTGGGCTACTTCAATTTTTTTGTTCTTGACCTTCTTTCTTCACTATGCATTCTTTGTCTTACTCTTTGCACACAACCATTGATTTCTCTTCCTATTACTTGATGATGGGCTGATTGTAATTTTCTTTATTCCATGCTTGCTTGACCTCTTATGGAGGTTCTTCTCTATCTTAATATGCCTTCAAAGGAATTCGTTTACTCCCTTTTTCAAATCCTTCTTAAACTCCTTGCTTTGTATAATAGTCATCACCTTTTTGTCCCGGTCTTCCTCATGGACCTCCTTCATGAATTCTTCATGTTCACTAGACTGTCCTTCACCTACATGTTGACCTTTCATGGACTCAAACATTTCTTCTAACTTCTGCAGCTCTTCTCTCAATGTGAGAGTGTCCACTCCTTCCTCTTCATCATACTTAGGACCAAGTTGGTCTTCTTGCCTTGCAATGGCATCACCTTCATTACTTGTGCTACCTACATTTTCATCAAAACTCAACATTTTATGTGTTGTAAGTACATACAAACATGTTCACATAGAATTAGTTATGAAATTCAATGGTCTCTTAACCTTCATCCCTATTTCTCTCATGGATTTTAGCCCTCCTTTGTCTTTATTCAAACAACTTAGTTCTTCTCCAAGGTGGTATTTATGATCCACCATCTCTTTTCCTTTCCCATAACCTCTCTCTACTATCATATTCTTCATGTGACCAGCTTCTTGGTCACCAAACACCCTTCTTGGTGCTTCTCTTCTCATCCATAACTCATCATAAGAGACATTATTATCCATTTTTACACCCCCCTTGCAAAATGGATCAACCTACAAGTTTGTACATTATTAGTTAATGGGATTAGTTTATAGGGTATCTCACAACGAGATTACTCGCCATGGCAAAGGTTTGGAACATGATTTACATTAATGGTCAAAATGGAAAAATGTCTGATTTTCACCTTGTTATCATGTGTCAACCGCTTTCCACCAATCGTGCAATAACGCCTCTTCTTGTTGTGTGAAAATGCCTCTTCTGTTACACTATAACGTGTCTCCCTATCACAAGCTAACCCTTTATCTTGTCATATGTCAACCATCTCTCTTATCACGCATCAACCTCCCCTCATTGTCGTGCACCAAAGATTCCTTCTTGTCATGTGATAAGTGTTTCCCTTTCCATCAAAAACTCTTCCCTTCTTGTCGTGCGTTAGCTAGTGGTTTCCGTCGAGTGACAATAAAGAGTTTTAGATACGACCAGACATTAATGATACCATACAAGGTATCTCAACAACCAGATTAATGAGGTATGGCACCCCTGTTCATCATGCAAGAAAAGTACCATTGAAAAGTGAACCATCATGGTTTCCCATACCTACGTAGAGGCATTTAATGAAGGATATAGATTGGTATCTCCTTTTCTTTATATATATATTGAAATTCCCCTCATTTAAAGGAGAGATATTTTCAACATTGTAAAGGAACCCTACCAAAATTGTTCCAGCACTTTTTTGAGTTGCAGGCCTCAAATTTATGTATTTTGTGAAGGATTCTTTCCTTGTGCCTATACTTTAATGAATTTTGCATTATTTTCAAGTAACCTCATAATCAACCAACATGCTTCAATGGTGCTTTAAATCAAGAATTAATGGTGACTATGGTGGGAGTTCCTCAACAACCAAACCAATAAGAAATTCAGTACTAGGTAGATAATCAGGAAGCACATCCAAATGAGATAACACATGTGAATTGGTAAGCTGAGGATTTATGTGGAATAAATCAGTCCCCTTCTCAAAGTTTGGCATCCAATACAATCTCTAAGAAAAGAATATAGAGGAAGGGAATTAATCTAATCCAATTAATTCTCAACCTTTTATTTATAGGTTGGGATATTAGTAATCCAAGTGTATCCCCAAATGTTTAAAATCATCCCAAATTACCTTCTAAGCTAAGCGAGATGTCGGTTGCAAAGAACCCATGTACAAGATAAATTCATGTCGAGTAAAGGGTGGCGAAAGAGAATCAATATCCTTTTAACATTATTGATCAAATGAAGAAGACCAATGTAATCATTTCTATGTGGGAATCATTGAAAATTCTAGGCCAATGGGATTTGTTACAAGCAGCCATGGAGAATTGGTCAGCATCAAATGAGTTGTCCAAGAATCAAGAGAAGGTGCTCACTAATGCAACTCCAAAAGAAGGAGTTCATGGAGGTCAAAAAGGTAAAAACATGAATCCTCCTCCATTCTATATATCTTTAGTTATTGGGAAAGACCTTATACACATCTCATGATTGAATCGAGGCTAGTACTTGATAATGCTGAAATAGATTGTAGATCAGTTGAGCTTGAAATACGACCTAGTTTCTAAAGGAGTGGTACAATTAAATGGAATAGTAGTGGGGACTATTGGGATCATAAAAGGTTTAAACCTTACACTGCACGCATGTCCTAATGTCACAGTTCAACAGGATATATCAATGATTGACTTGCCACCACTCTTTGTAGTGTGCTTGTCAAGAGACTTCACCGCCAAAATTGGAGGCTAATTATCAGCTGATTGGTTGCATATGCTCTTGAACAAGGTATGGAGCTAATGCTACAATCTGGTCTGAACCTATTGTAAATTTCCTAATTGAGCCTCATGTACCAATCCCAATCAACGCAATTTTCTCATCTTTTGATCAAGAGAATTTCCCAAACACTCAAGAAGTAGATACCAAAGTTGGGGTATCCCAGATTTGATTCTTGATGAATGGGATAAAACAAGTCACAAATACAATCCATACAAGGAAATAGAGGAGGCTGAGTTGGAATTTTACTTTGTTTGCATAAGGAAAACACACCCCTTCCTAGTCTCACCAAATTGAATGATAAGGGTGATAATGAAGTATGACAACTATTTTTTGATGGCTCAAGGAGTAGACAAGGCACCGGAGGAGGAGCAATGCTTTTTTCACCACAAGGTATGAAGTACTTATTATCCAAAATAAGCCCCTGCTTATTTTGGCCAACTTGTCTTCATTTTTTCCTTCATTATGCCTCATTCAAATTTTTACACATTTTAGGCACTCAAAATTTTCTAGGTATTGCTTCATCAGATAGAGAATTTTCTCCCCTTTACATAAAGGTAAAGAAGTCCTCTTAACTCCTTGTATTTTGTAAGTTATGGCTTGGCGGAATTTGGAGGGAATTTTGCCAAGGCGGGCCCACGAAATTTTTGGCACTTAGCATTTTGTGGTCAAAGGTTCGAAGGGAAAATTTTGACCCAAAATCCCAAAAGGAGATAAGAGGGCACCATGTGGTAGGTTAGAGTGGCGGGGATGAAGGACTTCAAGTTTTTTCGGTGTTGGGGTCAAAAGGTTAAAAGGGAAAATCCAGCGAAAACCCACCGAGAAATGAGAAGATGTCATGTGTCTTGTCGGTGGTAGAGGTTGGAGCAAGTGGAAGGACTTTGGAATTTTTTCAAAAGTGGCTAGCAGCTCAAAGGTAGAAAGTGGAGTGCATCCCTGCTAAGTAACCGAGATGGTACCATGTGTCCTAGGGTGGTAGAGGCATGGAGTAATTTTGGAAAAATTTCCAAATCTTTAAAGGGGCAGAATGATCGTTTGAACTTGCGAATCAATGAGATGGTGCCATGTGGCAGCGTAGGTTGGGCCAGGAGGAATTTTTGGGAATTTTTCCCAATTTGAAAAGGAGGAAAAATTTTGAAACTCGCCCATGAACCCTAATTTTGCCCTAAATCTTCAGAGGGCCATATCTTTTGATCCAGAGCTCGATTTTTGTGTTTTTATATCATTAGAAAGCTGTTGAATTTCTCCACATGATGGAATATTCAATTTTGTTTTTTGGTGGATTTTGGTGGGAGAAAAATGAGAAAACATCTTTGACATGTAAAAATACATAATTGACATTCACCACCAAAATTAATGAAGTATGGGTCATTTTTTGGATCTGCAGAGCAATGTACTTTGGCGTATGGGTTTGTCCATGAATCCCATCACTTTGTAGGTGAGATTGAAGGGATTTGATTGGTGGTTGAGCTCATAAATCAATTTGCCCACGTTTTTGCTTTTCCTTTGTTCTGCTTCACCATTAAAAGCTAGTTTTGGCTCATTTGTAAAGGGTTGGACATTTTTGTTCTTGTAGACTCCCCTCTTCCCCTTGGCACGTGAATTCGAGGAGTTTTAGACCTTCCATGGAGATTGTGACATGTTTTTTCCTTTCTTCCATTGTAATGCATCGTATTAAACTTGGAAATGGTAATGCATGTTTTGTGAATGATCCTTCAATCCTCCCATGTGTTTATCATTTTCTTCTAATCTTTCATTATATTCTAGGAAATATGTGCATGCTTTGGTGTTACATCTCTATGATCTGTGTTTATTTGTAAGACAAAATTTCATCACTCCTTTGGTGTATCACTGTTTTAGCTTAGTTTTGTTTTCTTTTCCATGCTTCTTTCAACCTGTCTCCTTGGAAATTTTAGAGTAAGAGTTTTGAATCAGAACCTCTACAAAAATTCATGCATACACCTAAATAGAGGGGTAAGAACCAACTTTCTCTGGAGATTTTTCTCACCTTGCAAGGTCCCACACCTTGGAGAAAACTCAATGTTGTGCAATCACACTAAATGACCCAATTTTGAACTACATATTTGAAGGTCATTTAGGGGGTGTTGTAGATTTGCACTAATAGTTTTGGCACACCTAGTGGGACCTTAGAGGTCTTCATCTTTATTACAAAAAGGTTGATGTGCAATTGTTGTAAGTTTCTTTCTTGAAAGAGCCCTGATTTGCACATCTGGTGACTCCAAAAGGATAAAATCAATCTGGTTTCAACAGTCCAATCTTGAAGATTCATGAGAAGAATCCAAACAAGGTCAAGGACCAGAGAGGAGGGATTGTTTAACTATTTACAATTATCCCCAAAGAGGAGAAAGAGGAAGAAGGATTCAAAGGTATCCATCTCCACCAAACAGAACTCTATCAACTCCTCCACCTGGTAGACCTTTCATCCAATCAATAAGGGTTCTCAGGCCAATCAGAATGGCACAACCCAATCCTTATGTCAACTTTACTGGTAGTAGCCCAATTGCTCTCAATGCACAAAACCCAATTCTAATTACAGCATTGAAGAACATCCCATACTTTATTGGAGAAAATCATACCACCCCTGGTGATCATGTCAAAGACATTGCTAATGTTTGTGCAATCCATGAGATTGTTGAGATGTAAAATGTTGTCAAATTGTTGGCATCTTCATTCAAAGGAAAGCCTTGCAATGGTTCGGGAGCCTTGAGGCGGGCTCTATTCAAAATTGAAACCATTGTACACAACCCTCTATAACCAATTTGGAGAGAAAGGGGACAACTTGTCTCTATTGAGCAACTGACAACTATCAAGAGAACTCCCAATGAGAAGCTAATAGAATTCAATTTCAGATTTCAAAGAACATGGGATAGAATCCCATTAGCGATTAGGCAACAGCTCAAGGTGCTTTCTTATACTTTCTCAAGGCTTTAAATTGTGACATTTCTATGTTGATCCAATCCATGGGAGGTGCAACTATACTTGTAGCTTACAACATCACCATTAGGGTTGAGAATTGTTTGAACTTGCACCTAGGCCTCCTATGCCCTTATATCCAAAGTTGGAAAGCTCAAGTACCAATCACACCTAATTTAGCTCCTATTCCCACTCCTATAAATTGGAGTTCAAATGAAACTTCTACTTCATCCTCTAGTTCCTCAAATGAGCTTCAAGAAATTATGAAACAATTGCAAAATTTGGGCAATGAGATGGTTATGCTCAAGAGGTAACAAGCTCAAAGTTTTAGGCCTTCTTATCAGCCTCAAACTTAGCCTAATAGACAACCATATCAGCCTAATAGGCCACCCAACCCAGTTGTAAATCAAAATCAAGTAAGGCCTCCTACCAATAGACCATTTCAGCCCTATAACCCAATGTTACATCTACCTCTAAAGCCTTAGTCCCAGTGCAAAACAATATAGCTCAAGAGTATGATTGGTGTTTCCCATACAATGAACC
This sequence comes from Taxus wallichiana var. yunnanensis, assembly GCA_018340775.1. Taxonomy (NCBI): domain Eukaryota; kingdom Viridiplantae; phylum Streptophyta; class Pinopsida; order Cupressales; family Taxaceae; genus Taxus; species Taxus wallichiana. The sequence goes on along the minus strand of CM031239.1, from coordinate 599,081,908 downwards.
TCACAATTAATCTATGTGCTTCAATGGTGCTTTGAACCAAGCCTTGATGGTGACAATAGATGGTGTAGAGAGTGAGGAAAGTCAAGAAACAAACCAACAACAAGGAACATCTCGGAAAAATACAACTTCAAATGAGACTACACTTGTGAATTGGTAAGCTGAAGATTTTTGTGGTATGAATCAAACACCTTCTCATAGTGTAGCAGCTAACACATGGTCAAAGAAGAGGAATATTGGTGAAGGGCAGTCATTAGATCCAAGTGATTCACAACCTTCCATCACTCCACAAAGTGTTGGAAAGCAAAATATAGTTCAAAATGTGTAATGGCAGCCCAAGCCACCTTCTAGACTAGCTCAAATACCAGCTATTGTAGCCCATGTACAAGAAAATAATGTGCAGACTAAAGGGCAGCAAAGAGATGGTTCATCCCCATTTAACATCATTGAACAAATGAAGAAGACCAATGTGAACATATCTATGTGGGAGTCACTATCCATCCTAAGCCAAAGGGATCTATTACAAGCTGCCATGAAGAATTGGTCAACCTCAAATCAGCAAGCTCATATGCAAGAGAAGGTACTCAAAAATTCTACTCAGCTGAGGGAAAGCTTGGAGGACAGCAAGGTAAAAATTTGAAGCCCCCTCCATTCTATGTTTCATTGATCATTGGGGATAAACTAGTACATAATTATATGATTGATTATGGGAAAGTAGTTCCATGATGCCCAAGCAAATAGCTGATCAGCTAGGGCCTTCAATATGAATTCATCTCCAAGGGGGTAGTGTAATTAGATGGGATAGTAGTAACGATAGTTGGGTAATTAAATATTTGAGCCTTACTTTGCATGCATGCCCCAATGTCACTATTTTGCAAGATGTGTCGGTGATAGATTTTCCACCACTTTTTGCCATATGTTTGTCAAGGGATTTCACAACTAGAATTGGAGGCTACCTATCCACTATTGGTCACACATTCTGTTTAGGACAAGGTATGGATCCAAGGCCACAATCAGGTCTGAACCTATTGTAAACTTTCACATTGAGCCTCATACTCCAAGCCCAATCAATGCCAACTGTTCAGTGTTTGATCAAGAGGATTATCCAAGCACACAGGAAGCTGATACCAAAGTTAGAAGCATTCCAGATTTGAATCTTGATGAATGGGCTAGCAAGGTACATGCTTTTGATCCCTACAATGAAATAGAGGAATATGAACTAGGAAGTCTATTACATGCATGAAGAAAATCAGCTCTTCCTAGCATCACCAAGCCAGGACCATAAAGATGACAATGATGTATGGCAGTTGTTCTTTGATGGATCAAGAAGTTGACAAGGTGCATGAGGGGGAGCTATGCTTGTTTCAACTCAAGGAATTAAGTATTATTCAGCTTTTAGATTTCAGTTTGCATGTTCTAACAACATTGTTGAATATGAAGCTTTAATACATGGATTACATTGGTCAAGGAAGAGAGAAATCAGAAACTTACAAGTCTTTTGTGATAGTGATCTGATTGTTAATCAAGTTAAAGGACAACCTTTGCTGCAAAGAATGGCATGCTCAAGAGTTATAAGAATAGAGTGTGGGGCCTCATTGAGGATTTTGAGGGCTTTGGCATCAACTCCATTCCTAGGAAAGAAAACCAAGTTGTTGATAGGCTTGTAGTAGTTGGAGAACTTTTGATGTTGTGGAGAGTATCAAAAGAGATAAAATGCAGCCAAACATCCATGTGATTGTGAGACCATCAGTGCCAGACAATAATGCAAGTTGGAAGGTGTTTGAAAGTGACCAACAAATCATCAATTTCTTACAAGAGGAAGCTAAGTTCTCAGCCAAAAATCAGGAAAAGTTAGAGCAGCAGTATGGTGATCAAGTGGTACAGCTGAGAACCAATAAACTACCAAAGGGACTTATGACTTTAGAGTCTATTTTCAATCCTAATGATCAATTTAGGAAAGAGAAAGCAAACATCCAAGTCAAGGGAGAGGATTCAGAGCCCATCTCGATTGGAGAAGGCAAGTCACTTCAAATTGGTAAAGTGGAAACCAAGCAAGAAAGGTATGAGTTCATGCAACTTTTCCAAGAGTTCCTGGATATATTTTCTTGGAGCTATGAAGACTTGAGGGTTTCATCCCAAGCTAGCCCAACACAAAATTGAACTAGATCCAAGTGTTAAGCCCATCAGGTAGAAATAGAGACCGGTCAATCCTCACATTGAGCCTCTCATGAAGAAGGAATTGAATAAGTTAATAGAGGCAAGTATCATATTCCCCATCAAGCATTCAATATGGGTTGCAAACTTGTTCCAGTTAGAAAGAAGAGTGGAAAAATCAGGTTGTGTGTAGACTTTAGAGATTTGAACAAAGCATCCTTCAAGGATCACTACCCACTTCCTTCTATGAAGTAGATTTTACAAGTTGTTGCTGGCTCTGAGAGGTTTTCATTGCTTGATGGTTATTCGAGGGTATAATAAGATCATGGTAAAGGAAGATGCTCATTTCAAAACAGCCTTCACCACCAAATGGGAACCTATGCATATAGAAAAATGCCATTTGGGTTGTCTAACACCATAGCTACTTTCTAAAGAGCAATGGATATGGTGTTCAAGGGATTGATCAACAAAATATTGCTGATATACCTAGATGATATTACTGTGTTTTCTAAAAGTGCAACATATCATCTCTTTTATTTGAGACAAGTGTTCCAAAGATGTAGAAGATTTGGGGTATCCTTGAATCCTAAAAAAATCATTTTCCTAGCTCATGAAGGCAAGCTCCTAGGCCACATTGTTTCCAAACAAGGGTTAGAAATCAATCCAGAGAGGTTAAAGAAATAAGAGAACTTTCATTTCCAAGGCATAAGAAGTCTCTTCAAATTTTCTTAGGAAGAATCAATTTTGTTCGAAGGTTTGTTCCAAACTTTGCAGCCCTTGTCAAGCCAATAACTATGATGTTGAAGAAAAGTGTGGCATTCAAATGGATAGTCTAAAGGTAAGGAAAGTTTTGAGGCAATCAAAGAAGCTATCTCACAGGCTCCAACTCTCATTAACCCATATTTCTCCAAATATTTCATCCTTTATGCATTTGGCGGTGATGATACAATTTTTGCAATTTTAGTACAACAAAATGAAGAAAATGTAGAGCAACCAATTTCCTTCTTTAGCCAAATCTTGGAGGACTATGAAGTAAGGTATTCCTTCATTGAGAAGCATGTTCTTGCAATGATTAGGAGCTTGAAGAAATTTAAGCATCTAGTTTCAAACAACAAGGTTCAACTGCTGGTTTCTCACGTGGGAGTTAAAGACTTCCTCCTCAACAAAGATCTAAATGAAAAATGAGTAGGGTGGATTACGCGTGTCATGGAGTATGACATTGAGATCAAAGTCACCAATCTGGTATGAGGAAAGGGATTGTGTGAGAAATTGGCCTTGAGTCAACCAATTGAAGCAAGCAAAGAGAAGGATGTTGTTTTGGTGCTGCAAGACAACCAAGAACAAAGAGACATTCAAGAAGAAAATGGTGGTATGCTCACTCCTTGTTGGACCCAAGATATAATGCACTTCTTACAAACAGCCTATGCCCTCTAGAGATGAACAAAGCCAAGAGAAGACACTTCAGATTGCAAGCTATTCCGTATGCACTTGTTGATGGTGTCTTGTTCAAAAAGGATATCAATGGAGTGTTGTTGAGATGCATTGGGACAAATCAGATTGAGAAAATGTTAGAAGAGTTCCATGGTGGATCAGCTAGGGGTCATTTTTCTCTAAGAGTGACAGCTCTCAAGATCATGAAGGCTGGTTATTATTGGCCCAAAGTGTTTAGTGATTATTATGCATGGATCAAGAGGTGCAAGAATTGTGCATTCTTCACAGGAAAAGAGAGGTTAGCAACACTTCCATTGCACCCAATCTCAGTTGACCAGCCATTCATGCAATGGGGTTTGGACTTCATTAGATCATTAATCCAAACTCAAACCAAGGGCACAAATGGATTCTAACAACAACAGACTACTTCACCAAATGGACTGAGGCGATGGCACTCAAAGAGGAAAATGAATCTAGCATTCTAGACTTCTATGAGGGGATAGCAACCAGATTTGATATATCATGCCATTATAATATCGAGATAATGCATGTGGCATTTATAGGATCAAGGTAACTTAATGGGCTGTTAGAAATGGGATCTATTTGAGCACTTCATCAAATTATTACCCTCAAGGTAATGGCCAAGCCGAGTCCACAAACAAGAATCTATTAAGGATCATCAAGAGGAATCTTGATGAAAATCAGAGGACTTGGCACACTAAGCTCAAATCAGCTCTTTGGGTTAATAGGATAACTCCCAAGAGATCCATAGGTAACTCTCCATTAAGACTTGTTTATGGGAGAGAGGGAATCTTGCCTATGTCACTTGAGTTACCAACATTGGAACTCATGAAGCAATTGGAATTATTGGAGTATGAGCCCATGGAGGTTAGATATGCATAATTGATGGAACTCCAAGAAATCAGAGATCATGCAGCCCAAACAATGGAGAAGGCCCAAGCTTTGATCAAGAGAAGCTTTAATAGGAAAGATAAGGCTAGAACTTTGTAAGTTGGATATTTAGTGTTGAAATGGGATGCAAACCGAGAAAATGAGGAAGGCATTCAAAATTTGATGCCATTTGGAGTGGTCCCTACATAGTCACAAAATGCAAAAACAATAATGCCTTCCAATTGTCTACATTGGATGGTGAGGAACTGTAGATTCTAGTTAATGGAATCCATCTAAAGCATTGCTACTAGAAGGGAAACTTCTCACCTTGTACATATTATCTTAGATTTTTCCATTCCCCTAAGTGCCTATGCACATTTTTGTTGTAGCTTAGATTTACATTCCCTAAGTACTTTGGCACAATTTTTGTTGCCCCAAGGATGCATCTTTTGCAGGCCATGTTCTAGATCAAAGTAATTTTCTACTCTCACAATCTTCATCTTAGAGATTTTCTAATGAATTGAGAGTAGCAGGTAATTAAGTTCTAAAATCCATTGCCCAAATGGATCACTTGAGCAGGTGGTCACTTCATCCAATAGGCGAGATGACCCCTCTGAGTCGTAAAAATTATCATCCAAAATAAGCCCCTGCTTATTTTGGCTAACTTGTCTTCATTTTTTCCTTCATTGTGCCTCAGTCAAATTTTTACACATTTTTGGGGAGTAGGATCGATTCAGAATTGGGATCAATTGTGCACACCTCTCTATGGCCAGTTTGGGGAGAGGGATGACAACTTATCCCTTTTGGATCAGATGACTACAATTAAAAGGGAATCAGATGAGAAGATGACAAACTTCAATTCTAGATTCCAAAGAACATGGGAAAGGATCCCAATTGCGGTTAGACCAATAGCTGAAGGTGCATTTCTCTATTTTCTTAAAGCTTTAAATTATGATATATTTGTTATGATACAATCTATGGGAGGAATAACCCTACCAAACACTTATGCCATAGCTATTAGAGCTGAGAATTTCCTAATTCAATTCGGTAAACTCGCACCTAGGCCACCTATGCCTCTCTATCTAAATATGGGGAATCCTAATCCTAATCAAATGCCTACAATAGCTCCCATCCCTACTCTAAGAAATCAGAGTTCAAATGAAGCTTCCACTTCTTCTTCTAGTCCTTCAAATGAACTCCAAGAGGTTATGAAACAATTGTAAAACTTAAGAAAATAGTTGGTAACTCTTAAGAGGAAGCAAGCTCAAAATTCTAAACCTTATCAGCCTCAGTTCCAACCTAATAAACCTCCATATCAGCCAAACAGGCCACCTATTCAAGCTGCTAACCAGAACCAAGGACAACCCCAAGTTGTTAGGCCATTCCAAGCATATAACCCTAATGCAGTTTCAACATCTAGGGCCTTGGTTCCAACTCAAAACAACATAGCATAAGAATATGAATGGTGTTTCCCATATGCAACCAACCACATAATCAAGCAACATGCTTCAATGGTGCTTTAAATCAAGCATTGATGGTGACTACGGTGGGTGTTCCTCAAGAACCAAACCAAGAAGAAATTCGGTAGTAGGTAGCTAATCAGGAAGCACCTCCAAATGAGACAACACTTGTGAATTGGTAAGCTGAGGATTTATGTGGAATAAATCAGTCCCCTTCTCAAAGTTTGGCATCCAATACAATCTCTAAGAGAAATAATATAGAGGAAGGGAATTCATCTAATCCAATTAATTCTTAGCCTTTTGTTATACGTTGGGGTATTAGCAATCCAAGTGCAGCCTCAAATGTTTAAAATCATCCCAAATTACCTTCTAAGCCAACTGAGATGCCGGTTGCAGCAGCCCATATACAAGATAAATTCATGTCGAGTAAAGGGTGGCAGAAAGAGAATCAATCTCCTTTTAACATTATTGATCAAATGAAGAAGACAAATGTAAGCATTTCTATGTGGGAATCATTGAAAATTCTAGGCCAACGGGATTTTTTACAAGCAGCCATGGAGAATTGGTCAACGATCAAAGGAGTTGTCCAGGGAATCTAGAGAAGGTGCTCACTAATGCAACTCTAAAAGAGGGAGTTCATGGAGGTCAGAAAGGTAAAAACATGAATCCTCCTCCATTCTATATATCTTTAGTTATTGGGAAAAACCTTGTACACAATTGCATGATTGACTCGAGGGCTAGCAATTTCAAGAATGCTGAAATAGATCAGTAGATCAGTTGGGCCTGAAATACGACCTGGTTTCCAAAGGAGTGGTACAATTAGATGGGATAGCAGTGGGGACTATTGGGATCATAAAAGGTTTAAACCTTACATTGCACACATGTCCTAATGTCACAGTTCAACAGGATATATCAATGATTGAATTGCCACCACTCTTTGCAGTGTGCTTGTCAAGAGACTTCACCGCCAAAATTGGAGGCTACTTATCAGCTAATTGGTTGCATATGCTCTTCAGAACAAGGTATGGAGCTAAGGCTACAATCCGGTCTGAACCTATTGCAAATTTCCATATTGAGCCTCATGTACCAATCCCAATCAACGTAAATTGCTCATCCTTTGATCAAGAGGATTTCCCAAACACTCAAGAAGTAGATACCAAAGTTGGGGGCATCCCATTTGAATCTTGATGAATGGGATAAAACAAGTCACAAATACAATCCATACAAGGAAATAGAGGAGGCTAAGTTGGAATTTAACTGTTTGGATGAGGGAAAAAACCACCTTCCTAGTCTCACCAAATTGAATGATAAGGGTGATAATGAAGTATGGCAACTATTTTTTGATGGCTCAAGGAGTAGACAAGGCACCGGAGGAGGAGCAATGCTTTTTTCACCACAAGGTATGAAGTACTTGTTATCCAAAATAAGCCCCTGCTTATTTTGGCCAACTTGTCTTCATTTTTTCCTTCATTGTGCCTCAATCAAATTTTTACACATTTTAGGCACTCAATTTTTTTTGGGTATTGCTTCATCAGATAGAGAATTTTCTCCCCTTTATAGAAAGGTAAAGAATTTCTCCTAACTCCTTGTATTTTACAAGTTATGGCTTGGTAGAGTTTGGAGGGAAATTTTTCCCAAGGCGGGCCCACGGGAAAATTTTTTTGGCACTTAGCCTTTTGGGGTCAAAGGGTCAAAGGGAAAATTTTGGCCCGAAAGCCCATAAGGAGATAAGAGGGTGCCACGTGGCAGGTCGAGTGGCGGGGTAGAAGGACTTTGAATTTTTTTGGCATTGGGGTCAAAGGGTCAAAGGGAAAAATCCAAGTGAAAGCCCACTAAGCAATGAGAAGACGCCACGTGTCCTATCAGCGGTGGAGGTTGGGGTGGTGGAAGGACTTTGGAATTTTTTCCAAAGTGGCTAGCAGCTCAAAGGTAGAAAGTGGAGCGCATCCCCACCAAGTAACCAGATGGTGCCACATGTCTCGAGGTGGCGGAGGTGCGGAGTAATTTTGGAAAATTTTCCAAATCTTCAAAGGGGTAGAACGATCATTTGAACCCACATGTCAATTAGATGGTGCCATGTGGCAGCGCAAGTCGAGCCAACAGAGAATTTTTGGGAATTTTTCCCAATTCGAAAAGGAGGGAAAAATTTTGAATCTCGGCCCGCGAACCCTAATTTTTCCCTAAATCTTCAGAGGGCCATATCTTTTGATCCAAAGCTCATATTTTTGCATTTTTTATATCATTGGAAATTTGTTGAATTTCTCCACACGATGGATTATTCAATTTATTTTTGATGGATTTTTGTGGGAGAAAAATGATAAAACATCTCTGCACACAAAAATATAGAACTAACATTCAACCACCAAAATTAATGAAGTATGGGTCATTTTTGGATCTGTAGAGCAATGTACTTTGGTGTATGGGTTTTCCATGAAGCCCATCACTTTTCAAGAGAGATTGAAGGGATTTGATTGGTGGTTGAGCTCATAAATCAATTTTCCCATGTTTTTGTTTTTCCTTTGTTCGATTTGCCATTAAAAGCTAGTTTTGGCTCATTTGTAAAGGGTTGGATGTTTTTGTTCTTGCAGACTCCCCTCTTCCCCTTGGCATGTGAATTCGAGGAGTTTCAGACCTTCCATGGAGATTATGACATGTTTTTTCCTTTCTTCCATTGTAATGCATCATATTAAACTTGGAAATGGTAATGCATGTTTTGTGAATGATCCTTCAATCCTCTCATGTGTTTATCATTGTCTTTTGATCTTTCATTATATTCTTGGCAATTTGTGCATGCTTTGGTGTTACATCTCTATGATCTATGTTTATTTGCAAGACAAAATTTCATCACTCCTTTGGTGTATCATTGTTTTAGCTTAGTTTTGTTTTCCTTTTCCATGCTTCTTTCAACCCTGTCTCCTTGGAAATTTTAGAGTAAGAGTTTTGAATCAGAACCTCTGCAAAAATTCATGCATACACCTAAACAGAGGGGTAAGAACCAACTTTCTCTGGAGAGTTTTCTCACCTTGCAAGGTCCCACACCTTGGAGAAAACTCAATGTTGTGCAATCACACTAAATGATTCAATTCTAAACTGCATATATGAAGGTCATTTAGGGGGAGTTTTAGATTTGCACTACTAATAGTACTACTCAGCTTTGTGTTTTCATTTTACTTGTTCAAACAATACCGCTGAGTATGAAGCTTTGATACATGGATTGAATTAGGCAAGAAAGAGGGGTATACAAAACTTGCAAGTGTTTGGGGATAGTGAGTTAATTGTCAACCAGGTTAGGGGAAAACATGCTGCTAAGAATGATCTACTCAAAGCCTACAAGCATCGAGTATGGGATCAAATTGATGATTTTGAAGCGTTCAATATTCAAGCCATACCAAGGAAGAAGAATGAGGCTATGGATAGGATTGCAAAATTGGAGCAACATTTGATGTGGTGGATAGTACTAAGAAAGATAAAGTGCATCCACATATTCATGTAATTGTGAGGCCACTGTACTGGACAATAACACGAGCTAGCAGGTATTTGAGAATGATCAAAAATCATTAATTTCTTGCAGGAGGAGGCTGAGTTCTTAGTTAAAAATCAAGAGAAATTGGAGCAACAATATGGTGATCAAGTGGTTCAACTAAGGAAAAATAAGCTACCAAAGGTTTTAGTGTTGGGCCCCTAGAATATTGACTAAGTATAGAAGGCGCGTAGGCACACAAGGGCCCTAGTTAAAGAAACACATGCAAGGTAGGGTTTAATAAGTGGGTTTAAGGAATCCCATGGCATGTGAAAAGTGCGCGGACATGACCAAGGGTTCGGGACTTAGAAAAATCGGACATCTGCGGGAAGAACACGTGAAAATCATGACCCGTTTACGTGTGGATAAGGTGTCGATCGGCGACAGTTTGGCTCGGGAAGGAGCATGCCTATGGTAGAAGGTCCTAAAAGCACATCATGATATAAAGTGGAAGGCTCAGGCCTGAGAAGTATGCTTACATGGAGGATCACATTCAAACTTGGCATCGAATCGAGGGCGTTGGAGGATGAGTTGGCGGTCCATAAAAGCTATAAATACAAGCACTTGTAGAGTAAACAGAGAGACTTAGAGTGTGGGTGGAGCTCTACAGAAATATTGCAAGAACTCTGTTAGTGAGTAATTAGACTTGGGGAAGGATGTATTTGGCAAGGGGATTGTAATTTTTCTTTTTGGTAGCATAGTTACATTAGTCCAGTTGTAATGCATGACTACGGTCTGCTTCTCTGTGACACTCTGTAATGGCTCCATGGATGTAATGAGGTTACCTGTTATATATACATGAATATCAATGATTTTGATGCATACATCTCTCTCATGAGTTCTCTTTCATTTTATGCTAAGTATGGATGCTTGTATGCTTCTTTCTATTATGATACAAGTTATATAACTGTTAAGTACTCTGTCTAGGATGAATGCAAGGATCTAGATGTCGTTCTAAGCTATATGGTTCTTTTATGTCTTAAATCCTTTTGAAATCTCTTAAACACAAATCATAGATGATGTTTCCCACTAAACTCACATAAAAGAGAGACTCGGCACCTCGCGCGTGCCTCGGGTGAGCACCCAGCTTTCGCTAGGTGATAGGCCGGTGCACATGGGGTTCCTTTCTTTTGTGTTAAGCACAAAAATGACTACATTAACGTGCTTCCAAATATTCATGGAATTGTGAGGCCAGTTGTACCAGACAATAAAATGAGCTGGCAGGTATTTGAGAATGATCAAAAAATTGTTAATTTCTTGCAGGAGGAGGTTGAGTTCTCGGTTAAAAATCAAGTGAAATTAGAGCAACAATGTATGGTGATCAAGTGGTTCAACTGAGGAAAAATAAGCTACCAAAGGGTTTAGTGACTCTAGATTCAATATTCAATCCTAATTATCGAGTTCCGGAGGCATGTCAAAGGTGAGGATTCAGAGCCAATTTTAGTTGGAGAAAGAAAAACACTTCAAATTGGAAAGGTAAGCACTGAACAAGAAAAATATGAATTTATACAACTTTTCCAAGAATTTCTAGATGTGTTTGCTTGGAGCTATGAAGATTTGAAAGGATTTAATCCTAAGCTGGCACAACACATGATTGAACTGGATTTGAGAGCTAAACCCATCAGGAAAAAGCAAAGGCCAATCAATCCTCATATCGAGCCTCTCATGAAAAGAGAACTAACAAACTCATTGAAGCAAACATCATCTTTCCAATCAAGCACTCTTCATGGGTAGAAAATATGGTGTCGGTTAGGAAAAAGAATAGGGAAATCAGGTTATGTGTGGATTTCTGAGACTTGAACAGGGCCTCTCTCAAGGACCACTACCCACTTCCTTCCATGGAGAAAATCCTATAGGTTGTAGCCAGTTCCAAAAGGTTCTCATTATTGGATGGCTACTCGGGCTATAATAAAATCATGGTGAAATAAGATGACCAGTTCAAGACAACCTTCACCATGAAGTGGGGCACATATGCTTATAGGAAGATGCCATTTGGATGTCAAATGCCAAAGCCACTTTCCAAATGGTGATGGATATGGCATTCAAAGGACTAATCAATAAGATAGTTCTTATGTATCTAGATGATATTACTGTATTCTCCAAGAATGCAGAAATTCATCTCTTTCACCTCAAAAATTATTCCAAAGATGCAGGAGATTCAGAGTGTCTCTAAATCCGAAAAAGTGTATATTCTTAGCTCATGAAGGAAATATCTTAGGCCACATTGTGTCTAAGGAGGGGTTGAAATTGATCCAGAAAGAGTAGAAGCTATTCGAGCATTTCCATTGCCAAGTCATAAGAAGGCTCTCCAAATATTTTTGGGGAAAATTAATTTTTTAGGAGGTTTGTTCCTAACTTTTCCCATCTTGTCAAACCACTCATACTATGTTGAAGAAGACCATGGTTTTCAGATGGAGTCTTTGAAGGAAAAGAAATATTTGAAGCTATAAATCAGCCATTACATAGGCTCCAACCCTCATAAATCCATTTCTCGAAGGAATTTATTTCATACACTTTTGGGGGCATAGATGCAATATTTGCCATACTGGTACAACCAAATCAAGAAGTACTAGAGCATCCTATAAATTATTTAGAAAAATCCTTCATGATTATGATCTATGAGATATTCATTCATTGAGAAGCATGTCCTTGTTGTGATTAGAAGTCTAAAGAAATTCAGACATCTAGTGTCAAATAACATGAATTCATCTATTAGTTTCACATGTTAGTGTAAAATATTTTATTTTGAACAAGGACCTTAATGAAAAGAGATCTGGTTGGATAACCAAGGTCATGGAGTATGATATTGATATAAATTTGACCAAATTAGTTAGGGAAAAGGGTTGTGTGAGTAGCTAGCTTCTAACCAACATGTTGAATCAAGAGAGGAGGCAAAATTTGTTATGATGTTGCAAGATAATCAAGAACATGCTACATGTGGTATACCCATTCCTTGTTGGACTCAAGATATTGTACATTTCCTTCAAATGGGTCAAAATCCTCAAGGATTGAGTAATCCCAAAAGGAGGTATTTCAAACTTCATTGCATCCCATATGTTCTTGTAGATAATATTTTATTCAAAAGGGATGTGAATGGTGTCCTCCTAAGGTGCATCAAGACAAATTAGATAGAGAGGGTACTGCATGAGTTTCATGATGGAGAGGAAGTGGTCATTTTCCCCAAAAGCAACAACCATTAGAATCATGAGGGTTAGTTATTACTAGCCTAATATTTTTAATGATTTATACTCATGGATCAAGAAATGCAAGAAGTGTGCCTTCTTCATAGGTAAAGAGAAGCTAGTAGCCCTCCCACTCCATCCTATCTCGGTTGAGCAACCTTTCTTGCAATGGGGCTTGATTTTATTGGGATGATCAATCCAAGTTCTAGCCTAGGTCACAAATGGATTCTTACATCCACGGACTACTTCACTAAGTGGAAAAAACAATTGCACTTAAGGAAGTAAATGAATCTAGCATTCTGGACTTCTACGAAGGTATTGTGACAAGGTTTGGTGTTCCTTCCACTATAATATTAGATAATGCCTTAGCTTTCATTGGAGAAAAGATATCTAATTGGGCTATTAGAAATGGCATCTATTTGAGCACTTCTTCTAACTACTACCCCTAGGGTAATGAGAAAGCAGAGTCCACAAACAAGAATTTGTTAAGAATCATAAGAGGAACCTTGGATGAGAATTAGAGAACTTGGCATACCAAATTGAAATCATCCTTGTAGGTTGATAGAATCACTCTTAATAAATCAAATGGTTATTCTCCTTTCAAGTTGGTTTATGGAAGGGAAGAAAGGCTACTAATATCCCTTGAATTACCAACCTTGGAGCTTATCAATAAACTTGAGTTGTTCAAGTTTCCAGCTATGGAAGTCAGGTATACAGAGCTCATGGAGTTGGAAGAGCTAAGGGACCAAGCCATGAAAACAATGGAGAAGGACCAAGCTCAAATCAAGATGAGCTTTGACAGAAAGGCCAAAGACAGAACTTTTCAAGAAGGAGACCTGGTTCTGAAATGGGATGTAGATAGAGCCAAACCAGGAAGGCACTCCAAGTTTGATGTAATATGGAGTGGCCCCTACTTGATTTCAGGGTGCAAAGAAAATAATGCTTTCCAATTGACGAAGTTGGATGGAGAAGAATTACAGATCCCAGACAATGGCATCTATCTCAAGCATTATTACTGATGGGAGTATCTTTCTTGTAAATATTAGTTTAGATTTTGTAATTCCTCCAAGTGCTTGCAACACATCATTCTGTTGTAGCTAGGTTTTCTTTTAGATAAGTGCTTGTGCACTCTCTACATGTTCCATTTTGGGATATGTATGATTTTGTTATTTATACATGGTTGTGCTTTGTTGTTGTTGCATTTTCCAGTTTCGATCAAGATCCGATGATAAAGTAATGTCTCAACAGTGTTCTAGAGAAACAAGAGGTTTCAGACATTAGACCAGTTTCAACAATCAGAATGACTCCATGCCCAATGGATGCAAAATCATTGGTCTTTTAGATCTAGTAGGCAGATCACCCCATAAGTCACCAATTGTTATCCATTTTTTCTACCCCCTTATAAAATAGATCAACCTACAGTCTAGGAATTGATAGTTAATGGGAGAATTTTACAGGGTATCTCACGGTGAGATTACTCGCTACAACAAAGGTTTGGAATAGGATTTTCATTAATGGTCAAACTGTAAAAATGTATGGATTGTCACCTTATTTTCGCATGTCAACCACTTTCTTCCATGACAATGCCTCTTCCTGTCACACAAAAACACCTCTTCCTATCGCATGACAATCATCTCTCCCGTTGTGTGTCAACCATCTCTCTTGTCACACGTTAACCATGCTTCTAGTCATGTGTCAAGCTCCCCTCATTGTTGTGTGACAACATTCCTTATTGTCATAAAATAATTATTTCCCTTGTTAGTAGTGAGTCTTCCCTTTTTATCATGTGTCAGCTAGTGGTTTCTATCGGGTGATAAAAAATAGTTTTAGATATGGCAAGACATTAATGATATCATACAAGGTAGCTCAACAATCAGATTAATGAGGTATGGCACCCCTATTCACCATACAAGAAAAGTACCATTGAAAAGTGAACCATCATGGCTTCCCATACCTACGTACAGGCATTTAATGAAGGATGTTGGTTGGTAGCTCCTTTTCTCTATATATATAAATTCCCTTCATTTGAAGGAGAGAGATTTTTGAAATTGTAAAGGAACTCTACCAAAATTGTTCCAGCACTTTTGTGAGCTACAGGCCTCAAATTTATGCATTTATGAAGGATTCTTGCCTTGTTCCTATACTGTAATGGATTGTGCATCATTTTAAGAAATAAAATTAGTGTTTTATGGCTCTTCTTTCCCTAGCTTTGATTTATATTGCATTTCTTGCCTTCTATTATATTTTGTAGGTATATATTATGCATATTGTGTTCCTTTGCAGGGATTAAATTTGTTGTGCTCCACGAGATTGGAGGTTTGAATGTGTTTTGGGACTTGTGGCATTTTATCTTCCCTCTTCTTCCCCATTTCCCTCCACTTTCACTCACTAGGAATCTCTCTAGTCTTTTTTGGTGTTATCACCTCCCTTAGTTTAGGATTTACATTTTATGTATTTATCTTCCTCTTGGAATTGGTCCCACACCTTATGTATGGAATTGGTCCCATACATTTTATGTATTGGTCCATTGGAATTGGTAGTTTAGGAGTAGATCAACATTGGAATAATTCAAGAACTAGCCTTCTCTGGAGGTTTGTCTCAATCGCAAAGGTCCCACACCTTGAGATAATCCCATGTTAGTCAAAAGTAGGGTTTTGTAATGTGCAAATCCTAGGGTGTTACTTTTATGACATAACAGACACTTCCTTTACCATCTTTATTCCTTAACCCATTGCATTGTTTCATGCAAATACTTCCTCATGGTCATTAACATGAAACTTCCTCTTTCATCATATCCTTCACCCTTCAAGGGTATGAGACTATTCTCAATTTCATTCTTATAGAATTTGTAAACATTGGTTTTTCCATCATCTTGGCATGCCTATCAAATTGCAAAGATCTACCTAATTGAAAATGGAAAACATCAATAGGTGGAACATCACATAACATTGTATCTTTATATGACCCAATTTGAAAATAAAATATACTTTTCTCACTTACTAGGATTTTATGACTTTGTTGCACCCATGATATAAAATGATGCTTTGGATGTGGAATTCTTCTCAATCCCAGTGTCTTCACCATGTACTCTGACACCACATTGTTAGTGTTTCCTCCATCTTTGATAACATCATATACATTTCTTCAAGACTTGCATCTAGTTCTGAACAAGTTCCTTCTCTGACTCATGTCTATGTCTTTTCTTCTTAAATCTATCTTTTTACCTCTTGGCTGCTCCAAGACTCTCTTCATCAAGAGAGATTCACCCTTCATTCTCTCATTCCCTTTACATGATTGATTTGGTCTAAATACTTGTCCTTTTTCATTTCTCTTAGGGTATTGTACATCACTACAACTTACATGGTTATGACAACTAGCATTCACACCTCTAGCATTTACATATCTACCACAATTTACATTCATGCCACCAAACACAAGCATAACTTTTTGAATTATTCTAGGAGACTTGCATTCTTCCCTTGAATGGCTTATATACTCTCCTTTGTTGTTTCACTTTAACAATGAGATTCTCTCTCTAATAAATATGCTCCAAAACATTCATTTTCTCCTTCATTTACATCTTCATCTACTGAAACTAATTCATTATCTCTCTAAGCACGCTTTCCTACTTTTCCTACATCCTTGAGTGTAACTGTGCCATCATCCTCGTAATGTCCTTTATAGGTTTAAATTAGGCTCGATACTAAAATGGTGCAATATTTCTTCTTATTTCTCCTATTTTCTTCTATTAGGTCACAATTTCCAAACCATGAATGACACCATCCAATCACTCCTTACTTTGAGGATCTACTTAGATCCTCTACTTGGTCTTCCCGATTTTGACATAGTCAATATCACACCTTGTTTATCACCTCAAAAGAGATACTCCACTTACAACTATACTTCTTCAATGGCCTCTAATTTTCTTTTTGATTTCAACATGAAATAACCATATCCATTAATGTCCCTATGGCTTCACACTATTTTCCATCTCCAATCCCATCTATTATACCTCCTCAACTCCACTTACACTCCCTCTCTTGCATAGGCTTCACACTTCATAGCCTATAGAGGCTCTCCATAGCCTATCATGCCAAAACCTCTTCTCCATACTTGTTATCATGCCAAATACGTCTTGGACCTCTTACTCCACTATTACTAAGATGACCAAATCCTTTTTTTATTTCAACACTCAGTCAACCAACCCATATCTCAGAATTAGCCCACCTAGGTAAATCAGGACTAGTTACTATCATAGGCATAATAGTAGGGTTTTGGAGAATGCTACATACTTGAGACTTGTTTGAGATACCTTTATTATACCTCCAAGATGCTTCTAAACTTTTCTTAGGCCTTCAATCCTCTTTAACACTATGCATGCATTAGATCTTAGGGCTTGTATCCTTCCATAAGTATAAAAAGATTTGAATCTATGCATTGGATAAGGTTATCTCTAGGATAATAGATTATTCACATACCATTTATAGTGCTCATGTATATATATGGAACTCGGGGTTGACTCCTTTTTCCGGTAGTTAACATTTCTAACTCTTCCCTAGGTTACTTAGGTCTAATTAGGCCTCTTCTCACTCTACAAGTGTAACAATGATGCTTATGGTTCTAATCCCAACTAGTGAATGATAAAAAAATACCCTTCTAACACTTATCACATGCTCTATGATGAATTTCAGAGCTTGATTCAAGAATTTCCTTATACAAGCTCTTAAATTCTATTGATTGTATCATCCAGATTATAGTTAGATTGCAAAATTTCCTACAAATTCTTCACACGTGTGAATTAGATATCTAGACTTTGTAATCCTCTATAATACCACTAGGAAGAAACTTCCTCAAAATTTCATGAAATTTGGATGAGTGCATTAGAAATGGCTTGATGCCCTAGTTAGGGCTTGAGAGGCGAAATCTCAGTCTACAGGTAACAATAATAGATTTCATGGACTACAAAAATTCAAGAGGACTCCTTAGGTCCATATCCTCCTTTTACATTATTCATAGTGCCTTGATACTTCTTCTAATCCTATTGTCCATATTCATGTTCACGTCTGAGAAGAGACTATACTATATGCATGGAAGAAACATGTAAAATCATACAAAATACCCTATGAAATCTATCCATCTTTTCAAAATTTGTTTATTCATGCTCCATTGTTCCCATTACATCTATACTTCTCAAGGAATTACATACTTGATGTCAAAATCCAACTTTTGCATATGAAAACAAACCAACCTTGTCTTTTCTCAACAACTCCCTAAGATAACTCAACTTCCTCCTTGCTTAAGGAAAGACCTAAACAACTCTTAAACCTTCTTACTAGACTGATTCCACATGGGAATAAGATCTCTAAGTGTAATTTTAGTTAATTTTTTCCTTCATACGACAAATAGGCTTTATTTAGGACTTTACACACAATCATTGCCAAATTTGAATATTTAACTACAACATATTGGAGGGAAATAATTACATACACCCTAAGACCACCTAGAATCCAACCAAAACATGAAAACTTATATGATAACCTACTTATTCACCTACATCACAAACACTACATTTAGAGATCCTTGAAACATTTCCTAATCACGAGCTTTCTCAAGTCTAATACCCTCAACATCAAACCACAAAAATAGCATCTAAAATCATTGTCTTGACTCTTCATATCATGATAGGAAACCATCACGAACATCTAAAATATATCCCATGTATAAATCCTTAAAAGGAAGGGATGCACATAAGAAAGATTAACAGTAATAAATAAAGTAATAATACATCAAATGATATTTGAAGGTGCTCTTTTCTTAGATTTAGTAATGGATTATTTGACAAACTGACACATGCATGAAATAATTAGAAACATACGTTTCTTAGAAAAATTCTTGACATAAATGTGGTGTCATGGAATGTAATGATTGTGGGTTTTTGAAAAATGTATCTCATGTACTAAAATATTGGGGTTGATTTAGATATTGAACTAAAAATTGTATCGATGATTGGAAGATAACAAGATGTGACTAGAATTTTGAACATTGGTTGTTGGTTCTTTGGAATCCCAAACCTTCAAAATATTTTATTTTAAAAAAATTAAAAATAAGGGAAGAAAATATATTAAAAAGTGATATTTTGATATATACTATCATATTGAATTATTGTTTTAAATCACAAGGGAATATTAATCGTATTATTTATGTGAAACTCAAGGCATAGGAAACCTAATTAATGAGAAGAGTTGTGATAAATACTAATTAGACCATCCTAATATCCATATATAGTGTTCTTTTCCATATATGCTACCTCACCATTTATGCTACCTTGCCATGTGATATGGGTCTCTTAATGGAACATGTATTATGTGTTCGAAAATTTCTCCCCACATGTTTTTGCTATTATTAAGAAAATCAAAAAGTAACTTGCTTTTCCATGCATAGGTTAGTTTTAATTAGATGTCCCTATTTTTAGGATAAAAGAAAATAAAACAAATAGATTTGTTTGCATGAACAAAATCATGCACTATTTGTAGATGATAGTTCTATTATTAAGGTTTCTCTATTTTTAGAGTTGTGTGTTCTATTGTTAGATGAAATACTTCTATATATTGGAGGAAATTGTAAGTGTTTTTACACACATAATGTATTGAGCTAAATCTTTGATATGGAAAAAGATAAATATGCAAAAAAGTGCTAATTTGAGTGTGGAATAATCTGTTTTATTTACAATATTATTTATTTTAGGAATTGTTTTATTTTCCTAATTTGTACAAATTAGTATCGAGCATTGTTTTTCAATAGAATTCTAAATTGACAACAAGTTATGGCTTCTACATTTGGTCTTGCAGACACCACAATTTATAGGGAATAATTACTAGTATTGGTCATTAACCATAAAGATGGTATTCGAGATGTCAAGATGTGTGGGAAATTGTATAGAATGGGTACACAAATTCTACAGATGTAGTAGCGTATAATGCACTCTCACAGAGAGAGAGAAAGATAATTTGAAAGAATTAATAAATAAATACGGAAAATCTATTTTCTATATTCGTCAAGATATGCATGAAAGCATTCTACCTAGAGAGATAGTAGCCAGCAAAGAAAAATAGTATGGGACACTCTCCAAGTTGTGTATCAAGGTAAGGAGAAAGTTAAAAATTGCCAAACTACAATTACTTTGAAGGGATTTTGAAAATATGTCAATGAAAGATTTGGATTCCGTAGAATCATTCTTTACTTTACTAGTTGGTTTAGTCAATCAAATTAAATCCCATGGTGAAACTATTGAAGATAGAAGGATTATTGAAAGTTTACTTCAAATTTTTCCTATAAAATTTGATCCTTTGGCATTTCTTTATTAAAGAAACTAAGGGTATAAGTTAGTTTTCAATTGATGAGTTGCATGCATCACTAATAAATCATGAATAGAAGTTGAATATAGCACATGTAGTTGTAGATAAGGATTTTTCATCACAGTGTCAAGAATTCATTGAAGAGGAAGAGGAAGAAGTTCATCTAGAGGATGTATCAACGGTCCATCAAACTCATTAAGAAAAATATCAAAATATATGTCTAATTTGATTTCTATTGCAGCAATAAATAAATGAATAGTTAATTACAAAAATTAACTCAAGCAAACTAAGCCGAAAAATATGAAACCCTAAGTGCAAACAGGGTAAGAAGAGCCTTAGCGGGTTCGTAGCGAAGTGTAAACATGCCAAGTGCTAACTAAATGAACTGCAGAGGGTAAGTGTGTGAGTGAGTGATTTATTGAGGGAGTGTGGTGAGGTTCATTTTAGATTGAAACCCTCGGCATTACAACTCAAAAAAATGGCATATTTATCATATGGATGTAAAATCGTATTCTTGAATGGTTTTCTTGAAGAATAAGTTTATGTGAATCAGCTAGAAGGTTATGAGATTGATGGTCGTGAAGGAAAGGTATACAGTGTGAAAAGCACTCTATGTTCTCAATCAAGTACCTAGATCTTGTAAAACATAATTGAATTTTATTTGATTTGGAATGATTTTAGTAGGAGAATTAGTGAGCCTACATTATACATCAAGATAAATGAACAAGGTAAGATTATGCTTTTTTATATGTGGATGATTTAATCTAGACTGAAATATATCTATATATATTCATTCAAATCAGCCATGAAGAAAGAATTTGAGATGACATATCTAGGTCTCATGCACTATTTTTGGGCATTTAAGTTCAAAAATCAAAAGATGGAGTTTTTATTTCACAAGAAAAGTATGTTAATGATGTTTTGAAAATATTTGACATTTGAATTGCAAGCCAACACAAGCACCTATTGTAGTAGGTTTGAAGTTAAGAAAAGATGATAGTGGATCGTTTGTGGATCCAACACTAGTCATAAGGATAGTTAAAAGTCTCATGTCTTTGACAGCCACAAGGCCTGATATTATGTATGGTGTGAGCCTCATTTCAAGGTTCATGGAATCTCAAAAATATTCACATTGGCAAGCTGAAATAGGATTTTGAGGTATGTATTTAGAACTAAGAATCATGGAATTTTGTGTTCAACATCAAATGACTTCAAACTCATAGGTTATATAGACAGTGGTAGTGTCGAGGAGTATAGATGACAAGAAAAGAATGTTTGGATACAATTTTCACTTTGGAACATGTGCAATTTCATGGGCATCAAAGAGACATCCCATAGTCACACTATCTTCAATAAAGCAGAGTATGTAGCAGCAACATGAGCATCATGTCAAGTTGTGTGGATGAGAAGAGTGTTGAAATATTTGAGGAAGAATCAAGAGTACGATATGAAGATTTTTGTCACAAAGATCTCAACAAGAGCATTGTCCAAAAATCATGTTTTTCACAAGAGGAGCAAGCATATTGACACGAGATATCACTTCATCAGGGAGTTGGTTAACAACAATGAATTTTTTCTTGAATTTTGCAGATCCAAAGATCAATTTGCTAATATTTTTATAAAGGCTTTGGGAAATGAATTTTTTGAGTATTTGAGAAGTTTTTTGGGAGTTTTTATTAGGAATACGTCGGATTGGAAGAATACACGCAACTCCGAATAATAAAAGCAGACGGTCAAAATTAAGGGGAGTGTTGGAAATAGATAATTTCTCCCCACATGATTTTGCTATTATTAGGAAAAGCAAAAAGCAACTTTTTTTTCCATGCATAGGTTATTTTTAAATAGATGTCCCTATTTTTAGGATAAAAACAAATAAAACAAATAACTTTGTTTGCATGAACAAAAGCATGCACTATTTTTAGATGATAGTTCTATTATTAAGATTGCTCTATTTTTAGAGTTGTGTGTTCTATTGTTAGATGAAAGACCTCTATATATTGGAGGTAATTGTAAGTTTTTACACACAGATTGTATTGAGTTGAAGCTCTAACATGGAAGAAGAGATATATATGCACAAAAGTGTTGATTTGAGTATGGAATAATCGGTTTTATTTGCAATATTATTTATTTTATTTGCCTAATTTCTACAATATGATTTGATAAGTTCATATTTTTGAGACTTTTATCTACATTATAATACATTATGATCAAATGTTTGGGCTTCTAAGAATAATTATGGAACAAGCTCAATTTTGAAATTCATTTCTATCTAGATATGTTTTGAATCGAGGAAATGATTCAACTCATATAACTTTAGACACTTTGCGCACATGTGAATCATCTTCCTTTTTAGTAATTATCGGAGATGCATCTAACATAAAATTCCTCAAGTGATTAGGAGCATATAATTTTTATTTACACTTTGTAGAAAATAGAAAAGATGAAACTTCAACAAGTGATAAATCCATAAAATGTTAAAAGTATCTAGAAAACTCCATTTAAATGGTATTTTGCATTCAATTATTTTCAACCTTATCTTGTTGCATTAGTTTTTCTAGATATGTTGTAGCATTCATCATCAAGCACTCTTGTATGCATGGATTGCATACTTATCCCTTCCTCCTTCCTAAGTATATTAAGGTAAGAACTCAAAGCTTCAAATTTCTTTTGATTGTTTACAAATTAGATTTTTTTGTATGGTTTTGAGAAATTTTGTAAGGAAAATGTTTTTGATGTTTGTTGACTAGTATAACATTGCTTTAGATTAATGTTCAACCACCCAACAAGTCATTTTTCCTTTTTTAGCAATAATTATGTTATGGGAATTTTTACCATAACTTTAGCTTCATCTATTACAAGCCTCTTTTTGTATTTTGCATTGATCAGATTTTTTCTATTTTACCAAACTTTAGCCTAAGTGTTCCAACATGTCCTAGTTTGCAGAACTTTATCCTCATTGGACAATGAATTTTAACTTCATTTATAATTTCTACATGGGAAGTTTTGGAGATGATTTTGCATTGTCTTACTAATATGATACATGTACCAAGAGGATAAAAGTATCTCCCTACTCTATCTTGACATTATGCATTCTTTCTAGAAAATAAAACTAATTATAAAATCAATTTGTTTAAACATTTTTGAATTTTTTTGGGAACATTATCCTTTTTCAAACATGAACACGTACTCAAATCTTACGACTAAGTGTATACACATTCACATATGCATTGTTTTTTAAAAGTCTAAAGCATTTTAAATTTAAAATAAAGACATGTTTCACATTATTTACTATATTTTAGCCTCTATTATATATTAAATTTTTGGGCTGAAACTTAAAAGAAAATTATATGACAAGGAGTAAGAATGGAAATTTGTTTTGGCATTAGTTTGTGTAGTATTCAAATAAGGATGGAAATTTGGTAGTGGTATAATATAATTCCACTATTTCATATCTAAATGATGTTTTTTATTATGACCATTCATATATGTGAATGTGTGTTCTTGTTGTTAGAATTGTCTTAGTCCATCCATTATACCAATAGTTAACGAGTGTCTTGTGTATTTTGTTGGAAATGAGGTGTCTCAACCTTGTTGTATTCATTTAAGATTTTCTTACAACTATGTTTAAAAATAGGTTGTCAAAAGATACCCATATGATAGTATATCATGGAAGGGCTATTTTTAGAGATATTATGACATATTTTATGACATCTTTAAGGGTCAAAAATAAAAGAGAATATTATGAACGTGGGAGCCTAATTTTAGACCGAAATCTTTCTCTTTAATGCAATCCACCTCATGAGAGGTTTTACACATGGTTTTGTAAACCATAGATGGTTTCTTGTATAACCGTGAGGTCTATAAATTGAAGGCTTGAAGAAGAAGTTTGTGTGGTGAGTTTTGCAAGTACTATTATGTTGGAATGCAGCCTAAATTCTTCCAGAATTTTTTCTGGTGATACTCTTGTAAGAAACTTTCTCTACAAGTGTATGTAATCTTGTTATTATATTTGAAATACATTGAGTGGGATTTTGGAGTGTGGCTTTTTTCATCCGAAAGGATTTTCCCCACGAATATCTGGTGTTTGTGTTAATTGTTTATTTTCTTGTTATGAATGTGTTGCTAAAATTTTTGTAACTATTTGATTAACTTTTAAAATTTTACATAATATCTCTCCTCAAGATTGGTGTAAAATTTTTTCCCTACTCTAATTTCCTTACAAGTAGTATCAGAGCTTGATCACCTTCGGTTTCAATTGTGGGTTGTTGGGTTTTTGTGTTAATCAAGGTTTGAGTGGGAGCTTGTACAGAGGATACTTTGTGATCTTATTGAAGATATTTTGTAAATGCGAGCGCATCTAAGAGGATTGAGGTAGAGAATTTTTCTAGCATGAACTTTGAAATTTGGAAGTTGAAGATGGAATATCTATTGATAGATTGTGATCTATGAGATGCGGTGGATGAAAATGTCCATAGGCCTACATATCCAAATTTGGCTAAAAATATGATGTAATGGATAGCATAGCTAAAGGTCTCATTAGGCGTGTCTTACTGATTCAATCCATATAAATGGTCACAAAGAATCCACTTCAAGAAGCTTTAGAAGAAGTTGGGTGAGCTATAACAAGCTAATTCTCTAGTAATTAAGATTTTCTTAAGGAAGAAGTTGTATTCCATGAGAATGGAGGAAAGTGGAAAAATCTTTGAGCATCTGGAAACATTCAATATGTTGGTGACCTAGTTGACCTCGGTTGGGGTTAATATGGATGAAGAAGAAAGGTGCTAAACCTTGTTGTGTTTATTGTCGGACTCATGGGATAGCTTAGTCATGGCCATTGGGAGCACTTCAGTCACTCTAAAGATGGAGGATGTTGTTGGTTCTCTACTCTCTAAAGAGATGAGAAGGAAGGTCTCTCTAAATTCCAAATAGGCTTTAATTGTTCGAGGAATACCAAAATAATGAGGAAAAGATGAGATGAAACATGGTCATTCCAAGAATAAAGGAAGATCAAAATATCCCGATTAGTCCAAGGCGATATGCGAGAAATGTGGAAAATCTGACACTTCTAAAAGGAATGCAATTAAGAAAAGAAAAAGAAAAAGAAGCAAGATTTTGATTCTAAGTCCGAAAAGGAAGATGGATATGCCTTTATTACATCTTTGGCCACTCGTGAAAGTGATAAGGCATGGTTGATAGACTCGGTGCGTCTTTCCACATGAATCCTAATAAAAAATGGTTTAGTAATTATGAAAACTATGATGGTGGTAAGGTGTATTTGGGTGATGATTCTTTCCTTGACATTGTTATTCGCAGTAGTATTCATGTGAAATTTTCTGATGGTAGAGTTAGAAGATTTGATGGTATCTTGCATATCCCATGACTAACAAGAAATCTATTATTTGTTAGCAAGAAAATATATGTGGGTGTGCATGTACGCTTTTCTTAAGCATGTATGAAAATGGTGAGAGGTGTTATGGTGATAGCAAGAGGAAGTAGATTGGGTACATTGTACCAACTTGATGCATGCATGGTTGAGTGCAATAGCACTTTTGATAAAACTAAGCTAGAAACTACTTCACTAAAAAAGGAGAGGGTTTCCTCTTCGGTGAATGGTCATGGCTTCTGCGTACCAAAGGGTGCTCTATCTACTAAATCAAATTTTCCTGCAGATAATACCATGTTATGGCACCAAAGGCTTGGCCACATTGGAGAGAAGAATTTAAAAGCCTTGAAAAATAAGAACCTCGTTAAGGGGTTGAATGATTGCGATCTAGAGTTTGATTTTTGTAAGCATTGTATTTATGGAAAACATAACCACATTTAGTTTTATTCGTCTACTCATAAGTCTTCATGTATCTTGGATCTGATCCATTCAGATGTATTCGGTCTTGTTAAGGTTTCTTCTATTGCTAAATCAGTTTATTATGTTACTTTCATTGGTGATTTTAGTAGGAGAACATAAGTATATTTTTTAAAGAGTAAATCTGAAGTTTTTAGTCATTTCAAGGAGTTTAAGGCTATGGTTGAAACTCATAATGGAAAGAAAATTAAATGTTTGAGAACTGACAATGGCGGTGTGTATTATTCTATAGATTTTGGCAGATTCTATATACATTTTTGAATTAAAAGACAAAATACAACTCCGTATTCTCTGCAGCAGAATGGAGTTGCAAAAGAATGAACGAACGTTTATGGAGTAGGCTAGGAGCATGTTGAGTGGAGTTGGCCTAGAAGAAAATATTTGAAATTTAGAAAAAGTCATTGCCACTACTTGTTATTTGTTAAATAGATACCCTACACTAGTGCTTGTTTATAAAATTCCAATGGAGGCATGATCAAGGAAAACTCCTTCACTTAGAAATCGAGAGTTTTTGGTTATGAGGAATATGCGATGTGCCTAAGGAGAAGATAACAAAGTTGGATTCTAAGGCTATCAAATTTATCTTCATCGGCTACGACTATGGTGTGAAAGGATACAATCTTTGGGACCATGTTGCTCAAAATTTAATTCATTCTAGAAGTGTTATTTTTAGAGATATTAAATCTTCCCTGTTGATTTTAAGCTAGAAAAACATAAAGAAATTGAACAGAAAAAGGATGTGGTTCAAATTCCTTCTATGCCCGAGAAACTTGAATCGAAGACCCCAAGATAGACAAGAAGGTGAGGAGATCTCATCGATATATGAATGTTCATAAGTGGATTTAAGAGGAGAATGAAGTGGAAGAATATCCACCTCATCTTGCTCAAAGGTCTACAAGGAAAGGAAACCACCTAAAAGGTGTGGGTGTTCACCGATGATTGGAAGTGTATTTTTACTTTGAGTACTAACATTGATGAACCAAGATCTGTATGCAAGAGGCTTTGGGTATGAATGATGCAAAGTGCTTGAAAATATCCATGGATGAAAAGATGGAAGCTCTTAAAAGGAATTATACATGGGACCTTGTACCATTTCCCGAATATTGAAACCTATTGGATGTAAATGGGTGTTTAAAAAAAGATTGGTTCGAGATGGAAATGTTGAAAAGTATAAGGCACGGTTTTGTTGAAGGGTTACTCTCAAGTTAAGGGTATTGGTTACGGTGATATCTTTTCTCCTGTTGTTAAAATGACATCCATTCAATTTTTATTATCTATTACTGAATGACTTACAACCTAGAGGTTGAACAAATGGATGTGAAAATTACTTTCCTTCATGGTGATTTGGAGGAAGAAATCTATATGACACATCCATAGCACTACATGGTGAAAGGTAAAAGTAAGTCAGCTTGTAAGTTAAACAAATCCCTATATGACCTTAAAAAAGTCCTAGGATGTGGGACCAAAATTTTGATACATATGTGTTAGGTTTGGGATTTGTGCGGTCTAAATCGATCACTTTGTGTATATTTTAAATTTGATGGTGATTATTTCTTGTTGATTTCTTTATATGTTGATGACATGTTATTTATTGGGAAACAAAAAGGTTTCATTGCGAGCTGAAATCACAACTCTGTGAAATTTGAAATGAAAGATCTTGGTGCAACAAAACACATGCTTGGGTCGGAGGTCGAAGAGATCGTGAAAACATAAAACTATGGCTTGGCCAGAGTAAGTATGTTTATTCTATTTTGCAAAGGTTCAACATGCAATTGTAAACCACTTTGTGTTCTTGTTATGTTGGGAATGAAGATCTCTATTTCACAATGTCCTTCATCCCCATTAAATATGGAAGACATGAGTATATTACCTTACCGAGTGTATTTGGAATCTTAATGTTTGTTATGGTTTGTATAAGACCGGACATTTCCCAAGCGGTGGGAGTTATTTCTCATTTTATGTCTAATCCTGGAAGAGTGCATTGGGATGCATTTAAGAGGGTCTTCATATATTTACGAGGATATAACAAAGTAATCTATATGTTTTCATGACACAAGAGATCGGCATTCCCAGGTATTCATGGTTTGGTGGATTGATTGAGTGCAGTGATGTCGATATCGAAGGTCCACCAAAGCATATGTGTTTACTATTAATGGTGGTGCAATCGGTTTGATGAGCAAGTGATGGGTTGTCATTGATTTTTCCACTCACCGAGGGTAGAGTATATGGCAGCTACTCATGCCTCAGCAAAGAATCCATTTGGTTGAAGTGTTTGTGTTTAGACATGGGATTGAAACAGAGTGCGATTACAATTTATTGTGACACTCGAGAGTGCAATCTACCTTCATGAGGAACCCAAATTTTCATGTCGGGACCAAACACATTGATGTTTAGTACAATTTCATGAGAGATATGGTCGAGGATGGCAAGGTGAAGCTGGAAAAGGTAGAGATAGTTGTGAATGTTGCAAATGCATTAACTAAGCTCGTGAGCATAATGAAATTTAGGTGGTGTTTTGATTCTATGGGCCTTTTGGACCCTAGAAGTTAATCAATGATGATATGTTTCCCTTGGCCCTTGCAAGGTATTCGACAAGTGGAGATTGTTGGAAATGAGGTGTCTCAACCTTGTTGTATTCATTTAATTTTTACTTATAGTTGTGTTTAAAAATAGGTTGTCAAAAGATTCCCATATGATAGTATATCATGGAAGGGTTATTTTTAGAGATATTATGACAAATTTAATGACATCTTTAAGGGTAAGAAATAAGGGAGAATATTGTGAACGTGGGAGCCTAATTTTAAACCAAAATGTTTCTCTTTAGTGCAATCCACCTCATGTGAGGTTTTGCATATGGTTTTGTAAACCATATATGTTTTCTTGTATAATTGGAGGTCTATAAATTTGGGGATGAAGCTCGATAACAAAAAAATTTAACAATTGTCATTTATCATGAACACTTGGGAACTGAAGCTCGATAACAAAATATTTTTACAATTATCTTGAACGTTATTGGTTTGATTATGTGTGTTTGTACTTGTTTCCCTATTAGATCAGCTTGTTTACTTCTTCATGTTGTATTACATCTTGTATGTTACATGGAGTTGGAATTTTAACAATGGACCTTTGTTCGTAATATGGATTTTCATGTCATTCTACACTTTTGTCGTATGCTTACATTTTTAATAAGGACTGATGATGAAGATTCTTAGCAATGTGATGAAATAAATATTGTTTTACATGGTATTGGATCATTGATAGCTCAATATCCCTTCCTCGTTATTTTTCTTCTATATCCCCTTTCTTCTTTCTTCTATATTCTACTATTTCTACTTGGGGCATCTGGTCCCTCCTCATTCTTCTATCTATTTCCTTCTTATTTTTTATCATCAATCGACCTCTTTCATCACCCCATCGACACTCGAGGGGGCATCCTTCACTCTACTAATTTTTCTTTCACTCCTTCAAAAATTGTAGTTATTTTTGTTTGTCTACTTTCTTTGAAGTGGCATAGCTTACGCCATCCCAAAGAGGGAAAATGTAGACACCTATAGTTTGGTCAAAGCAACTTTATTACTAAACTTGCACTAATTATTCTAATCCCCGTTAATTAACTACACTATGCTAGTTAAATAACCTACCTAACTCTCTCTAATCCCCTAAATCACACTAATACCCCTCTAAACGGCTTCCACAAGCCTATCCCTATTAATTAAGCCACTTAGGGTTAATTAATCCCTTCTTACCCTTCTAAAAGGCACTTACCTTTCTAAAAGTGCATTTCACTTTCCAAAGTCCATTTCATTTGGATTTCACCTTTTGGGCCTTTTTGTCCCACATGCATCCAAAACATCCCTTTCTTGAAATCAAAAACTATAAATAGACCTCTACCCCCTCACTTTTTCTAAGAACACTTCTCCTTCTTTAGGCTAAACTATAGCATTTTTGCTAGGATTTAGAGTATTTCTTCCATTGTTATTGAGCTAATGTCTTCCATTAAATATTCCAACTCAAGCTTGAGTAAATGAGAGGAACCATATGGTCTTGTAGCCATTAATGGTGAGCTCTCACTCTCAAACCCTTGAGCATCAAACAATCAAAATTGATTGCTAGGATCTTCATAGGTTCATGTTTTGTAGCATTCAAAGAGTAGAGAGCAGTATATACATGTTAGTTTGATGTTTTTGTCAAAATTGTAATGTGTGCATAGGAATACTCTTGTTTATCTCATATCTTGATGGTTCATAGTTAAGTTAGCAAAGCTTTGAGGTTTTTTCGGTGTTCTAGCCTCATTTCTATAGCTTTCCTAACTTATACATGTTCATAAATATTTACTAGACCTTCAAATGTCACCACTTTTTTTTTGTGATGTTCAATGTCATGAAAACATATGGAACTAGGAAGGAAGAGCTCTCAAAGATATCGGGATCGGTAGTTTTTCCTTCACCTTTTCTCAATGTGCCAAAAGCTCTCCTCATAGTTTTCCACACTACTTAAGAATTCCTCTACTTTCTCACGATATTTTATACCGAATGTATGAAACTTGATCTAGAGATGGAGGATCTTCATATGGTTCTTTGCCTCGTAGATGGTGGATAGAGCATCTCGGGACTCCTTTGATGTCATTGCATCCCGTACATGAGGTTGAGCTTCATTTGAGATGTTAAGAGTGATCGGCATCAATACTTTTGCACTAGCTTTGTCACACTTTGTTCACTTGTCTGCAAAGGTTGGACACGTCACCATACCACTAATGATTTCCCATAGCTCATTGAACTTGAGAATTATATGTATCTTCATTTTTCAAGTGGCATAATTTGGCCCTTTGAGAAACTAGGCATAAGAAAGAAACAATATGTGTGCGTAACATGTTTTATATGGCACGTAAAATGCTCCAAATGCGATTCACCTTGTCTACGACACACTTCCTTCATTCCAAAACAGTATATATGTCCTCCATGCCAAAATGCGCACCAAAACATGATCTCTGATGTCTTTCCTTTGAAGGAGAAGTCAGAGGATATTAATCCATTAAAACAAAAACAAAGTTTCAACTCTTTGTCATACAAATAAAAATTTGAACAAAATAAATTCAAAGATAATGCAATCATATGAGACCATTTAATCTATTGCAATCATACATTAAAACTTCTTTTTCCCTCATTGAAAAAATGACAATACATATTTTTTCTAAAACCAGTTATTACTCTTACATCCACATAAATATTAAAAACATAACTTTTTTATTTACTACTATGTACACCACAAACAAACCCAAGTCTTCTTTTTATATATAAAAATAATTCTCTACTTCCAACATAAAACTCCATGTCCAAAAGGAGTCAATAATAAAATTATTTATCAGACAAAAGTCTGCCTTGAGCAATACTAATAAAACATGTTAGACTATACCACCAAGGTGACAATACTTCCAGCAGAAAGTAATGAAAGAGAGGTCAATGTCTATTAAATTTGGAACAAGGAGGCCATCTGAGAAATAAAAATATGGAGGATGAACAGGGAAGTATATTAATGTAGTAGTTGCGATTACTTTCCAACATCCTCCAAAGATGTTGGAAATATGCATGTATGTTGTAGATAATTTCTCCCGTAGATTGAGTCTAGTTTAGTTAACTGCAGAGTTTGAATTTTTCATAACATCATAAGCTGTTAGAGTTCTAGTTGAAGTAGAGTTCTATTCTTAGGAAATAAATGGAGTCAATTAAATTAAGAGCAGTTCTTGAGTCAATTTTTGTTTAATTAGTAGCAATTGTAGAAGAAATGTATGCACACGGTTGAAATTGTAGTGTAAAGAAAAGTGTTGCACGCCACGGCTTGTGTATGAGCCGAAACTCTAACGAGAAGGAAATTAATAAATTTTTTTACACACAAAGTTACGGTTGGAGTCGGGCACGGAATTTGATGGTCTGTAGACCGTTTTTTGGTATTTTAACCGTAAATTACAATTTAATAAAAAACAAACCCGTCAATTTAGCCAGGTAATTTTTTAATAAAACTGTATTTCAGCAAGTTTATATTATTTAAAAACCGTAAAATTTCATAATAGTCAAATATAATATATAAGGTATATTACTATATATATATAAAATCCGATTGGATTTTATTCATTTTACAAATATTCTATAAATCATATTGATAATGATTTTTAATAATTCCCAATTTAAATTTAGAAACTAAAATAAGTTTATGTGAATAATGAATTTATTAAACTCAGAGTTCACATGTTGTCTTTGTTTTTTTCTAAAAACATATAAGTTTCTAATTTCAATGATATTGTGACTGTATTTATTTTCATTTTGTCATTACCAATTGCAATCTACAAGTTTCAATTTAACTTTTATGCAAGTTTCAATTCAAATTTTTATTGTTGTAGGAAAATTTAAGGAATCTTGTTACAGACATCCAAGAAGAAGCTTGAGATACAGACATCAATACAGGTACATGATTATTATTTTGAATAACGTAAATTTAAAATTAAGATTTCAATTAAGATTTTTTGACAATTTAAAATTTTACTAAAAACGTAAATTGAAAGGTAACTATATCACGAAACCGTCATGAAATTTCCTTTTGACAGGCAGGGGTGACCGTCAAATTCCAGGCCTGGTTGGAGTAAATTTATTTATTTATTTACAAGTTATATGAGCCGAAGATCTGAAAAAGGAAATTAATAAATCTGTTTAGGCATAGAAGTGTTAGTTGAAGTAAATTACTCTATTTATTTGCAAGTTATTTTATTCCGTGTTTATTTGTTTATGTTGTTTGTTGTATAAGACTGCAGATTTTCTACACAACAGGGATCACTGCTTCCACTCCTCCACACTTCCAATAACAAGTAGAATGTCCAAACGCCAAATAAGTAGCCATGTCTAATAAAAAATATCCAAATTGCAACAGGTCTGGAAGCAAAACAGAAAACTCCACATTTATTTGCAGGTCTGTGCAAAGGCTGAAAGCTCCATATTTTCATTTGCAAGAAAACAAAAAATCGGGTCACTGTCACACAAACAGATCCTCCACACAATAGGCAATCACTTGCAAAAGACTCCTCACACATCAAAGGTTCATCAAGAAAAAGATAGGTCAGAAAAACTGATGTGTGCAATGTATTCCTTCTAGTTATAGGTATGTGCCACGTCCAATAATCAAAACAAATTAGATTTCCCCTAGTCGTAGTTAGCTGTCAAATACTCCACATTTGAGGTCACTACCAGGAGCTCTCTTGCACACCAAAAATAAAACAGGTCTGTGTTCTCCATGACAAGTTGCCAAGCTTCGCTCCACGCTGGTTTTTAAACTGCTCCAAATTCTGAAACGCCAAATGTATTTGTTATAAAATACTCCATAAGAAAACACCAAAACAAGATTTTTGCGCACATGCCTCCAACAATGCTCTAATACCAAACAATAGTTTATTTGATGTTATTTTCATTGCCAAGATGATTACGCCAAACCCCTATGGTAAAGGACCTCCGGACATTTCTGCAGCGATATTAAATTTGACGGCCTCCCGGACGTTTTTCCAAGCTTTTTAAATTTTGACTGCCGTTTTCACTTTTGTAGAAATTTTTATCCTTCCACGCCCAGAACGGCCATGTTAAGAACAAACGGTGCTTTGTATTGCCCCTCTGGATTCCCCACGTCGAATGCCTGGTAGAAAAGCCAGAAAGTGAGCGGGGTAATTATACATCCCATCGAATTGCCAATAAGTTGGCTCACGAACATCGACCTCGGAGATGAAAGCGTGAGGTGCCCCGTTTTGAAATCGTGCATTAAATTTGTTGCTGTTTGGACGAGGGATTTCACCGTTCCACACAGAGCGAGGCTTACCAGAACTCCCCCGTGCTCTTCCCCTGCCCATGCAGCGAATACAAATAATGCCACTTTCCCATAATTGTATGCCAAGTTCTGATCTGTCAGACTTGTTCCGTATGCATTGCAAAACGCCAGCACTGGAGCAAACAAATAAGCGACGAGTACATAATACCACTTCATGTGATTGAACATCTGGGGGATGACCGCTACGGATACAGCAGCCAGAGCTACATAACCAGATGCGGCGATCCACATGGGTATGGTGTCCTTCACAAATAACTCATTTTGCCTTTCATCCTCCTTCGTTATTGAACCGCCGTCGATCTCATGGATGCCTGGAATTTTGCACGGCGTATAGTAAATAGTGGAAGCACATAGATGCTTGATCAGGTAAAAGAAATCCGGGAATGTTTACATAATCACTTCAAAGATTTAGCGAGACTAACTAATCCGTACATACTAAAATGGAGTTGAGAGCGTGGATACCTCTCCATCCTTACATTCAAAAATGGAAGATAATAGTGAATATAGTTGTTCTAGTAGTAGTTAATACTAGCAATCGCATGTGTACAGTGCAATGTGAATGCCGAATGGTATAAGTTATTTGATTTATTGGGATGCGTTAAACATTGAAAGGTTCTATCTATATGTATTTCAAATAAATTCATACATATACATTTGCAATTCTCATATCATGAGTGGTAGCGCTTTTCTATCAATTTTATTTGTACTAAACATATTTCCTTGAAGCAATTTTTGATGGACTTCTATGTAAATCTTATATCTTTTGTGTTTAGATTCTCCATTCCAACATTTCTAATTTTCTTGTATTGGGTAAAGTAATTTTAAGAAAATAAATGCATTTAACTTGCACTTTTATTATGTACGTATTTTCATCCTTGTATAGTACTAGAATGTATTGTATCTTTCCATATAACAAAAATTATTTTCCTTAGGCAACACATAAAAAAATTATCCTCAAATTGTTACCTATTATGATTGGTTCCCATTAGAACTCCACATGCATTTCAAATGTATATAGTTTATTGATTCTGACATACTATTGCCTCCTACTACTATGTGGATTGAAAGATCTTTTAAGAAAATAAATGATAATTACTTGCACTTATATTATGTACGTATTTGCATCATTGTATACTATTGGAACGTATTGTACCTTTCCATATAACTAATATTATTTTCTTTAAGAAACAAATGTAGATTTTTAATCCTCGAAATGATACCTCTTACACGTAGTTCCCATTGGATCTCCACATGCATTACAATTGTATATAGTTTATTGAATAAAGTTTTTAAGGTCAACAAACAATGCATCGTTCATTACTGAGTGACACATTTTTTCCCAACAGGTGGTACTCCATAGGTGTGTAACTTTGCAATCATGTCAAATCCTGCAAAATGAGCACGACGAAGAGAGAACTACGCAAAAAATAAAGTTCACATAAATTTTGAGCAGAGACGTCATCACCTAGAGCGTAGAATAACGACAATCTCAAATATATGTCAACTTACATTGACCAACAACCTACCATTCCTATCATTCCAAACTTGCCAAAAAATACAACTAATGAAGGATTTCTAGACAAAATTCCGCAAGTAACTTCCATGGAAAAAATTTGCATATTCATGCACATACCAATTCCTTTTATTCATACGACCCCATATTTGCTAACTCTTCTACCACACCTCACCATTTTCTTGTCCTTGCAATTTTAGTATAAAGTTACAAGAAATTTATCTCAAGTAATTTAATTTTCTTTGGTTCCTTGCACATGTACAACCATCTCCTCATCTCCTTTAAAATCATCTAGTCTTGTGTCATTATCCACCTTGTAATCCACAATCGACCCAAAAAAAAAAAAAAAAGGGAAACAGTAATCACCCCACCCATTCTCCCCATACATAGAGACTTCCCATATTTCCACCCTCGTCACAGACTATTGAAGCCCAACGTTGGTTTCACAAAAGAATAGATTTGTTGGAAAACATCCAAACTTGCTCAATCTGTTTGGAAAATTACCTTGGAATTAAAACAATTTCCTTTGAAGGATTTTCCTCATGTAGCATATGCAAATTTGAAAAACACAGCCATCACTTCTCTTCATGGAACAACATGGACCCTGAAAAACAGCCTACCATTATTGTGTCTTTAACCCAAATAGAGGAGATGCTTATCGCACGGGTCAATCCATTACTGCATGTCACCCAAGTACGTGGAGGACAATACAAATACTCAGGACACACCATAAGTTTCCCGCAAAACATTACTTCAATAACAAACAACCTACCACACTGCCTTGTAGATTTGGACATAGTACTCATACAAAGGGAAGGATATAATTTACAAAAGTATGATTTCTACATCAGTAGATCTCATGTTTGGGCAGCCTTGCAATATAAAATCCAACACGATCCATCTTTTTCTTGTGCCGCAAGAAAGCTGTCTCAAAGATGTCTTAATCGACCATGACATCATTTCCTCCCTACCATCTGAGTCATCAAATGTTTCCTCGTCTCTTAACACAGCCACGGTCGAATTTACCCAAATGCAAACTTCCTCTACAACTCATGGTATTGATGCTTCCACTAACTCTGACGAAACATATGAACACTCATCCTCTTTCATGCCAACACCCCACAATTCATGAACATAAAAAGAGGAAATCAAAGATTTCTTGCTCAACCACAATGGTAACACCCCATTTACCATGTCATGGCCAGAGCTTGGGCTCTCACCTATAAATGAATACAATATAGAGGGCTTGTTCTCAATGGCCTTCCCAACTTTGTTTCCGGCTGGAAAAGCAATGTGGCAACAACCCCCATAAAAGAAGTTCCAATGCATGAATATGCTCTTCATTTGATGCGCTACCATGATGGCCACTTCGGTTCACACCCAAGATTTCGCTACTTCCTTCTAAACCTCATATTGCGCCACAGAAGTCAATCCACAATTGTAGTTTTCATTAAACAAAACATCGAATCAGGAATCCCTACAACAATTGGAGATCTGCGAAGACAACTATTGGAATGCCCCAAAGATAACCTCCCAGTCAGTTTAATGAGGTTTGGATCGAGCCTTTGAGGGATGCGTTCATTCTGGGAAAAAAAAAAGAGCTTTCAGATGTGATGGAACAAATGGGGACACCAACCTTATTATTCACTCTAAGTGTTGTAGACACTAAATGGCTAGATCTCCACAGTATTATGTATGGTGAATGCCCTACTGATCCTCGAGCCACACAACGTTGGAGAACATTTAACATTGTCTCAAACCCTCATCAAGTATTAGCATACCTGCATCATAGATTCACAATATTTTGTGAAGCAATATTGTAGAAGGAACTTAGAGCAGTAGACTATTGGTACAGGTAATAAAATCTACTATTTAATAAGTTTTTTCCAGACTACATAGCTAATATTTATACTCTCTCGTCTCACAGTATGAATGGCAACATAGAGGCTCCACACACGTCCATTGTTTATTGTGGCTTGAGAACGCACCTAAAGTTGATGTAATGGACTGGGAGGATACAACAACTATTGAGGCAAAAAAAATACTTTGATAAGTTTGTGTCTGCCTGGAACCCCCGTCTGACTTGCAACCGCTTGGATTTTATTTGTAGGTCACTGTTAGATGACCCTTGTTTACTAAATACAACACAAATACTATCCTCCTCCCCACATGCAGACCTTGAAGAACTTCTTAATCATGTTCAGTGCCACACAAAATGTTCAGAACAGACATGCCTGTGTAGAAAGAAATCATAGCTGCAGTGCAGGTACACAACGCACCATGGGCCACATAACCTACTTCATCCTTGTCATTGAAAGTGATGGGAAAATTAAGTACCTCCCTTTGAGAAAAGATGATAGACTGAACATACATAATCAAACTATGATATCCATATGGAGAGCAAATGTCGATTGCCAACCGGTACTTTCCACCATGTAGTTCTAAAGTATATTGTAAAATATGATTCAAAAAGAGAACAACGTTCATAAACCTATCACCAAATGCTATCCATATTTTCAAGAGATGCTTGACGTGGATTCACCAACACACATTGCGATTCAAAAATGCTCACAGAGAGCATTGTTGAACATGACATAAGCACACAAGAAACATGCCACATGCTGCAAAAATTGCCACTTGTTATGTGCAACCATTTGTTTGTATCATTAAATGTTGGCAAATAAATTTTGAGACATGTCGTTGAAAGTGATGCCAATGTACAAGAAACAACCATTTTCTTGGATGCATATAGAGTTTTCCCTGCAACCATGGAACACCTATCACTTATTTAGGTTACTCGATATTGGAGCTACAATAGGAACCGTAAAGGAGATAAATGGAAATTGAGTCAACTAAAGTAATTGTTCGGGTCCACCCAAGATTTGTGGATGTCCCAACTCAAGATTCAACGTCATATGACCTTTTACTGTTGGTCAAAACTCCTTTTATACAAGCTTTTCAGAAATATATTGCCTCCGAATTTGGCTCAAGCCCACATGACATCAACGACACTTGGGACATGTTCAAACACAACTACAGACCATGGCATGTTTTACGCACTACCACAGACACGGACATGAAACATATGTTAGTTCTGACTCTAAGGTCGAATGTAATATTCAACATGAACCATTACAAGAATGGCAGGTCTTCGCACAAATTTGTCTAGGAAACAACATAGGTCTTGACAGTCTTGAAATGTTGGGGAAACAAGATTTTGACATACATAATAATCGTAACATACACGGTGTTCCCGCATAATTTGTAGATAATTGGTTCATCATTCATCGAGAGAGAAAAGGAAAACACAAATAACACCAGCATGCAG
This sequence comes from Taxus wallichiana var. yunnanensis, assembly GCA_018340775.1. Lineage (NCBI taxonomy): Eukaryota > Viridiplantae > Streptophyta > Pinopsida > Cupressales > Taxaceae > Taxus > Taxus wallichiana. Next base: position 599,043,357 of record CM031239.1, on the reverse strand, counting down.
GCCACACCACCATCTACCACACTACCTTTGTCTTCAGAACAACAACTAGCTCTTGATACCATACTACACCATTCAGCAAACAAAACACTTCTACCTCCATTAAGATTGATAATTCAAGGAACAACTGACACAGGAAAATCATTTCTGATAAATAAAATCTAGAATTCATTTACATTATCATCAACCACATCTCTCTTGCCTCTCCTTCTGCTCGTCCCTACCGATGTTTCAACATTCAACATCTCCACACCCACAATCCATGTAGCCCTCCATATTCCAATCAAATAATTAAAACCCCTTGAAGGCCAAGCATTATCATCTTTTCAAGAGTCGTTGAAACATATAGAATATATTCTTATTGATGAAATGAGTTTCATCGACCCAAATTTTCTAGGAAAATTTGATAGTAGGCTACGCAAGGCTTTCCCACACTCAAAAACATCTGAATTTGGAAACAGATCAGTCATCCTCCTCGGCGACCTCGGGCAATTACCACTCGGTTATGGACAATACTCTTTATGCAAGTAAATCCTATGGAGCCACCCTTTGGAAGGGATTTCATTCTTCCATTACATTGCAAACTATATTTTGGAAACAAGGAACAACCGATGCACAAGTTTCATTCCGAATTTACTACTCAACATGCGAGATTCAACCCCTCTTATTGAGGACTGGGAACTCCTAATGTCTCACACAAACACACACCTAACTCAACAAGAGCTCAAAATTTTTAAGGACGCACCACATTTGTTTGCAAAAATGACCTCGTGGACTCCCACAACCTTCAAATGCTAAAGGCATTGAACATTCTGATCGCCCAATCCATTGTTGAAAGTAACAGGTGGGTTGGACCAAGAAATCCTGATGATGATCAGTTGGAGCACAAAGTTCTGTTGTGTAAACAACAAAAAAACATGCTTATTAAAAATTTATGGGTTGATGTAGGCCTTGTAAATGGTGCTACAAGAACAATCACCGACATTGTCTATGACGCATCAATGCCACCACTAGCATTACCTTTATTTGTTGTTGTCAAATTTGATAGATACAATGACCCATGTTGGGATCCCTCCAACCCATTACATATTCTGATACCCTCTATTTCGAGAGGGAATCGAAGACAATTTCGCTTAAAATGGCCTAGGCATTAACTATCCACAAGTCCTAGGGACTTACTATGCATAGAGAAACTGTTGACATTAGAACCAATGAAAGGTAGGGTCTGACATTCACAACTTTCTCCAGAGTTGCCTCGCTTGCAAATCTACACATTTCACCTCCTTTTTCATTCGAAAGGTACTCAAAAATGGCGCATGTAACAACACTTGGAGCAAGAAGAAAGGAGGAAGCAAGACTACTATCACTCAACCCTTCATAAATACTACAATCTGCTTTGATAGCACCTCCACTACTACTTTACTCAACACTTCTTCTATCCTAGAAACCATTTCCGTTCAAGGGGTATCAAATGTACTCATGTTTGCCGGAAATAAAATTACCCTCAAAAGGCTACCATTCATGATATAATTCTTCTCATGTTAAGTTCAAATAAAATAGTTTGCAAATGATACCACTCATGATATGAGATTTGTAAATGTATATGTATGAATTTGTAACAACTTTGAAATGAAGCGATGAAACTTTTAAATGAAGTGGTTCGTTGGTGTCTCCCATTTCACCACCGAAATCTCGACTACCCTATCCAAAAAAATGTACTTTTAAAATAATGGCTCATTTTGTGTTTTTATTGCCTTAAAGTTCTTGTATTGCATCAAGATAATCCCAAAGAGCCATATTAGTCTTTTTTTCGATAAATACCCAAATGCCCAAAGTTGTTATATTCTCGTCATGGGATTTGTCTGCGAGAAATTTGTCTTTAATTATTTGGAGCACCATATGAGGCTATTTACGCCCGTTTTAACTCTGTTATGATTGAATATGTCATTACTCTTATGTACCAGAAGGGTTTTAACTTGGAATAAGTTTTGGGCTTTATTTGTAACTTTTGGCAATTTTTCGTGTTTTTGTGTTGTCTCGTTTGTTTTCTGTGAAATTTCTCTAAAACAATTCCTTTGCCGGGTAAGCCCGATTTTTGGCCTGGAGCAGTTGGAGAACATATACGCACGTTATGCCCGGAGGAAGTCGCCATCGGAGGTCTGGATCACTGGAAAAAGTGAAGTCATGCACGGAAAAGCCCCTACGGGGATGGGCGCATTTTGGAAAACAAAGGATTTAAGCTGCAATGGGAAAAATACAAGCAGTAGGCAAGGTGGGAATTTTATACCTGCCTAGCAGGGTACTTTTTCCTATGTTATAAAATTCACTTAAGCTGCAGTGGAAAAAATAGAGGCCGCAGGCAGGCGGGAATTTATTACCTACCTTGTAGGGTAAAAATTCCCATGATAAAATAAAAGGAAAGTGACTTAAGTGAAATCATGGGATTTTAGTGCCTACCTTGCAGGGTAAATAATCCCATTGTCAAAGTCAAATCACTTAAGTGGATCATGGGATTTTGGTGCCTACCTTGCAGGGTAAAGAATCCCATTGTGGAAAATTCTTAAAAATAGAATTATATGTGCAAAAAAGTGCGCCCCCTTTGGTGAGATGATGGCAGCCTTTAAGTGATTATTTTAATTAATCTATCCTTTCAAAAAGTGCGCCCAAGCTTGGAGGAAGTCAACAAGTCAAAATTGGAATAAAAGAAATGGATTAAATGCATTAAATTTAATTCATTTAATGGCTGCCCCCTTCCTCTCAAAAAGTGCGCCCCATTTGGGAGTTATTTAATGTTTTTTAAGGCATTAAAACATTAAATTAATTTCTATTTTCAGTGGCTATGGTCAAGGCACACTGTGAAGCTTAAGTGAAGTGATGTGTGAAGGATTAAATTGGATTAATTTAATTTATTGGATGGTTGTCCTTAAACATGTTATTTTTAAAAGAGAAGAGCATGATTTTTAATTAATTAATTGCCTTTAATTGTTAGGGCAATTATTAATTATAGAATTGTGAAGGTTATATAAGCATGGGCAGCCATATGGGTGAATTATTTGATTCACAAGTAAAGAATTGCAGCCAAGAGGAAAAGTGCGCCCCCATTTGAAGAAGGATTTTGCTCAGGCAAGGTGGCAACAAGGCTAAAAGCTTCTAGATTTGGCGCATGCTTTGAAGGAGGTTGATCTTTGTCTGCATAATTGTTTGCACAGGTGTTACAGGAGCTCAGGTGTTGTTGAAAGGATTCATGCTCTCTTTATGTGCAAATTAAACACCATTTTTTGGGGCAGTGGGCTTGAAAAGTGCAGATTTTTACAATTAAAATTCACTATTCATGCTCTGGTGGCCATTTTTGTCTGAATAAATTGTAGGAATTCATTACAGGTGCTTTACAGAAGAAAAGGAGCTTTTATCAATGTCCAATACATTGCAAATATCCTTCGAATCTGAATAATTGTCCAGATCTACACCAGTATTGAAAAAAATCGGCCAAGTAAGAAGAAAAAGAATTATTTAGACGAAGATAGATAAAGCCATGGCGAAAAGAGATGAAAAAGAAAGAACGATGGAGTCATGCATTTCTTCCAAACTTGCAGACATAGGAGACACGAGATCTAGGCCCCAACCTCTTTCCGATTTGATTGATAGATCTAGAGCAAGAAAACTTCACTCATGTGTGCGGTCAAAAGTAGTGGAATTATCCAGCTGCAGCTTTTCCATGTACAACCCGAGTTCTTTAGAATTTGTTATGGAATGTGCTTGATCTTACCATCCTTCATCCAGATCAGTGCGTGATGCTTCGGGAAAGACAATAATTCGTTTGGATGTAGAGTTCATCAATTATTGTTTGAAGATTCCAGTGCAAAAGATGGTGACTTCCATTAGCATTCAGGATGCTAATAGTAGATGGGAGAAGCATAGAGCTGATTACGTGAGCATAATGAATAGCCGATACATGAAGAAGCCTAGATCTCCTTCAAAGTTCCCGAGAACTCTTCCACGGTCCAATTTGGTGTAGGAGGTAGATAATGTCGTCAAATTGCTATGCATGATGAATGGTGAAGCGAATGCCTACACTTTCCGTACATTGATGTATGCTTTCATCAGGACCATTGAAATCAACAAGGTTGATTCTATAATCAATTGGTCGGAAATTATTAGCAACAACATTGGTGAGCAACTCCGGAATGTGAAGCGTACTTTCAGCTTCAAGATGACTTCATACTTGGTGTATGTTGCAGCTTCACAAGGCGTCTTTTCCAAGTTGGATAGATGTGGTGTTCTTTCTAAGGACCCCATTTTCGAGTGCTACCCACAGCTTACTGTACCTGCGTGCGAGAAATATTTCAAAGTGGTCAATGATGAATTCTTCTATGATTTCATCTACAGGCTAGACAAAGACTTGAAGGCCAACAGGGTAAGCAAGGAAGCGTGGGAAGCTGTGTCCAAGATTGGCAGTCTATTCATTCAATTTGTAGATTTCACATACCTCAGGGTTACGATTTTCTAGAGAACCAATAAAGATGCCTAGGTATCCGAATGATAGATTGATCGCCATGGAGCTAAGCAGGAAACTTGTGGAGTTACACGACCTTCAGTCAAAGCGGCACAAGTCTACGAGCTTCTTCCCAATCACTGTGGGATATTACAGCTGCATTAGCATTCATAGAGCTCGGGGATGGAAGTGCAAATGTTATCTAATTATGAGCAAGAATTCTTCCCTGCACGGCTGAACTTCGATCCATTTGGAGTAGCCAGGAAGACAATCTCCCAGGAGTATGCACATGTGCCTTCATTAGAAGATTTCTGGATGAAGTGCAAAAGTGAGTACGAGGTTAGAAAGAGAGATTTCAGCAGGCTATCAACAAAGCAAGTGTTCGACTTTGGACTAGCACGGATACCAGCGGATCTTAAAGATGATGGGAATGTAGTACTTAACTCTTACCATCAAATGGGAGGAGATAAAGCCATCGTGAGAATAACATAGGAGGCCGCAACACAATTGAAGAAAGGTCGGGAGTCATGTGTTGGTGAATACTTCAAACTCGGTTTCTTGATGAAGGAATATTGCCTTGATGAAGCATTGATGAATCAAGTCACGGGTAATTCGGTGCGGGAGATTCCCTCAAGCGAAGCACGGAGGAGAAAGCGAAGAAAGTCGAGAAAGTTGAAAGTGTATAGAAGATCTCAATCGAGGAGAAGATCACTTCTGACCATGACTTTAACTCCGATTTCTCGATGACAAGACTTCACCAACTATTGCCGCAACAGGCCAGGATGCTTCCATGCCTCCACCGAATCCAAAGAAATTCATCTTCTCCCCTTAGCCACTTCGTTCAAAGACCTGCTTCCGGAGGATACGTTGAAGCTGCAGATGGTGGAATTAAAAGGGATTTGTCCTTGGATGACTTAGAAGATGGCAGCCATAACACTGTGGCACTTTCTGATGGAGAGGATGCAAAGCGGAAGATGGTAGTACACTCAGCACTTTAGTGACTTCTCATTCGGTTGGTTCTAGAAGTGAGAATGGAGATGAACTTAGAGGAGCACGACTTGCAGCTACTCTAGAATCTGGGCGGAAGAGATAGAAGGCCTAAAGTTGCCAAAGCAACTTCTAGGTTGATCATCGAGGATTCGGGAGAGAAGTTTGTTGAGATATCAATTCCGGTAGAAGGAAAGATAGAGGAGGAGCTCACGACAGAGGATGTGATAGTAACCAAAGTACCCCTCGGTCAAGCCACCACTGAAGGATTGAAGCAGGACATGCAGACATTGATGGATGCTTTATTCCTTAGGCTTGACAGTGAAAAGGTGGAGAAAGAAGAGTTGTAGAAGCAAGTATCTCAATTATGTGAGATCATAGCCAAGGTTGCTAAACCTTCCATTCAGCCCATTTCAGAGTAGGTGAGTGATCATCTTATGCAGGAAATGGAGGACGTAAGCAATCAAGTAAAGGCTATTGACGAATGGAAGGATTTGATTATTCGTCAAGCTTCTGTACAACTTGGAGAAATGCCACCCACTAAAGGTTATGGATGATGTAGTAAATCAACTAAAGCAATTGATGGCAAACATAAAAGGCATGAATACGGTTGTAGAGTAACTTTGAGTATTTTGGCCGAGATCAACATGCTGTCGGAGATGTATTGATTGTGGAATAGATTGTACTAGACGGATCAGTCGAGAAGGGGAAGTAGCTAGAGTTTGTAGTATCTTTCCATTTGGAAATCTACAGAGTTTTGCTAAAGAGGATGCAGGCACTTGAGAGTAGGACATCAGATTTACCAGACAGTGTCATTTCTTTCACTAAGGAGAGAGTGGATGGGAATGTCACTTCATATGTGCGGATCATCTCAACTAAGGTGCCTAATTCCCTGGAAGGATCTCTTCTGATGATACAAAAGAGAATTGATAAAGCTACCAAGCCTTTCACAATGAATTCTATCGAGATCGGTGGCATTGCAGTAGACATTGCGAGGTTTGGGCTGAGTTTGGAAGATGTGGAAGCGTGCATCAAAGTGTTGAATGAAGGGTTGCTGCAGTTTAGGACAGAGAAAGAAGCAGTGGCTAAAACAGATGGAAGGATGTTGAATTACATGTTCGACAAGTATATCCGATATCAGAACAAGAAAAAGACATAAACATTACAGCTGGCATGACTTCTTCTATTTTCTATGTTCCCGGATGAAATTGTAAAACTTCTAAGTTATTGGTTTTGCAACCATTACTTAAAGTCATGTGGAACCATTCTATTAGTTAAGTGATACATGTGTCACTTAAGGAGAAGATAGTTGAGGATGATTGCCAAATGTCATCTTTACTTGTTGTTTATGTTTCAGTTCAGTTTGAGTTTTCCATTTGTACTTTCCCTCCTACATTCTATAAGTAGGAGAAGAACCTCCGGGTTAATGGTCGAATCAGAATTTGTAAGCAGCAATCTTGTGTTCTAGACTTTATGCTGAACCCCGAGAGCAACCTTGAGCAAAGGAATACAAAGGAGCAGGTTTCTGGAGAACTTTGCGTCACGGTGTATTGTGTTTCTTGCTTTTAATCTTAGATCTCTTAATAAACTTTGTGTTATTTTAGATATGGATCTAGAGCTACCTTTGTTTTAGAATTTTGTGTGTTCATATCTATTAAGTTTCTTCTATGTGCATGCAATTAGCTCTGCTATCTACTAATTGGGATGCACATCTTCCCCATTTCTTCTCTGTATTTCCTTTACTTCCTTCTTCTATAAAATACTTCATTTCTTGAATAGTTGCTTACTTGCTACAAAACTTCTTAGTTATGGTTCATGAACTAAGTGGTTAAAGTAAAACCCCTGATAGATAATAACACATTTTTATTGACAAATCTGACACGGGAGCCTCACCGGTTAAATGAGGGAGATTTATCTCATGATCGCCCTAGGTTTTGTGCTATTCGAAAATCTAGCCAACATTCCTCTATATATCTACAATTACAAAATTACACGTTTCAACATACATGTTCGATTTTTCCTTTTTATTGTTAACCATTTCTTTATGTTAACCAACAAAAACACATTTTTAATGTCTTCATCTACACACAAATACCTATAAATTTAAAATTCCGAGAAAGGACAATGCATATTATAGTTGTTTCCATCCAAAGCACTTGTACATTATATCACTTTTTTGCATTTTGAATAGTTTAAAGGGTTGGACCTCATGTTTGCGCTTTTTAAATGAAGTGACTCATCTATATTTATACACATACAAAATCAATCACCCATAGTTTAAACAAACACAACTACAAAAGTAAAAACTATCCCTATAACACAAATAACATATACTTTTTTGTTTGCAAAATGCCTCAAAGAAATGTGGTCTCATGGAATGCTATGATTGTAAGATATGCACAAAATAGCTCTAACAATGATGCACTCAAACTCGTTGAGGTAATAAAGAAATTTGGAATGTACCATAACCATTTCATATTTGTTTATATATAATTGCATATTCTGTCTCATTTTAGTTTCATGGAGAGATAATATGTTAAAGCACTTAGTCATTCTTTCAATCTACTTTGACAACAACACTTCACATTCACTACATTCTTGAGAGTGAGTATTAGCAAACTTACATGTCTCACTTGAATTTGTATTCAAATATTACACAACTAAGTGTTATCTAACATCCCTTCTAATGTATTTCGCAACATTTGTTCTGGCTTTAATAGAAAATCAGTATTGTCAATCACACCCCTTATCAACATCAACTACAAAAGTAATAACTGTATTTATAAATCTAATAACATATACCATTCGGCGTTCACATTGCATTGTACACATGCGATTGCTAGTTATATACATGGGGAAATGGGTGTGGAGCCCAAAAACCAGTAGAAATGTGGAAGTTCAAAGATAATGGGATAGATGTTACGACAACATTGTTTCCTATTTTTATTTAATAAATTTTTAAAATGTTGCAATTGTTTTTTTTTAATTGATAATATTTGGAAAAATTTCCAAGGGCCATTATAATAAGAAATATATTCAAAGAGAAATCACAAGAAAAATACAAAGAAAAAATTCTAAACCATCCAAACAGTCTTTGGGCCACCCAAACTCAACCGAAAGTTGAGCCAAAGGGAGGACAATAAGAAAAACACATAAAAACAAACAAAGCCCAACATCCTAACAATAAAGGGTTTTGAAATGTGCCTAGAAAGCCTTAAATATAACCAACCTTCCACTAACTCCTTAAACCCAAGTGAATTAGGTACAAAGGGGTATTGAAGACGCTACTACTATGCAACATAAACACCACAATCAAACTCCTTAACCTAGCCAAATTGAGATCGTAGTCTGTATTTGTAATATGTATGTCCAAGTAACTTATTTTATTAGCCTTTCTTCTTTTCATCGACAACCTTCCCTTATAAATCCTCATCTTTAGTAACCCGGGATGAAAATTTCCAGATTTTTAAAGTTCTAGAACCCCTAGATTTTTATGTCCTTCAACGAATTATCTCTCAAGGATTCCCAATCAACTAAATCCACTATTTTTGTGGGCTACATGATCCGACATAAATTTTCCCCTCAATCAAGATCTCGGTCTCAATATCTTCCTTCCCTTCCACTAACTCCTTGGTTAAATCCTCTTAACCTTAAAAACCCAAGTGGACAGGAAGCACATTCTGTGACCCACGACACCTTATCCTCTATATTATGTGTCACGGATTGACATTTGTAATCCAAGTGACCTCACTCAAAACACACTTGAAATCTAAAGGGAAGACCTTCATAGTCAAATTCTTAAGAGAAGGATCTATTATTGATCTTGAGAGCAATAACATCTGAAAGAGCCACCTAAGTACCAAGTTTCACAAGAATCCAAGCATAGGTGGGATGAGACATGAGTTCAACTTCCTTGTCCATCACCATAATCTTCCTCGAGAAGATCCAATCTCTATGAGGCTATGCACAAACCAAAACTTCAAAGGTAGATGAGACAATCTAACCCCGAGACCAACCTAGTTGATAAATCTTCAACACAAGGATTAAAATATGGGAATCAAGGTCTCATAGCCATGTAATGGTCACTACAAACCTAGAATAGTTTGAGCATAATCTCTATATCCCTAAAAATATAAAAAAAAAACGAAAAATCCTTGAAAAGGGGTAGACATAAGCTTTACCCCCACGACGGGTTACCAACACTCAAAAATCCAAGACATGAGGGCGAGGAGGCTACGACGTAACTCGTAGAATCTACAAATCATACCCTTATCCTCATATTCCCACTCAAAAGAAAGAAGCACTTCTTCTAGATCCTCATCCTCAAAAACAACTATAAGAATGGTCAAGGATGAGGGCAGGGATTATCTTTTACACACTTTGGTTAAATGAATTTTTATTTGTTTCTACAACTTGAGAAAACTTCTCTTATGATTCCATTTTACATAGAGGTTGTGAGTTCATACTTCAACCCAAAAATATGAAGAAGCATTGGTTTTCTTGTTGATAGTATTTTAATTTGTTTAATGATACTTTTGTAGAAGCTACTAAAAATCCCTAATTTTTCTTTTTACCTCATAGCCATTTTTTACCGAGAGCTACTTTCCCCGTTTTTGTCATCCTCCTTGTTCAAACAACCCCATTCTATTTTGTTTTCCACGTGGTTGTTCCATTAATTATTTGGTGTTCGATGGGATCAAAAGGTGGTAAGAGGTAACAAACTACTTGTTCCTCCTTTCTCACTTTCACAACTATGGTAGATCTTCAATTCAATCCAGTTAGGATCACTTATGTTTTCTTATTTTTTACTCTGTGTTGTGTTTCAATATTTATAGAGCATCGAGAGATCAAATCTCATGGGTTCATTTGAGGCAAGTATCTCAATTAATTTCACCATGTGTTTCTAGCATTTCCAATTTCCTCAGGCCTAAATGGCATTTCCATTTGGAAGGGAAAAATCTAAAAATGTTTTAACTTGCACATTGGAACTTTCTTCTTAAGGTTTTGCTCTGCTTTATTATTGCAAATATAAACTAGATTCCACAATTAACATTTCATTTCACATATGTTGGATTCCTTGTGGCTGTAAATATGATTCAAAGCTTCTGCATTTATCGCGGAATTAGTTTAATTATAATAAATTGGTGGATAGAACTATATTTTGAGTATTGATTCTTTTGGAAAAACAATTTACCCCATAGACTGTGAAAGGATGAATAGCTCCATTCTAGAACACCCCTAAAATATAAAGGAGATCTTAGCTTGGTTTCGGAATTTAATAGATCCTTCTTCATATCCGACTCTCACGGGAATTTAAGTTTGGACACTTAAAAGCTCATCCTATCTCATTCTCATGCCATTTTAACAAGTCCCATGTCATCTCAATCAGGATTTTCTCATAAGCATGGGCATTTGAATCTAACCTCTTTAGATGTTCCTATTTAATGCTTCCAAGGCCTCCTTTCTCTCAATTGTGTTTGTATTTGACGATTTAGGCAAGGGCAAAGGCATTTAGGCAATTGGTTTGTATTTGACGATTTAGGCAAGGGCAAAGGCAAATGCCGAGAGAAGCAATTGTCCTCATTTACCTCTCGAATTCGGTATTCGTATTCCTATTCCCAACCTATTTTTAATACCACATCTATGTTGATTTGATCTCAAAAGGGTTTTTTTTCTATAAATCATTGGAGACAATAAGGCTAGACTATTTTAAATCTCCACAAGTTGTATATGGTAGTAATTTATGTTGGAGGCAAGCGGTCCAAGTAAATGATAGGGATTTTTTCCCTATGAAGCCAACTTTTAGTGGTCATCTGGGAGCTATAACAATTGCATGATGATAATGAAAACATATCTTCTTGGAAGGAGCTTTCGAGGATTCCATTATCCCTTTTTCACTACCTTTTAGTTCGAAACCCCATACGATCGTGGCAACATATCGTGAGTGAGAGTGGGTGATTTTGTTTATTTCACACAAACGAATAGTAATTCAAAGCAAGTGATCATATATGATTTAGGAAAGAAATCATGGACCTCATTTGGTAGTAGTATGTTAGCGCATGATAATAGATATAGGCATATGAAAATGTTCACTTTAGTAGTTTATGTGTAAAATATATATTTTCTAGAAAGATTGATGATGTAGACTTTATGTTAAGATGAACTATACACTAAATATTGAATTAAATTTCAAATTATGTGTAAAATAAGAAAATGAATGGAAATTATAACAATTTTTATTAATCATTAGCTATTTTATATTTGTTTATTTATATAGTGTTACGGATTTCGTTTGGGTGACATTTACTATGTTAGATAAGACTTAGACATGAATGTAAACTTGAAAATGAAAAGGTGGGATTTCAACTTGCATGCCCCATTGTCCCCATGTCACTTGCATTTTTCACTTGAGTGCAATTTGCATTTAAAGGGGTAAAAAAATCGGTAGAATAGAATAGGTTTTAGGTTCGAAGTAGCATGATGACTACCATAAAATGGGCTTTTAAGTTAAAAGAGGCCAACCTTGTATGTCATACACCTTTTCCATGTCTCAAATTGTTCCAACCTGAGTAACATCTACCATTTTTGGTCTATTGTACCTTTTCAATCATGCTCGCAATATTCACATGAGTGATGGAAAATAAGAAAATGTGAAAAATTCAATAGGTTTTAGGTTTGTAATCGAGTAAGCTTGACTAATTTTTTATTTCAAGCCATCAAGGTTTTTTATTGGAAATGTGCAATAATATGAAATTGCTATTTGAAAAAAAGAACCCCAAAAGAATATGATATAAAACTTCTATGGCAAGAACTAAAAGCTGAAACGAATAGGTACCAGCTCAATAGTCAGCTTCAATGTTTACCTCTGTGTCATTCATGACTGAAAGTATATTTAATCATTCATGTATAAGTAGTGTACACTAAATTTGCAATTAATTAATTAATGTCTTATTTCAATTCAGTTTTGTATAACGAATTGCTACAAATAACATGGTTATTCCTCTTCCTTACTACTAGACCATGTCCAAATAGGCCTGAAAAAAGGTTGATGTTAAACACAAACTCTTGACCAAAAGTCATGGTTGACAAGCAAGAGTAATCACCAAATGTTTTAAAAATATTTGAAAGTAGAAGAATCTGCAATTTCTATGGGAATAACACCAGAGAAATAATCAGTCACAAACTTTAAATGACATGAGCCTAAGACATTATAACGGTGCCCCTGCTACATGTTGTTTCATATGAGCTCACAAATTGGCAATGCGGTTATAACAATTTGGTCATATTTTTGGGTATTTACATGTACAAACACCAGTTATCTCCTTCCAATTATTAAAAAAACACAATCTTTCAACCAATGGCATATCCTTTCTCCCCCACGAAGGAGAAACGCTAGTGAATAAGACTATGAACACGAGAATAAGTTGAGTGCAACTTCTCACAAATTTGGGGCTTTGTTGTTTGTATCTTCTTATGTTCCTATATCCCTAAAAGGCTTAAGAGAAAAGTAGAATTTAAAGCTAAAAAGAGACCAAAAATTTAGTGTAAGGATTATGGTAAAAGAATTTCAGTTCAACAAGGATGGATTAGAAACAAAGAAGTTATAAGTTAGTTTAATGGAACTCTTTTGGAATTATTTTTTGATGAAGCAAGTTTTCCTTCTATAGGTTTTGGAATATTTAGAGTTAGAATGTATGCTTCTTCCTTTTGTGTATTTTAAAATATGTTATTTTATCTCTGATATAATTCTAGATATCTAATGTATTTTGGAGTCAATAAGCTATCTAATCTAGTTGGGGTTACTCGGGACCAAAATGTAGAAATGTTGTTTTCAAGAGAAAATATGACGCACCAAAAAATGCTAATGATGGTATGTATGTTGATAAAGAGGTAAGTTGTGGATTTTGGTTGTATCAGTAAGGTATTTATTTTTATGAACTCCTTCGATGATATTTTATTTGGGGTGGGGAAAAATAAGAATGAAATTTCAAGATACATGTGTTTTTTTCTTAATATGGTTCTAATATTAGGGTTGAATGGAGTAACAAAAACTACTATAATTAAATAAATATTATTAAAAAGAACCCATTTTGGATACGAAATAAATGGTTCATTCCTTATATATGTGTATTATAATAATTTTTATTTGTGTATGATATGTTGAATTAGACAATGGTGTAGACAACATTGGATCCAAGTTGATAAGGAAAGATGAAACAAAGATAAATTATGTATGTGGTGATGGAACCACCGCATCTTTGGTTCTTGCACAAGGTTTAATCATCAAATGTATAAAGAAATGTTTTTAAGCATGACATTCAGTTTGCTTAAGTTTTTTTTTGCATTTCTTACAATTGGTTGTTACTTTTTTGTTAACATTTAAGTACCTTGTCAAAGAAGTGACAAATCACTAGTTATTGTTATTTAATAATTATGATTGTTTACATGTAGGAGCACAAACATAGACACGGTTTAAGGAAAAGAATTTAAGAGTGGAGGATTGCTTGAATGCAACAAAGGTATTCCATTCTTCATGTGAATTTCTATGTTATAAAAATTTAAGCTATTTGTGTATGGAATGGCTATGGTGTGAAGGAGAAATAATCTCTTATTTATTGTCCTAAGAATTATTTTTCTCTAATGAGAAACAACGTAGTTAAATTCATAGGTGTAGAAACATAGAAGCTTTCTTATAATTGCGAACTTTGGTTCTTACCGCATAATGACGTTCTAAATTGTTGAATGGCACAACAATTAGACATGGATGATGACTTGAGAAACTCACGAGTTTTTGAAAAGAGGATCGTTACTTACAAATATTTTAAATCTTTTAAATTAATAAAAAATATTTGATTTTTTGAAAAAAATGACTATGATTTATTAAGAAATACTTCAAAAAAAAATTTTACCAATTTTGATGCTCACAATTGTTTCTTCAATTGTAATAAATACTACATTATTATTTTAGTTTGTGGATTTTTGTTGTGATTCGTTTACTTTTTTATACCCTAGTGATTGAATTCTATTCACGCTTTTGCCACACCATTTCATTATTGTGTAAATTGAATGCAATTGTTGTTACATTTTAATGTATTTTGCTAAAGAAATATTTTAATTATTTACTCTATACAGGCTGTTGTTGAGGAAGGCATTGTTGTTGGTGGAGGGTGCACTCTCTTGAGGCTTGCTGCAAAGGTTGATGCTATTAGAGAGACACTTGAAAATGATGAGTAGAATGTAGCTTCTCTCTCTATTTGTTACATAGGAACACATATAATGAGTTTGGAAAAGTTATTTAGATCTATATTTGGTATAATACACTATTTTGTTTCAAATATTTCTCTCTACTAAGTGTTTTTGTCTTTGCTGGATTTGAAATTCATTGGCTATTGGGTTTCTCGATTGGTACATGTATTCTTAAACGTGATTTGATATACCCTATGAAACTAATTGCAGAGAATGCAAGAGTGAATGGAGATGTTAGCACAACTTTTGGGAAATTGTTCAATTATCCCATTAATAATCTCACCTTTCTTAATGTATGAAGTGGTGATATTCAATAGACCTTGGTTGATACCTAAAAATTAAACTCATTCAATTTCTTAGTGAGTTTTCCCATATGAAGATAGCTACTTTTAGCTTTGTACTTAATTTTTAAGTTGAGAACTCTATCCTTTTTATTTTATTTGTCATTTCCTTTTAATTGAATTCTTGTTATTTTTCCTTTTCCTGTGCTGGAGTTGGACATATTTTTTTCTTTTACTGCTAGCAAGGAAAGTATGAATTTACTTATGAAAGGAATTATAGAACTTTGGAATATATCTCATTCACAAGAAAAATATTTGGACTAGCTTAATAGACCACAATCTCATTATTTCGCATAAATCTGGTCTATTAATTTATCCATAAATCTCATTATTTCTCATTGTATGCGTTAAATGTGCTCTAGGTTTTAAAATTTGTGCTTCAATTTGGCTCTCACACAACTAATCTTTGGGATTTGGTATTTTTATATATATTAAAGGATTTCAAATTAGGTTTTACTGCATTTAGAGTAAAAAAATGTAGACGCATGATTTTACTAATCATAATAATGCATTGCATGTCTTAGAGCGCATATCATGTTCCATGAAGCATCATGAGCTCATTCTTCTAATTGGTGATACTGGTATAAGGAAAAATTCTCTTGCCCAACATTTAGCTACAAGACTTGGCATGTCTCCGAAAATTTTGGTATCTATATCAATTTTTTAAATCTTCATCAATATTTCTATGTTATATGGAAATATATGTTACCCGCGATCAATACTTTCGCAAGCATTAATCTAAAATTAGCTGTTGGCAAGCATGATATACCATTTTGTATATAAAATACTACTCGAATTCTTTGTTGATGAGTTGTTAAATGCAGAAGATTCGAGTCTTATTGTTTACTAATGTCCTGAAAGTATGTTTCCTTCTCTTCCCAATCTATGTCAAGGGTTAACTTATCTGCGACATTTTGTATATTCCTTTTTGATATTAATATAATAATTTTGGATGAGCTAGTGTATACAACATTCAACATAATTTGTTTTCTATATTAGTTTTCAATACCGATCACTATCCCTCTAGTGCTATTTTCTACAATCATCAATTGATTGCATTGCAAGAAATTTAGTTCCTTTTAATCCTTTTAATTTATATCGTCTATAGAGATAAAATAGTTGGGATCAAAGTAATATTATCTCTAGAGAGAAAAATAATAGTCTCTTGAGAGACAAAAATAGTGTTCTATATTGTCTCTGGAGAGATCATTGTTTGAGATAATAATTAGGTGCATCTGGTTTGAGGTAATATTTGAGATAATACACACAAAAAATTGGTCTCAATTTGAGATGTTTTGGATGAGTATTGTCTCTAAACACCCCTCTTGTAGTAGTGTTTCCCGTGAGAAAATATATATACTAGTTGTCTTTAATTTTTTAATTAAGGAAAAAGTTTATTGATTGGGACCCTACCGGGAACAAAAAGGCCCAAAGCCTAGATACAACAATGAAGAACAAAATAAACTCACAAAAAAATTGACATACAATGAATAAGCCCCTACAAATCACCAACAACAAAGAACTGTAATCAACCAACGATCGAAGAATGTGATCTAAGATTCATATGAGAAGGGGCTGATTGTAGTTTAGTAGAGATTATTTTCCTATTCGGATTACCATCCACTCCTCCTTGTTAAACTCGTCACCGAATCGCACGGGATAAGAACATGTAAAGATATGATAGGTTGAAAGGGGGGCATATCAAGAGTAGAGGGGTTTCCCACTCCTTCACCACCTTAACAGGGACCTATGGAGTATGATTCATGGCAAGTGCACCAAGTTGGGGGGCCAATAGGAGGCCTTAAGTGGATGCATTTTTTTGAAAAAAAAAAAACTTCAACTTGTACGAGTTTTTCAAAATAGTTACACTCAAAATTGGAAGATGTTGTAGAAATATGAATCGTAGAATTTTGAGTCTAGTTTCTAAGCTACTAAATTTTATTGAAATAGATAAGTTTAAATGGGTCAAACAACTAAAATACCAATAAATGCTCCTTTTTTGTTAAAAAACATAATAGAGTGACTTTCGTGCCCCCCACAATTTTTGAGCACCATTTAGTATTTTTAAAACCCTTTGATAAAAGATAGCTAGGAGCATATAGTTTGGGCTCCATTTTTTTAAAGATTTTTTTAGTGAATATTTTTTTATTTATGATTTTTCTAGTACGAAAATTTTATGTTTTGAAAATAATGAGCTCCGACCGTGCCCCCTAACTACCTCAAAAAATATCAAAAATTAGTTTTTTTTTTTTTGAATATGTATAAAATTATGCCTAGTTTGGGCTAGTATAATTTTTTTAAAATTTTGATCACCCAAAAAAAAGATACACCATGAAAGATAGACATATTTACACTTCAAAAAATAGCTATAAAAAGGCATAGTTAGAAAATAAATAATATGGAAACCTTATATTAGTCAAAAATTTGAAAAATTATATTTTTAGAAAGAAGAGACTCTGCTCTACGTCGTGGTATAATTTTTTTAAAATGGATCGATTGTTTTATTTTGATTTATCATAGAGGAAGTGTCATTTTTACATTTTCTTGTAAAAACTCATTGTTTGTTGTGTTTGTGCAGGTCCATGCCTCAGGCTTGGGGATCCAAACTAGATCCCAAGCCTTGAGGCATGGCTTGGGAAAAGAGAAAATGCAAAATGCGTATGCATTACATAACGCATACGCGTTTTGTGTAGTATAAACATAACGCGTACGCGTTCTATGTAGTATAAGCATTATGTATGCTTTTGACATGCTTCTATTTACATAAATAAATGTTTAAGAAATACTTTAAATTTATTTATGTAAATATAAGAAATTAGGGTCACTCTGCACCTTATGGAATTAGTCTCACAGCTCCATGAGTCATGGTTTAGGAGATAGTTTTTAAAGTATAATATGGTCAATACATAGGTAATTTTTTAGATTTCAACATTCAGCCTAAATCTTTTAGCATTTAACTTCTACAATCAAACCTAAACCATAGCCATAAACCTAAACACTAAACTGTAAACCTTGAGCCCTAAACCCTAAACCCTAAACCTTTAACCATGATCCCTAGACCTAAAACCTAAACCCTAAACCCTAAACCCTAAACCTTAAACATTCAACCCTTACCCGTGAGCCCTAAACCCTGAGCCTTAAGCCCTAAACCCTAAGCCATAAGCCCTAAACCCTAAACCTAAACCCTAAACCATGAACCATGAGCCCTAAATGCTAAACCCTAAACCTTGAACTATAAAAACTAAATCCTAAACCCTAAACCCTAAACCTTGACCCCTAAACCCTAAACCTTAAACACCGAATCCTAAACCCTAAACCCTAAGCCTTGAACCCTACACCCTTATCCCTGAGCCCTAAAATCTAAACCCTAAACCCTAGACCATATACCCTAAGCCCTAAGCCCTAAACCCTAAACCTTAAACCCTAAACCCCCTAGCCCTAAACCATAAACCCTAAACCTTAATCCCTAAACATTAAATCCTAAACCCTAAACCCTGAACCCTGAACCATAAACCCTAAAACCTGAACCATAAACCATAAACCCTTATCCCTAAACACTAAATCCTTAAACCCAAAACCCTAAACCCTAAATCCTTAACCTCAATCTATAAACCCTAACCATAAACACTAAACCTAAACCCTAAACCTAAAACCTAAATCCTAAACCATAACCCTAAACCTTGAACCCTGAACCCTAAACCCTAAACCTTAAACCCTAAACCATGATCCCTAAACCCTAAACCCTAAACCCCAAACCATATTTCATCAATATTTCCTAGTCTCGTGCCTAGAACCATCATTGAGTCTGCTTATAGAACTACCTTGTTTATGAGAGGTGGGACAAGTAACTAAATGGATATGACATCTACCTTGTGCCTTGTAATGCATATATTACACATCTCTTCCAAACTTGTTTCTCCCCACATATACTTGCGCTCTTGAATGTAAATTTATTCACACTCTGAAACAAATTTCACATTTCTCATATTTCCATGTATGGTATTATGCAAGCCAGATGACCCATTGGAAGCTGGAAAAAATAACCATCACAACAAAAAAAAATTAATCTTAAAGGAAACAAAAGAAACATAGAGAATATATCAATGCAGAGGTGTAGGATCATAATTGAATTTCCTGTAGTATCCTCTCCTCCAGAGAAAGATAAAGTTCAAGTGTTCTACTGGAATGGATAGTAAATTTGACAAAACTTCCTAAAGTGTTCAAAATAAGCATAGAAATAGGGAATGGCTAAGAACACTAAGGGGTTATCAATCACCTAGTAAATCTTTCTTGTTTAGTTCTAAATGGGAGTTACTTGGCCTACGACTTAGTGACCTTCCATTCATTGATAATTCCTTATATGATAAACCCATGGATGTTTTCAAAATCCCCTGAACAAAAAGATAGGGGTAGTCATCAATCCTAGTGAAGGGTGTGATGTGATTTCCAAGCAACTTGAAATTCATATAGATTTAGAGGTCATAACACAAATTTACAAATATCTTCATCATTATAAATGGAAGCCAAGTAACAGTGTCTCCCTATACATCCAAGGATTGAGGACTACTGGGGTCTTTAGAAGGATTGGATAGTCAGAATATGACATTTCCCTCCTTCAAAATATCAACAAATGAAAAACATCAAATTTTGATGACTCTCTTTGAATGTTCTGCCTACAAATTCGATGAACCTTGAACTCTGTGACCTAAACCCTTAACCCTCAACCATGAGACCTAAACCCTAAACTATAAACCCTAAACCTAAAACCAAAATAATAAATCCTAAACCCTAAACACTAAATATTAAACCCTAAAACCTAAACCCTAAACCCTTGACCTTGGACCCTGACCCTAAACCCTAAGCCCTAAACCCTAAACCCTAAATAAATACTAAATCTAGAGCCCCGAGCTCTAACCCCCAAACCTTAAACCAATAACTTTGAACCCCAAACCTTAAGCCATAAACCATGAACCATGAACCCTAAACCCTAATCCCTAAACCATAAACCCTAAACCTTAAGCCTTGAACCCTACACCCTAATCCTTGAGCCCTAAACCCTAAACCTTAAACCCTGAGCCCTAAACCCTAAATCTAGAGCCATGATCTCTAACCCCTAAACCTTAAACCCATAACTAACCCCTAAACCTTAAACCCATAACTCTAAACCCCAAACCCTGAGTCATAAACCTTAAACCATGCACCCTAACCCCTAAACCCTAAACCCTGAGCCCTAAGCCCTAAATCGTAAACCCTAAACCTTAAGGCCTAAATGTTAAATCCTAAAGGTCCCTAAATCCCTAAACCCTAAACCATAAACCCTAAACCCTAAACCCTAAACCCTAAACCTAAACCCCAAACTAAACCCTAAACCCTAAACCCCTAACCCTAAACCCTAAACCCTAAACCCTAAACCCTAAACCCTAAACCTAAACTCTAAACCTAAACCCTTAACCCTAAAACCTAAACCCTAAACCTCGAGCCTTAAACCCTAAACCCTAAACCCTTTACCCTAAACCCTAAACCCTGACCTTTAAACCTTAAACCCTAACCCTAAACCCTAAACCCCTAAATCCTCAACCCTAAACCTTAAACCCTGAGCCCTAAACCCTGAACCCTCAACTCTCAACCCTAAACCCTCAACCCTGATACCTAAACCCTAAACCCTAAACCCTTTGCCCTAAACCCTAACCCTGACCTTTAAACCTTAAACCCTAACTCCTAAACCCTGAACCATAAACCCTAAACCCCTAAACCCTAAACCTCAACCCTAAACCCCTAACTCCTAAACCATAAACCATAAACCCTAAATCCTAAACCCTAAACCTTAAACCTAAGCCCGACCCTAAACCCTAAAAACCCTAAGCCCTAAACCCTAAACCCTAAGCCATAAACCCTAACCCAAAACCCTAAACCTTGAACCCTAAACATAAACCCTTAACCCTAAACCCTAAACCTAAAACTAAACCCTAACCCTAAACCTAAACCTCGAACCTCAACCCTAAACCCTAAACCCTAAAACCCTAAACCCTAAACCCTAACCTTGAGCCATAAACCCTAAACCCTCAACCTTGACCCCTAAACCCTAAACCTTGAACCTTAAGCCCTAAACCCTAAACCCTCAACCCTTAACCCGAACCATAAACCCAAAACTCTAAACCCTAAACCATAAACCATAAACCATGAACCCTAAGCCTTGAGCCCTAAACCCTAAACCCTAAAATCTAAACTATGAGCCTTAAACACTAAACCTTAAACCCTAAACTCTAAACCTTGAGTCCTAAACCCTTAGCCCTAAACCCTAAACCCTAAATCATAAACCCTCACCCAAAGGAAAGTCCTAAAAAGATCATTCAACGTGTTTCAATGTGTAGGGAATAGTGTTTAAGGTGATCGATCAACTCATTTAGTTTTTATGAGAGACTACTTCCTTTGAAGGCCTAAAAGGCATTTTTGGCCATTTTGTAGTTAATTGAACACCCTTCAGAACAAGCTAAAATGAGCTAGTCATGTCACCGAGTTATCAAGGACCATTATTTGTGAAGTATTAAGGCATCATTTGTCTCCATAAGAGACATATGAGCAAAAGCATGTATGAGAATCATGAATTTGATTCCATGAAAGGATGCTTTTAGAGCTAGGAAAGGTGAGGGGATGATCTTTATATGGAGCACCATGTTTCTAAGAATGAGCAATCATCTGAGTTCACTTGATGTAATTCACTTGGTACTATTTGTAACAACTCATTCAACACCTAGTAGTGTTATCACACCTTAAGGAGGAGGCACATTACAATCACCTCATTTTGGCCATAGGATAGGAATCCCATTCAGGAACAATCCTCTATCTACAAAGTGAGGATCTCTTTTTAGTAAGAAGTAGACAAACATCATAGAGTTAATTTATGGTCACTAAAGTGAATTATGGACCAAATTTAAAAATTAGTACCAATTCAAGTAGTGGTAGGGCCAAAATCCATTTTAAAAGGACAAAAACCTAAAAATGACTATATGCTTTCCCAAAACAAAGACCGACTACAATATATATGCCCTAAAAGTTTTAGGTCATTTGTTGAAATCCTGAAAATGAGTAAGTACTGACTAGATTAGATTTTGAAAAACTATCTTCTAGATTATAACTATTGGAGCTACAAGAGACCACTTCCATAAGGTGCGAGAGTGACCCTAATTTCTTATATTTACTAAAATATTTTTTTATTATTTCTTCTACTTTTATTATTTCTTATACTTAAACATTTATTTTTGTAAGTATACCCCAAAAAACATATATGCATGGTTCATCTACACAAAACGCGTACGTGTTTTGACTTGTTTAGAATGTGTACATGTTACAAAATGTGTACGCGTCATGGTTCGGTGATTCCCAAGCCAAACAAATTAAAATGCGAGTGCGTTTTAGCAAAACGCGTACGCATTTTGGTTTTTTTCGGATTCTTGTCTACTTTTTGGCCCCCTAACTTTGTGCACTTACCCTTCATTGATTCACTATGAGGTAATTGGGAGGGCTCACAACGTGAGAAGAAACCACCCGAGGGGGCTCAAAATAGAATCAAGAACATGAGAAGTAGGGGATCAATGGTGAAGTGAGAAGGGAGAGAATATACCCACCAAGAAGGATTGGACCCCTTTTTCCTTTTAGCATGAACACAATCCTCGACAAATGACCTATTTCAAAACACCTGTGACATCGAAAGCTAATATTTCATAGTCAGTCTTTGTGTCCACGTTCTATCACCAATCAGTAAATTTATGTTCTCTATTGATCTTATATTTCTTAACACGGATTACTTTTGCAACCATGTTTAAATGGATCACATATTATAATATATGATTATATACATATTGCAGATTAACAAATTATATCTTTTGAGTTGAGTAATACATTGTGGAATCTATCACATATCAAGGGAAAAAAATTTTGGGATCATTATGAAGTTCACATAGATCATGTCCACATGTCATAGGGTACACAAAATGATCATTTCACACAATTCAAATATAGTTACATAATTCCAATGTAGAGGTTAATACAAGTTTCAATAGGAGTTACATTAACTTGGTATGATCTCATCATTATATATTACAAATAAAGTTGTGACATTTATTCAATTTCATTACATTTATGTGGATTAGAAATAAGTGAACCTTTATGAATTCATATCCATCTACAAATTTTATATAGTTAATATTACATTTAAATGGAATTCTTACACATTTATCATACACTTTTCAAATACATTGGTAAAATTTAACATATATAAACGAAATTGGCAAAACATCGTCTTATAGATTCACATATAATGGTAACATTTATTTATTTACATGGAATTGATATATGTTCATCCTAAAAACTCATATACATTTTTAACACTTATCATATTTACATTTACATGTTTGTCACATAGATTTATAAATTTGTAATATTTATATGTTTTACATGTACTTTGCACAACTTCATCCTTACACCCTTATGGAAAAACCTAGCTCATTCATTAGCTCAATATTTTTTATCTACATTTTTATAGCTCAAGATTGATCAATTTCCTTCAATATCTCAAGACCAATTTCTATTTATGAGTATACTATAAGATCAATGAATTATTTTAGTATACTAAATCTTATCTTAGCACCTATTATGTATGGGGTAAAGTTCCATTGCATGCATTCCATAAATAACATTGGGGAATAGTTTGGAACTTTCCATCAAAATTTCATTGTGTGTATGTTTTCGCTTTACATATGCCAAATTCGTATCACGATTCGAGCATTTATACATTATTTTACCACGTGCTCACTTTTAAATCAGATTCATGTATGGAAATATTCATTAGTTTCACACCATTTCCCTATGTTGGAGATGAGAGGTTTGTATATTCATATGATATTTTATATTATTCAAGCATTTGACATTACAAGATTAAATGGGGAAACTATACTACCCTATATTTAGTCTTGTGAAATTTGAAATATTATTTAGTATTACTTCAACATTATTACATTTATCTACTTATTTACCAACTTAAAATGTTTGTGCTAAATTCAATATCATTAGTCTATTACATTATTGCTATTTTTTGCAATATAGTACTTGATGAATCACAACAAATTTTTCTGAATACATCTACAAACTATATCTTGGCTTAGAATCAATTCCAAATTTAGCCTTGCATATGGTCTTGATCCCATGATAGGTTAGATGAACCTATTCTCTATTGTCAACCCATACCCTATACTTATAATAGTCATATTTTAAATTGAATAATTTGTCTTAATCGGCTAGGTATTACTTTTGGGTCAATTTAACAAGAAAACATTCATATTGTCACCATAAAATGTGTCCACTATAATATATTAGGTCTATCTAAGGATATCATATACTAGGAACACTCAAAGAAGGGTATTGTGAAAACAATTTAAACACCCTTCATTTGAGAATAACTATGAATAAGTACTCAAATTCTAAATATATCTCTATTTATTCCTTAGGTCACACATACATGTACTAAAACTAAGCCAAATGTTAATTACCTAGTGTGCTAGGAAAGCCCTAGGCTCCATCCTATTTTCATTCTCTCATTATTGTTGATATCATTATATAATTGGGAGAAGTACTTGCATGTGTTATAATCACCTTTGGAGAGTTCATATGAAGTGCAATTATTTTCACATAAATATGAGTTTGTTTAATTATGTCCATTATAAATCATGTCTCATGTATTTTTAGGTGAGCAAACATCAAGAATTAATATCTAGTCCCAACACTATCATTGGAATGCTCCATAGAAAGATTCTTGATCTATGAAGACACTAAAAAGTAGATCCCAAAACAATGAAATTAGATTACAGAATTAGATGGCACATCCAAAATCCTCACACTTTTTTGGCCATGAACCCAACACATGAACTTTTCTTGCATACACTCTCGGGGTTCCATGTTTTATAACCCATATTAAAGATGCTCTAGCCAACCTTTGTAGACAGTCTCAATGTAATACAACACCTTTTGTTTTCTAGTAGCAAAAGTAATATGCTTCAAAACTTAAAGTTTCAATTTACTTTCATTGATATATCTATTTCATATCTTGTGGCATGATCGCAATACGTAATTTAGAAAAATTTAAATTTTTTAATTTTATGAAGTATATTTATACAATCAATAATATTTATTTACTTGAACGTAACCCCTAATATTTTATTTGTGATGGACTATTGTGGAATTCGATTTTGTAATCATGTTAATATTTGACACATTAGGATTTTGGGTCAAAAATAATAAATTGGATTGTCAATGTACAATAATATGATCTAGAACGAAAGTCATTTAGGCATTTTATGAGACATGATTGTAATAGGTGACGGCTATAAGAAATTAAGAAATAATATGAGAACATGATGATGAAGAAGAACTTCCTCCGACCTAGCTATTGGATAATTTGAAGTGTAGTATTCTAGAATGTCTTTTGTTTCTCATGTAAATGTTTCCCCTCTAACTTCAATGTATAGGAAATGAGGACCTTATAGTTACGCCGAAGGTGTTCCCCTGGAAGGTTTGTTAGTTGATCCAGCAAAGGTTACAGTCATTTTAGGCCTAGAAGCGCCTACTAGCCAAAGTGAGGTGCGCGGATTTTTGGGTCATACGGGATATTATAGGAAATTCATAAAAGGGTATGCCAAAATTGTTGCACCCTTGGAAGAAATGTTGAAGGGGAAAGGTACATTTTATTGGGAAGAACTACAACAACATGCGTTTGAGATATTAAAAGAGAAACTTACTACATACCCATTTTATGTTTTCCTTCATGGGATAGACCATTTCATGTTCATGTGGGCGCTTCTGTGGTATGGCCATTGGTGTTGTGTTAGCTCAACTCGGTAGGTATTCTTGATCATCCAATCTATTTCTTTAGTAGGAAGCTAACTCCCTACCGAATGGAATTATACAACTACAGAGCATGAAGCTTTGTTAATGATTTATGCATTGTACAAGTTTTGATAGTACCTGTTAACAACACCCTTGTGTTTTATATATAGACCATATGGCATTAAAGTACTTGGTAAATAAGCCAGTTTTACAGGGGTGCATATGTAGATGGGTGCTCCTATTTCAAGAATTTGACTTCACAGTTGTAGTAAAGCCAGGGAAAAGCAACTCTGGACTAGACCATTTATCTAGAATCAATACAAGAGAGGAGGCATAGACAATTGAAGAGACATTGTCGGATGCACAGTTATATAGGTTGCAACGCCCACCCACGAAACTAGAAGACATTGTTGTCTTTCTACGAATAGGTATGGCACCAGAAGGAATGAAATCATTGGAAAATAAATAACTTGCTATACACACGGCACCATTTATGTTGATCAGTGGTGACCTTTACAAGTTAGGAAGAGATGAAGTATTACGTCGTTGTGTGTTAGAGCATGAGTGCAAGGATATCATGGAAGAAGCTCATGGTGGTATTGCAAGAGAGACCATTATGCAGGTGATGCGGACATGATCTTAAATTTCACGAGTTGATAATCATTTAAAAGTTTTTTCTATTTTTGCATGCCGCTAATCTTAACAAGTTTTATTTTTGGGTTTTCTTTAGGTTCTGAAAACAAGGGTTATAGAATATGCGTTCTACTACATCTATATCACATACATGGTGGGTTTACATTAATGTTCAATGGCAGCAAGCGATAGGTAAAATGGGTTCTATATGAGTAGCGATAATTCTGACGAGGAGGGTTTGAGCTTTCGATCACAGCAGTAAAATCTAGTTTTATATTTTTCAAAGTGTGAGTTTATGAATTTGCGTGAACTTGGACTTTTAGTTATCATTTGGTTTTCGGCAAGTTATCATGTGAATTGCAAAAACCTAAGTTGAACTCCTCATTTTTATTTGCAAAAGATCCATCTTCCTAAAGCGTAATTTCATTGTCAAACCCCTATTCTGATTGACTTGATAATCTTCTTTATGCATAAATGAGTATCATTATTGAGTCATGTCTTTCCTCTAAACATGCTTCAATGCGAGCTCGGTTTCGGAGCACATAGGGTTTTCACCGGTTTGTTTTGTGACAAAGGACAAATTTTCAAGGGAAGCTCATGGATGATGAAGGATAAAGTACAACAAGTGAATTACTTTGTATCTCTCACCTGGGCATCGACATGCGGGATCGTGTTCTTTAACGGCGAGGTTGCATACAACAAAGAAAATGTCGGCGAGGCAGTAGTTTCCTCTCAAAGACCATTGAACCTACTCTAGATACACATGTAGAGCCATATCAATCAATTTGTATATAGTAAAATGAGGGTTTTGGGTGCCTGTGTTTAAGTAGACCATCTGATCTTGTTTTGTTAATGAATTTTATTTGGGGAAATGCACAGGGGCAATTTTGTAAGTACAATTTTAGATCTGGTTTTCAAAAAAATATAGACACATATGTTCTTTCTAATATCTGACCTTTGTTTTAGGTTAAATTTTACAGTGTTTTCCTATTGTCTTCTTTCACTTTTAACAAGCAATTTTGCAAATATGGACGGCATATAAAAGCCCTCATTATCTTACCCCAAGGTTTAGGTTTAATAACATAAATGTGGATGGAGTTGTCATTGATATTGGCATGTGAAAACAGAGATGCTATCAAAAGCAAACAACAACACATTCATGGAAATTATTGATACAAAAGTTGTAAGACTGCAAGGATCTTGGGATTATAAGAAAAATCTTCTAGTTCGCCTTGCTTTCCAAACAAAATGAAGGTGATATAACTAACATGGCTAGACATGATTTCATATTGTATAGATTATCAGACAACAAATTAGAAAGCAATATCTTATTATAATTTCTTTATTGACACATCTATTTGTTACATTTAGGTTCTCCTAGGTTGGTCACATGGCTTTTCACATGTACAATGACATAATGAGAATCACAAAAATATAAATGAGAAATATATAATTGGCTATGGTGCTACAAGCATTGTTTATAAATGTGTTCTAAAGAATTGTAAGCCAATTGTTATAAAGAGATCAGTACAATCACTACCCACAAAGCTTGCATGAATTTGAAACTAAGTTGGAAACAATTGGAAGCATCAAGCATCGGAATCTTGTGAGTTTGCATGGATATTCACTTTCTCCACATGGAAACCTATTGTTTTATGATTACATGGTAAATGGAAGTCTGTGGGACATCCTACATGGTGAGTAAAATGATTATGTTATGAGGAAAAATGGATATGTACATTGTAGTTTCATATTGTAGTTTCAATCTCTAACCTTCTCGATTAAAATGGATTGTTGGAGAATCTAACAAGTGTTTTTGTAATTTTTAATTTTTTTATAGAATCATCACGTAAGATTAAACTAGATTGGGACAATCGGTTAAAGATTGCTCATGGTGTTGCAGAACGATTACTATATCTTCATCATCATTATAACCCACGCATTGTTCACATTGATGTGAAGACTTCTAACATTCTTTTGGATGATAATTTTGAAACACATTTGTTAGACTTTGGCATTGCCAAGTGCATTTCCTCAGCAAAAACCCACACCTCTACCTATGTTATGGGTACCATTGGTTACATTGACCCTGAATATACCAATTTACCCAACACTAAAAACTTACACGGAAGCACATACAACCACTGATTTTTAATATGTCCACTGTATCTAGAAGCACCCTGCGCAGTGTAACTGTAGATTCTCTACAAGACAAGACAACATATAGATTTCAGTTGCTCTACTTCAAGGTTAAGACTACTCTTCAAATCTCCAAGCTCCTGCAAAAAGCATTACAAAACTCAAATCAATTAGAGGCTTCTCTACAATTACTTCCTGTAAAACTTGCAGTATCTGGATATAAGTTTCAAAAATATTGACGATGCCAGCTTAGTTGCCATAGCAAATAGTGCAAGTTTTCTCCATCATCTGAGCTTAGTGAAATGCGATTCTGTCGGGGATATGAATGTTTTGTCAAATTTCAAGGCTCTGGAGTACCTGAATCTTGATCAACGTCTCTTTGTCAGCGACGAGGGACTCGATTTTCTAACAGTTGGCTGTAGCCGCTTACAGACTGACATATTTAGGGTGTTGGGAACTGAACCTGTCGATTACCTTGTGATACCCCGTGTATTTGCATGATGTGTGGCATTACCAGTATTGACCCTGATCTGCTTCACTATGGCTATGGCAGCCAGTGTTCTAATAGCTGATGGAGTTTACAATGTAAGTGCTAATATTATTTTGGTTTCTGCAAGAAGGGGTCTGGCTCCATGGGACATAATCAGCGCAATGATCAAATCTACAGTTTTTGGTGGCTTTATTTCTGTTGTGAGCTGTGCATGGGGAGTCACAACACTCGGTGGGGCAAAAGGTGTAGGAGATTCTACAACTTTTGCGGCTGTGATCTCCTTAGTTTGTGTCTTTATTGCTGATTTTTTCCTTTCGTGGTTGTTTTTTCAAGGTGCAGGGGATGCTCTCAAATCTGGTGCCCAATATAGCACCGTTCTTGTTTTCCCATGACGTGCACATGTAAAATTTCTTTCAAATACCCACATTTATCCAGAAGATGTATGCATTGATCATGTTAATACGAAAGGGTTGTTGAATATTTGTCACATATGCAGTGGGGTAAGCAGATGTACTGCTGTTGGCTTGGATTTTGACCTTTGACAAACACACATCTACCTAAAAACTTTGAAATATTGATTGGATCTGTTTACACAACATTGTAGACTTGATTTTTCACATTGTTTCTGAATATTGTTATGTACTCATTTTCAATGGACCTCATGAACAATTGTATATAGTGGCTTATACACTTAAAGGATCTCAAGATTCTCTACACAATTAATGCTTATGTATTCATTGTACTACTCATTATTAACTGCGTTGGCCTTTTCAGTTCCTTCAGTAGTTAGGTTCTTCTAATTGACGAGGCACAGTTTATGTAACTTCATATCTGACAAATGTGGTTAGGAATTCAACAAATGGTGTCAAGCACCATTCTCTATTTCGAGGTAAATATATGATTTCAAGGATGCTTTCTTTGAGCTAAGTGTACTTATTTTATGCCATTTTTCTGCTGTTTTGCTAGGACTGGTTCAGAATTTCAGTTATTTAATTGTAAGTTCAAGTGAACCTTTGCTGAAATTAGACCTATTTGTTATACGTGTGTTTAAGCATGGAGTAAGAAATAATGTCTGTCTCCTAATAAATTAAACTGTGTCTAAGTATATATGGTGAAAAATATTAGATGATAAAATGCATAGTCTATGCATGTATTCTGCTATTCAAAATACCAAAATAGTATATTGTAAGTTCCATCAAGCCTATTCATGTATTATTTTGCTTATGAATATATTGCATTATGGAGTCAGTTTCTAGGCTAGATTAGAGATCTAAGGCTTTTGGAGTCCACCATATGCTAAAAGAGACGTTTTTTGAGACCCTGTCATATTTATAGGGCTGTGGGAATGGGCATCGGGCAATGGAAAACATTGTGGATACATATTCGAGACATTTGCAGTCTTTTCGTGTATCTATATTCTGGTAATTATTAGATTGTAATTATGGCATTGGAGAAACAGATTTGGTTTTCTGAAATTGCTTTGAGAGAGTCGCCGGTGAAAACAACGAAGGAATCAGGAAGGGGCTTGAGATCCACCCAGTTTCTGCCCAACTTGGTCTTGAGCTCAAGCCCACCAGAGTTATCTTGGTACATTACAGTAATGAGGTTGTGGTCAGTGTGAGGTCCGAGGCCACCTCTTGCCTGCGGAGGCACGTCACAGTAGTTCATGCGAAGGAGCCCCCAATATTGTGATTCTTCATAGTATTTGCTTACCCCAAAGCTCTTCAATATTACTTGAGTAATCTCCTTTGTCAACTCTTCAATGCCAACAATGTATTTCTCTATAATTTTGCTGTGAAAAAACAATGCATGTAATTAATTCCAATCGCAAATGTAATTAATTCTCGCACTTCTCATTCTCTCTCTCTATGTTTTTTTTTTTTTTTGGTAAATTACTCTCATTTACATTAGGCAACGCCAAAAGGTTTTCTTTGAGGTAAATCTACTTTCACTTGATTATGATGATATACAAATTTCTTGTTGAGTTTATCAAATGTCTCTGCAATTTTTTCCAAAATTATGTATTACACACAATTTTTTCATTATGAAGAGGATCTTGCCGAACAACATAAAATCAATCTTCTATGTTTATTTGAACATATCCTACCCTGAATTTGCATTAATGGTGGCCTTTCCGTTATGGATCTTTCCCATGACCCATTTCATTCTGTATGTTGGAAGCTTGTGTTTCCTACATCCATCAAAGCAAGGGATTTTTTGTTTGGATGTTATCGTAAAGGATTCGATTTGGCGATGTCTCTAGATGAAATTGAGTATCGTTCATTTAAGGGCGGCATTGATTTTGTGACGATGTGAGCATCGAGGAACTACACTCGAGCTCGAGAGGTGATGACAATGTCTTAAAAATTGAAGCAACTGTAATATTTAAACTTATGAAGATTTCATTCGATATTAATTTCTATATCCTAATTAATCTTTAATCCTATTTAAAGAATTTTTTTCCTTGTTACACATCTCAAAAACTTAACAAAATACTCAATTAATCACTACAATCTATACACTTTAATAAAACTAAAATATTAATCTAGTTAATTATAGAATCAATATATACCTTAATATTTCATTTAACAATTATCCTTTCTTTTTATAAAAAAATCTTATATTATATCAAACGCAATATGATACAAGACTTTACCAAAAAAATCTAGACGGTATGAGATCACCCCCAAAACATCAAACAAAATAAAATAATATGATCCTTACCACTCAACCGTTTAAGTTTTGGAGCTATGAAGCAAGTTGGAAAAGAATAATAAAACCTATCTAATGGTGTCAAAAGAAATCATTAAATGTGACCCTTCTCATTCACTTATTTAGGATTTTAAATTCATCATGCACTTTGAGAGGGAATTGTCTACCCTCCACTGAAAATGCACCACTAGGGTGCATCGCAGCCGTCCATTTTGAAAATGCACCACTAGGGTGCATCGCATTTTCCATTAAAAATGGAGGCTACGATGCACCCTAGTGGTGCATTTTCACATCGCCCTTTGAGAGAGGAATACATCATAAAATGTACATATTAGTCGTCTCACATTGTTGGGAAACAAATAGTCAATGGACAAGTAGCATTAGTCGGGATAAAAACTTTAAAGTGGAAGTCTGGCCCCATGTTAAGAAGATGAATGATGTTATTAAAAAGATCGTGAGAATTATAAAAATAATCAATTTAGAAAAAAGCTGGAAAGTTGAGAAAAAAATTAGAAGAATCATACAAAAATCAATTTAGGAGAAAATGGAAACCTCTCGAGAAGGCATAGTATATAGGTATAATGAATTTAATTCATATAGTTGTCTTATTTTTCTATTTTGTATATTTGAAAAATATGAATTTGAGAAATTTCTTAAATTGTAGAAAGACAACGAAAATTTTAGTGTTGAATTTTAGTTAATTCATGAATATTTTGTATTTTGAAATTTGATTTTGGTGAATTTTCAAGAGTTTGTAGCTTGTTATTTTGCCTAAATTTTATGGGTATAAGTTTTTTTTTTGGTCGGTTCACATATATGCTACTGTTCGGTAACAAATATTTTCTTTGACCTCTGGAGTTGAGGAAACACCAAGATCTTGTATGTGAATTTTTGAATGAGTGGTTTTTGTTTTTTGTTGCCCTGTTTCTTTTAGGTCGACAAATGGTAGTGGATTTGACTCTATAGATGGATTTGAACAAGATGGATTGTTAGATTTGACTCTATAAGTGCATGGTGAGTGATGGATCCGAGAAGGGTTTATTCTAGTGATCTTGCAAGTTTTTAGCTAGAGGGATTGCTAAAAGTGACAAAAATAGTGCAATTGGTCTATTTATAGAGGAGGGGACCATGTGGTGTGCATTGGTTGGCATGATAACATGCTTTGCATGCTACTAGCTAGTAGCGTTCATAAATGACATCGACCTTCATCATTATGAAATAATTAAGCTTAATCGTTTGAAACCCGTTTTGTTCCGATTCGGCATGATTTTGAAACTCTCTTTCATAGATTCATCAAGTAACATCTACGGGTTTTTTTGTTTTTTTTTGGGGGGAGCTTAAAATTTTCCTTGTTGTAGCGACATTTTCGCTATACCATATGTAATATAAAATAATGTATACAAAGAAAATGTTGTATTTTAAGTATAAAATATAAATATTATTTAAATAAAGAAATTTGTTGATTTTTTTAAATTCAACATTTTTAAATGTAAGTATAGAAGTGTGTATTAGATAAACAACTTCCTTATAAGCAATAAACTTATCAAAACTTAATATTTTCTCAAGATATGTATATGTGTGTATATGTATGTGTATTCATGTATGTATGTATGTATGTATGTATGTATGTATGTATGTATATACATGCACATACATACTTATTCATATATGTTTATGTATATGAATATGTATGTACAGTGTATCTATATGTATGTATGTACACCCACACACATGCACATACAAATGTGTGTGTATACACACGTGCATCGTTGTATATAGTTACATATGCGTTTTTTATGTATAATGGACATATAGACTTAATGTATAGTTCTTTTTGTATTTTTTACCAAATGTTTTTGTCAAAGATTTTGGATATATGTTCACATTTTTATTAGTGATTCAAACCAATAGTATGAGATTTCCTTAAATACCTTATTTTTGTACTAATTATATAAATACCATATAAAATGAATTTTTATTTAATTCAAAATATAATCCCCCTCTATCGAATGGTCGTTGGCCCAATGGTGAAGTTGTTTGGCTCACAAAAGACCCCATAGGTGTTTAATTCTTGTTGAGTGCAAAGGCCCGAATATACTGTAATAAGGGATGAGGTCGAGATCGTGCCCCAAGTGAGTTTAGCTAAATAGAAACCCCTTAGTTGTTGGCATCTAATCCTAATAATTTTGTGCACCTCACTCGTGCAAAAATACATATTCAATCAAAACAATAAAAATATAATCTCTTATTATACCTAAAATCATGACATCCAAAGTGTTATTTTTATTGCATTATAATCCTTCACATTATTTGCATGAAATGGGGGTTTTTGTTTATGCCACCTAGGCACCACTTAAGAAGGTTCTCCCTTAGGAGGATTTTCCCAAACCTCTGTAATGCCCCTTCGATTACAATCATTGAGTTGTTCAGTGATGGAGCGAATAAAATAAAATACAAAGATTCATAAACCTTGGAAAATGTACATGGGATGCATGCATGTGGGAGGGGTACTTATTGAATGTTTAAATTCTCTGTTTTTTTTTTAATCTTCGAGCCACTTTTTGCAGACTGTGTCAGATTATTTGAACTCCAACATGAACACATGCTCACACTGAGTCAATGCATTAACTTCGAGAGTGATTCATCCTAAACGCCTTTTCAATCCTATCATTTTTCTTGCATAATAATACAAACACTTCATTGAGTTCGCAAGGTGTCAACCAAGGGTTAAATTTGACGGTCACCCCTACCCGTCAAGAAATTTTTTTGTGACGGTTTTCGAACTAATAACACCTTGCACATGACGTTTGTTTTTTATTTTTGACTTTCATGATTATGATTTTTCATATAGATACAAAAATATATATTTTCCATGTAATAAAACCATATAAAATAGACATTTTTGACATAAATGAAATCACATTCTATTATAAGAATGTGTTAATATATCTAAGAAACACTAACTTATAATATTTTGGATGTATTCATATTAGAACCCATAATCATCCCATGAAATAATTTCAATAGAATGCATAGAATAATTAAAAATTAAAATTATCAATATTATTGTCATGGTTAAAATAATATACATCAATATTTTTGAAAATTTCAACATTAAACAATACTTTCCTAAAAGATAATATATTCTTTATTTAATAATAAATTCAATTAGTACAACATATTTTACAACATTTAGATGGGTCTCATATCAATGATAATACACATTAATATATATTCAAAAATCAAATGTTTGATATCATTTTTAATAAAGAAATCAATTTAAACTAAGTATTATAGCATCCTCACTACACATTAACATATCTTCAAAAAGATCAAATTTATGAAAACATATGTCAATGGTACCTTGGAAACTTGCAGCAAAGGGATTTACAGACACAATCCTTTAGCTCTTGATACTCATAGAGAACAAATGATGATAAAATCCTCTTGAAATTTTACCTGAGGAAAACATTACAAATACTAGAAGGAAAAAAAGAAAGAAAGTAATAGATTGATTTAAATTTGAAGAGGATAAGTATTAATAAATTTGGGGAAAGGAATAAACTAAGCACAATTTCTTACCAGATATGCTCTAGATAGATAAATACTGAAGGAGGAACCTTAATGAAAGCTTTGGTCAACTGTATGTGCAACTCTAAAATTTTCAAGCTCCTTAATCTTCCAAATTTTCAAGCTCCTTAATCTTCCAAATTCTCAAATCAGCAAATTCTCAAATGACCACACCAAATGGAGCAATAATAGATGTTTCTAAACAACCTCATAAAAAATACAGAAATCGACTCTCTATTATACTTTGAACATACGTCCACAATCCATGCTCTCACTTCTCAACTCTGCTTCAAAGATCTAATTTTTAACCAGCTGAGTGATTAGATATTTCAATGGTTTATAAATTCAAAAAACAAAACTTCAATGTTGGTCGTTGGATATTAAATATAAGACAACCAAATGAATTAAAGTGGAAAGACCTTAAAATCTTTTCAAATCTTACAAAACAAATCTTTAATATGCAAGGCATAAATCGGCACCATCTTTTCAAAAGGTATATAATATCTATTTCTTAATTTTATATGGCTTGTCAAGTTGCCATAGTAAATAATCCTCTCGGCCTCGAGCCTCACTCTACTCCTAATATCCATCACATCGATGTCGGACTTTACGTACGCAGAGTCAGTTACTAATTTGCTAGTGCATGTAGAATTTAAAAGATGTAATCACGATGAGACAGCCAACTGTCATTGGTTATAAGCCTAGCTATCTTTAACTTATATATATATATATAAAACTGGAAACGGCTAATTTTGAAAATGCACGTCACTTTGACAATCAGTGAAAATATTTTCCCATCCTTGAGTACGGGGTGAAAATAAAATCACCATTTTTTACGGCTAAAATCTGCAAAAACGTCTAAACATGCATCAAATTTAACCCCGGTGTCGACCATGGTGAAACCCAAGTTGACGTTGTAAATTTAGCGCATGATTGGTTACTTGCAGGCGAAGGCATATCTAGATTTTCTTATGGTTTACGGAGCTCTACGAGATAATTGTCCTTACACTAGTACCATTGTGGATTAAATCAGCCCTACAAGTGAAGATAAATCTATCTCTCTAATGTATCCTCATTTTACTTGATATAATTTTTCTCGGATTATAACCGTGAAACAGACAGAATAGTAAACATGAACACAATGATTTCAATTCATTCGGGATATATTATTCACAGGTAGAGGTTACATATATAGAGTTTGATCTCCTTGATTCTAGGAGTCAACACTCATCCCACTAATCACTCAGCATCCCACAAATCTCTCCCAATACCTATTCTCACTCAACAAACCTAGAATCTCTCTAAGAGATCTCTACGAGTTGTCACCAACTCATTATTTGCACAATAATAATAATGTTCACAATATTAAAATATTGCTAACATTCACTCCCCTATTGTTAACATTATTATTTCCACACATACACTCCCCTAATGTGAACAATGTAGAGAAAAACATTCACACGTCTTCTACAGCTTGCCTGCCTCTGCATGCTCATGATCTTGGTATGCTGAACCTCTGTTCACCAAATACGAACCCCTGTTCGACAATAACGGACCTCTGTCCTAGGTACGAGCCCCTGCTCATGAACCTCTGTTCATCCTCTTCAAGAAAAACATGATGCTAGCTTTTTCTTGTGCTTTTATCTTTCTACTATCACATATTTACATCAGGAGGTTATAAAAGGAAATACAATTCTGACAGAATGTGACATCTGTTCTTATTACAAACAATGAAACACACAACTGAAATACTTGGCCACCAAATCAATACATGCGGCCTCGTCGATGGTGCCTGACGAGAGGTCGCTGGTTGTCCTCCTTCCTCCGTTGCCTCCTGCCTCCATCAGAATATCCCTGCTAACTCAGCAGAAAGTATAGTCGAGGACGATACGCGTTCCCTGTCGCGATACAGGGTGGGGCGAGGGGCGGAGCCCCCGAAGTCAAGAATAGTTTTCATTTGCATTTTCTCTTAAAAAAATTGAGTGTCGGATTACACCGAAAATGCACTCATTTGTCCTTTTTTTTTTTTTTTTTTTAAAAAAATTGTAACAATTTTTCGACTCTTACAAACAACACGAATTTAACACTTCAAGACAATAATCACCTATTTGACATTGACTACCTATTGTTCACCTGAACATAATTGATAATATTGATGACTCTAAAAAAGAATTTGATAACAATTTACAAATTTAAAAACAACACTTTTTAACATACTACAATAACTATGACATTTTCTTAGACTAATTACTTAACTATTTGGATTGACGACAAAGCTAATTACTAAATAAACTACAAGACTTTATGTGAAACAATTAACCATCATAACCGACAACCAAAAAAACTTGAAATTTGGCTAAAACCAAATTAAACTTATATACTCGACTCTAAATTTACTTAAAACTTGAGTAAACACAAATATTTACTAATAAATACTTAGTAACTAAAACCGAATACTATGTTATACATTGCACGTGGATGGAGGGCCAAACGAGCAGGAGACTGTCGCGTCTCTGAGACTGTCACGTATCTGAGAATCCAGTGGAAATATTTGCATGCTGAGTTGAATGCAGGAAGATCTTGAGATGCACAGGAGGTGAGTCAGAAAAAGAAACTACTACAGATCCGAATACCACTTCTTTAGCGTATTTTGTGTCGATGAGAGGATGCCATTTGGAAGCATAGAGAATCAAACCAAAAACTCCTACGTCAATGTCCAATCTACTTAGATGCCGTGGCTGCACAACAAATATCCAACTCGCAATGTTGAAAGGCAAATATTATTGATATAACAGTCCAAATCAGTCGATCCCAATTCTTCTACTGTTGACAACTGTCCACATTGACGTTTCAACTACCTGCCACGTTATGTCCAGCACAAATGACTATGCGTGGAGATGGAATGAATGCGTGGAAGACTGCAATTGTCGATGGAATTGATGATGGTTCCGGTAGGAGTCTGAGCTGCGCCTGGGTATGATCATCAATAGAATGCAATTAGAAATGGTAAGAATTGAGTCACAGCTTGCGGTGCCTTTGCCAATCAACACAATAAGACCAATCTAGAAGAGCATGCAGAATACGAACTGGGCAGGGTCGCAGATCCCTAATGCTGGAAGAGCTTGCCAGGTTAACACATAGAACCCATCAATTTCAACAACCTCATAAATTCATCTCTTGACAAAAATATGCATCCATGCGGGAAAGCCTCCATTATAGTGCATGTAATCTTTGTATTAGAAAACTGTATCATTTCTCTGCACTCTCGAATATAGCAAATAATAATACAAGATAGTGTCCTCCTGTATTCGTTTGCAGATCCTCACAATAGTGATTGCCGTATTTTTATAGATCCATACCTGAAATGGAAGGCTTCAACTTCTACCACTATAAATTATAAATCCAAAACTAATTTCACATAATAACGAGGATTCAAACAGGTGATGTGTTGAGGAACATCCAATATGAAAATCATAAACAACTACTGAGTGCAGATCTGAATGACTCTCATATTTGAATGGATCTAAATGGTGATGATTGTAAAAATGAATAGCACAGACATGCAAGGAAATACGGTTAAAATCACAAAACACGGCCTACAGTCTGTCCATTTCCAGGCACTCGTGCCTTATGCAGACGTCTGGAGGATGTGCTCACTGTTAGAGGGTGCATACAGATCAGGGGGACGTGCTGGAAACTTGGATTGATCTCTTGTCAGATCTGAGCCACCATACTGCAATGCAGAGAAGTCAATGCTACCTCCAGTATCCTAGGATGAACTTCGCTCTGATACCAATGATATAATTTTGCTCAGATTATAACCGTGAAACAGACAGAACAGTAAACATGAACACAATGATTTCAATTCATTCGGGATATATTATTCACAGGTAGAGGTTACATATATAGAGTTTGATCTCCTTGATTCTAGGAGTCAACACTCATCCCACTAATCACTCAGCATCCCACAAATCTCTCCCAATACCTATTCTCACTCAACAAACCTAGAATCTCTCTAAGAGATCTCTACGAGTTGTCACCAACTCATTATTTGCACAATAATAATAATGTTCACAATATTAAGATTTTCTTATGGTTTACGGAGCTCTACGATAATTGTCCTTACACTAGTACCATTGTGGATTAAATCAGCCCTACACGTGAAGATAAATCTGTCTCTCTAATGTATCCTCATTTTACTTATATGAATTGATTGATCTGGGATCAAGTATCTCTTGTTGAAGTGGGTTAGTTTGGCTTTGAGAGGATTTGCTACATGTTGTTGTTTTGTTTATTATATGCGAGAAGAAGAAGAAAAATTTGAGGATTATGAGAAATGTATTTGGATCTACACCTAGTTGTTTTGATTTAACTTCTTCTGCATCTAAACACATGTGTCATGTGCAATGTAGCCCTGAAACACAGCTTCCTACTCTTTATCTTTTATTTTTGATTATTTATTGTATTGCTAATACATTTGAAGTTCTCTTCCTGTTATACCACATATATCTTTCCAAGATTTATCTCTTTCACCATCCCCTGCGCCAAAATGGGAGCTTGAAACTGGGCATGGATGGCTACAAAACCCGAAGGAAGAAGCTTTTCTTGATGTTGTAGTTGGAATGTTGTGGTGGATATGTATTCAAACTAGGAAGCATGTGGTGGTTGTGTCCTCCTAGCCGTGGGAACAGGGTGTGTGTTGAATAGTGCAATGGTATGCAAAATGCATGTTAGTTGGCATGACGAGAGTTCACTTCACCATAGATAAAAAGAGATGTTAAAAAAAAGAGAAGAAAGAATACCCGTTGTGGGAGCAGATCCTTAGAGATGGTTGCAAACATTATGTGGAACTCAAGGAAGTGATTGGTTATACGATTGGCATATTTATAGGTGAAATTTGAAACCTTTGTGATCCTCATACCTACCTATTCAAATTGGGAGCTTCAGAATAGGGTATGGACTCCCATTGAGCAAGAAAGGATCGTAAAAATTTATAGATATGGTTTTCTAGGTAGTCGATATCCAAAGTATGGGAGCATATGCATACCATGGATACCATTCGATGAAATGCTTGGAAGAGGGATGAATCCTTGTGGAATATGGCTGAGTCTGCTTGGAAAACCTCATGCACCGCAAACGTTAATATTTTCTAGGAATAGTCTCCTTACCTTCATCTTTTATAATTTTGTATAATTTGGTTCTTCATTTGTAATTTAATAGAAATATTAAACCATTAGATGCTTAAACAATTGGTTATTTTAAATAGACTTGTATCACAAAACAATAAAACATCACCTTGTAACTTACGCATTGCAAATAAACCCTGGTGTAAACCTTAGACTTAAACCCACTTTCTCAGATGTTTTGGAAACTTTGTAATCAAACGGATAGCTACATCCCCTCGAGTCGGCTAGTTTATTTTGAGTTCGTCATTAAACCTATCTAACGTATGTTGGTAAAAGTAGGTAAATTATAATTTTTAAAGACTCGCAAAACAACCTTCTAGGCCCCGGAAAAGGGATGGAAAGTTTCTTCTATGTCCCTCATTATGTGGGGATTCGCATCAAGATTTAGATCGACCTGTTTGAATCTTTTTATATTTTTTTTGCGCCCTCTAGGAGCCTTGTTACTCCGTTTTGTAGTTTTAGGGAGCTGATAAAAGTGAAAGGTTGGTTTTCATTTGGTCACCGTTTGGACCCTATGGGAAGAACTACTTTTTGCCATTACAAACCTCTAGTATTTCTACTAGAAAATTGCTTACAACATTCAATTTGGGGAAAAACACATTTCTAGATAGTTTGGCAAAGGGGTTTTGTAGGCCTCCACCACTATTTTTACTTGGTCAAACTGGGCCAATTACGACCGATGGCTCCTTAAAACCCATCGTCGTTTGTAACCCATTTTCCAGTTCTTAGTTCTCATCAACTCTGTGAATTCTCCATATATAGGAAAACTTGTAAGAAATTTCGCGTTGTGCATTCATCCATCGAATTTCAGCTTTGGACATGATTTTCTTAGCCCTCGAGCTAAAATTGGTTGTTTTGCAACTAGGCCAATTACGATCGATGGCCCCGAAAACTAGTTGCAAATTGTGAATTGTTCACTAGTTTTGAATTCCAACAGTTCCTATAAGTTCTTGGTAAATTGTAAATTTAGGAACTTAAGTGTTGTGCATTTTTCCATCAAAAGAAATTTTTTGAACGTGGTTCTTTAGCCTCGAAGACACCTTTAGACATTTTTGCAGCTATTAGAAAAAAAGGTAAAATAAGGCCGCAGGATCCTAGTCAAGACAATAAATTATTGTGAAAACTTTTTAAAACTTAGAAATAGTTGTATGAAACTCTCTCTTGTGGCTTGTTGTGTGAAATGTGACTTTTGGAAAAATAGTGTTTCTCTCTCTTCCCTATCTCTTTCTCTCTCATCCCATAGTAAATAAAATGAAATGAAATGAATTTATGTCTCTAACCCTCTTCTGTTGCGTGTGAATTATTCTGATTATGTAAATGGAAAACTAAAAATGTTA
Source organism: Taxus wallichiana var. yunnanensis (assembly GCA_018340775.1). Lineage (NCBI taxonomy): Eukaryota > Viridiplantae > Streptophyta > Pinopsida > Cupressales > Taxaceae > Taxus > Taxus wallichiana. The sequence goes on along the minus strand of CM031239.1, from coordinate 599,001,349 downwards.
ATTATGTTAGATTTAGGTGGATGCCATGCCATCAATTTTCACTAACCATGTGGTGGTTGCAAGTATCGAGACACAGAGAAATCAAGATCTACTAGTGAATTCATAACAACTTGAACTATTTAGAAAAATGTAATTATACAAGTTGTGACGATAATAATGTTAAATATATCGAAATTTGTATTATAGAAATTTTGGAATATGTATGAGTTACAAGTGTTTAGGGTTGTTTGGGAAATGTGTATCTAACCATGAGTGTCATTTTGATTCAAAATTATGTATTGTAACAAGTTGGATATATAAGTTAAATGTAATTGAGTTTGACATCTTATAGTGCATTTTTCAGTGTGAAATTGATGACTAAATCTATGATGTATTGTGTTATTTTCCTTGATAACGTAGAAAGAAAATCTATATAAATCAGTCAACCTTGGTATAAAAATCTTGCATAACTATGTTCTTGTGTGATCCTTCTTAATGTGAAAAAACTAAAACCATAGGGTGAACCTAAATCATTAAACTCGATGGAAAATTATAGCTTAAGGAAATAAAATCCCAAGTTTGAGATTATCACCTTAGCCTATGTATGCTTAGCAACATTGTCATGAACCCGACAGTTAGGAACGACATGGTTAAACTTTTTCTTGAGTATGGGGTTCCCTCCTAGGATTGGTAGTCATGTGTGTAGTAAGGAGAATGTGTTCTCTTAAGGTAGTACTCCATGGGAAACCAACCTTTAACATAATGTAAAACCCTCTTGGCCCGACACACGTGTAGAGTGAAGGGTGTTAGGTGGAAAAGATTGCCAACTACTCTTGAAAGTCACCTTTAGCAGTTGTGATTATAAATGAACTCGACACCCAATTTATATTATCGTTTGGGATTCTATGATACAATGTTAAGAGTTAATTGTGGAACTTAACAACATTTTAATTTATGATTAGTTTGTGAAAGGGTAACCATGAGATGGTATGCTAGGAGAAAATAAAAATTTAGATCTTTCTTGTAACGTGTTTAAATCATCATGTTGAGAGAAACGTAATCCATGACGATAAAATTTAATGTGAATATTAATCTTTAAACAAAGAGTTACTCCCTCTTGTTCTCCCACTTGTCCCATTGTGAAATGAATGTATGATGTGAAAATATGTAATCATGTTCTTGAGGCAATTCCCTAAGATGAGAGCTAGTAGTCTCATGAGCATGCAAATGTTCATTATTATCAAATGGGTTACACAACTAATTTCAAAATGTTATTTAATTAAATTAAGTGAAATTATTTTAAGATGAATGTAAATGATTTGAGTGGATCCTATGTTTTAGTTACCTACACATGAGAATATTGAGTATGAATCCCCTTTAACCTCTCTCAAACAAGAGTGTTGGATTGACTAGAAGTATCAAATTTACCTAGAGTTACATGATGTTTATTGAAGATAAGGGTGTTCAATCACTATAGTTGTGACCTTAGTAAGGCAAGTAAAATTTATAATTACATATCACCTTGTAATACACATCTAATACTTAAATTACCCAGTAATAATCCAAGCTTGGTTAAGTGTGAAATCCTACCCCTTAGGATCCCTTGTGACTCAATAAAGGACAAATAGTATATGCACCTTAGTTTTTTTAACAAGTCACTATGAAGTCAACGTAATGATGTAAGGGATTACAGGAACATGAGAGGATAATTTGGAACTATTATTAAATGTCGCATACACTTGAATGATGTCAACATTCTAAGATGACTAAGATGATTTTTAAAACAAATAAAAAGTAAAATAATGTCTCCTTAGTGATATTTTAACCTAGTAAATGAGGAAAATTTTGATACATAAGGGATGAACATAATCACCACACCCCTCAACGCAATTTTAAACAATATTATTAAATGATTAAAATTAAGAAAAAGAAGAGGATTAACCCTTTTGACTCGAGGAAAATCCTCTATTGTGTATCATGATCAATGCAAACTAAGTATCTAAGGGAAGTAGCTAGAATATATGGTTAGTTGTAATAACTTAAAGAAAAATAGTGTAACTCTAGTGGGGTGAGTGCACCAAGTTGGGGGCCAAAAGGGGGTCTTAAGTGGCGCATTTTTCTAAGAAAAAAATCAACTTGTACAAGTTTTTCAAAATAGTTACACTCAAAATTGGAAGATGTTGTAAAAATATGAATCGTAGAATTTTGAGTCTAGTTTCTAAGCTACTAAATTTTATTGAAAACGGATAAGTTTAAGTGGTTCAAACAACTAAAATACCAACAGATGCTCCTATTTTTGTTGAAAAACATAATAGAGTGACTTTCGTGCCCCCACCATTTTTTGAGCACCATTTAGTATTTTTACAAACCCTTTGGTAGAAAGATAGCTAGGAGCATCTAGTTTGGGCTCCATTTTTTTAGATTTTTTTAGAGAATATTATTTTATTTATTATTTTTCTAGTACAAAAATTTTATGTTTTGAAAAATAACAGAGCTCCGACCATGCCCCCCCCCCCACCCCTCCCCAACTACCTCAAAAAATATTGAAAATTAGATTTTTTTTTGAATATGTATAGAATTATGCCTATTTTGGGCTAGTATAATTTTTTTTAATTTTAATCACCCAAAAAAAGATACACCATGAAAGATAGACATATTTACACTTCAAAAAATAGCTATAAAAAGGCATAGTTAGAAAATAAATAATATGGAAACCTTATATTAGTCAGAAAATTTGGAAAATTATATTTTTAGAAAGAAGAGACTCTGCTCTATGTCGTGGTATAATTTTTTTAAAATGGATCGATTGTTTTATTTTGATTTCTCATAGAGGAAGTGTCATTTTTACATTTTCTTGTAAAAACTCATTGTTTTTGTTGTGTTTTGCGCGAGTCCATGCCATGCTTGGGGATCAAATGGATCCCAAGCCTTGAGGCATGGATTAGAAAAGAGAAAATGAAAAACTCGTGTATCGTTACATAACGTGTACGTGTTTTCTTTGTTTTATATATTGTGGCCCCAACGTCCCTTTCATCTCTTTCACGGAATTCTACAAACATTTTGTTTTGTTTACAATATTCCCTACATTTTGCACAATTTTTAGTATTTAATTTTTTCCCTACCCCACTAGTTGTTTTTTTCTAAACATGGGCGATAAATGTCAAGCTAAGAACAAGAGGAAAGTCAAGAATAAAACAACGGAGCAATTGGAAGAGAAGAGAATAAAGAAATTGAAGAGAATGTAAAAACTTTGAGCGGGGCAAGGTACATCCGCTATATCAAATGTAGTTAATGTATTAGAAAATTGGGATTAAATACATAATGAAAATGTAGAGAATAATGATTTTTCAATGAATAATGGTATTGAATTGAATGATAATGTTGGTATGGATGAAGAAATTGATATGAATCCAATTGTTAAACCCGTACTTAAGAATCCAAATGTTAACCTTGAAACTTGTATGAAAACACTTAATAAAAAAGTAACATTGTAAATGAATCTTCACCTCTAAGAACACATCCTTCCATTTCGTGAAGAAAACCAATTCACTTAATTGAAATTGATGAAAACATTATAAAACCAATGTCTAAAAAAATGTTTGAAAGAAATGCGAGAAGAAAAGCTAGTGGAATTTGGGATAATTACTTTGAGAATTTAAATAACACACAAAGATGTCAATTATTTTTTTCATTGATGAAATTAATTAAGATGAGACCTATAATGAAGACTATGGGGTTAAGAACATCTTATGTTATTGATCAAAATGCATCAATTGTTGAAAACATACATAAAGCATACCAAACTGTAGGTGGCAAAAGACGCACCAAAGATAGTAATGTTACATGACGTGCACGTAACTAATTGTATAGTAAGTGATAAAACAATTAATAAATGCTTGATTAGAAAAACAAGTAGTACTTTGAAGCTAAACAGAAAAATATTAATGAAAGCAATAGAGAGACGTAAACGTCTTGAGTCAGTCAATAACACTGACTATTGAGATTTCTCTAGTGAGACTTCCACGAAAAGACAAGAACACATCCGATATTCTAAAAGAATTAATTGTAAAATTTTAGAATGAGAACACAAGGGTGTCACTTTGAATATAAGAGATATATAAAAGAAGAATAGGTTCTCGTAATCGTGAATTGTGTGCAAAACATTTCTTAGATATGACTCAAACAAAATGTTCTCTAAATTTAAAAATGAAAATCCACAAATTAACATTAGCCAAAGATTCTTTGAAATGAGAAAACCCTTTATGTGAAAATCAATCACTCACGTACCACTTGTTGTTACGGGCATCATGTTGAATTTTCAATGCATTATGATATTTTTTTCAAATACGTAGTGTTTTGCATACTTGACATCATGTTGTAGGAGTGTGGAATAAATGTCCCACAAAAATCTTCAACGAATTTATTCCGACAATATTTTGTGAAAAATCAACAAGACAATTTTTTTATAACAAAGCATGTTTGGATGGAACGTGAAATATATGCGGTGGCTTGCCAAATTTGAAAAGTTGTATTCATGAGGAGAGTACATATTCAATAAGAAAAGAATTGGTTGATTTCACCAAATATAAATCGGTAGCATATCAATTAAAAGATGGAAAATAATCTAAGAGGTGTGAGCTTGTTACAAAACAATTACATGTATCAGAATATATGGTCAAATTCAGAGAGAAATTTTTTTATGAGTGTGCAAGGCACACACATAGAGCTCGATGGTTAGATGAACAATTCAAGTTAAGCAAAGACACATTCCCACTTGGTACTATTGTTTGATAGTTGACTTCGTGAGAATTACACATTGCGACCCACAAATGGAGGTTCGGTCTAAATATTATAACGTAGTGCAAGTTTTTATTTTTGTGCATATAACATTCATGCACTCTCCTGAAAGCACCTGAGCAAGATCGAAAAATATTAAGAGAGTATCATTTCTACATCGGTGATGATCGGACATATTCTACGAATATGTACAAGGTTGTTTCCGTGTTTTATGTGAACTTGAATGAGAGGAAATTAGTTTCGATCAACATTACATTTGATCGATAACTACATATCACAATTCAAGAATGCACGGGTTTTTTATTGGCTAAGCAGGATGCACAAAGAAACAAATGTATAATATATCTAGATTTTTACTGAGGCGGGGCATGGAAAAGGAGAGCATGATGGTGTAGGAGCATGTGTGAAAAGAGCACTTGCAAGAGAAGAGTTAAAGTTCAAGGATGGTGCTAAATTTACAAATGCAAAAAGCATTGTTGATTGGTGTGTCAAGATTATGGGTCATGAATCTCATGAGAGATCAACGGTTTATAGATATTTTTGGTTGATGGAGCAACAATATGTAACAAAATTTGAAGATTGTATGACAGTTGCAGGATCAAGTGATATGCACTCATTCCGTAGTTTAGATGCAAATGCTTGGACTATTTATACTAGGTGCGTGACATATTTTTGTATATCATGCATTGATTTTGCGTGGAATGAATGTGAGTCACAACAATGAGTGGATGAATGGATTTGTAGACCTCTAATTCCACTTGACACACATCAAGTTCCATGAGCATTACAACTTGCAAGGTCTTGAGATCAAATAAAAACATCACCTAACTTAGATCAAATAAAAACATCACCTATCTTTGATCAAGTCTCGATTTAGTGTAACAAGGTACATACATATATGTACATGCCATGTTTTTGATTTATAAATTATTAAATGGTCAACTCTTAATGTATTTATAAATTGACTGAAAAGTTTTACTTTGTGATACATATGGCACATTTTTTACGATTATTGCGATGGAATTTAATGAAGAAGGAACAAACTACTTCTTATCTCATTGTGTAGGGGGAAACAAAATTGACTTCCACGAGTCATTGATGGTGAAGACCTTGAGTATCCCAATTGGATCGGTGGTAATCACTAGAACTTGGCTTCGACGATATCCTATCAAAAATCAAACATTTGGTTGTTTGAAGACTATGAAGTACATCGGAAGATACTTCACTATTCACATTTGGTCCTTGCAAAAATATTAAATTGATCAAATATCGAGGTTGGCCATCAAACAAAAATATGTGGAAGGTTCATGAATCGATCATGAAGCAATTCTTACTACTTTCAAGAATAGAGTTGATCCTTACAGTTCATTAGATTGTATTTGCAAAGGTATGTTCTTCATGAATTTAATTTGAATATTTACTTAAATGATTTTTTAAAATTTTGTATGATTTAAAATTCTATTTAATTGTTTACTAACATGTTTATGTATGTTAGTGGTGCCAAAAAGCTTCCACCTTCATGTGGTTGGCAGCATCATAGTAGAAAATTTATTATTCTCGAAGCTAAGTGAAGCTAAGCAAAATTAAATATTAGAAAGGAAAAAAAAACATAAATTCTCATTTCACCACCTATATTGTAAAAATATCTTATTAAAATTCTCATTTCACCACCTATATTATTAAGGTGATTGGCAATGGACAACCTTACACTAACTCGAATCTTGAATAGAGATGGAGAAAACCGCGAGAGGCTTTCGTAGAGGACCCCGGCGTGGAGGTCTCGGATCGACAAGACATCTCTAGGTGTTACGGAGTCCAAGAAATCACCTTGAAGATATGGCGTGATTAGGCCTCAAGGCTCTTAAGTGACTACACCCGGACAGGGTAGCCTGAAAGCACGGGGAGCATAGGGAACCAAAACGAATGCTCCACTAGCATTCAATAGGCCACCCTGACATGTTGGCATAGTTGGTTCGGTCCCCATGAGCTTCATTTGTAAACTATAGCCTCTCGGCAATTTCCCTATACTTACTCGACCGCATTATTTCTCGTGCTTGCAAAAAATAACATAACAAGAGAACCGGATGGAGACGGAGAAAACCACGAGAGGATTTTATAGAGGGCTTCAACATAGAGCTCTTGGATCTAACGATACATCTCTAGGTGCCACAGAGTCTAAGAAATCACCCGCCGAAGATATGGCGTGTTTGGGCCTCAGGGCTCTTAAGGGACTACACTCGGATGAGGTAGCCCAAAAACACGAGCAGCGTAGGGAACCAAAAAAATCCTCCACTAGTGTTCACTAGGCCATACGAACATGTTGGCTCAAATGGTTTGGTCCCACAAGCTACCATTTGTAAAATACAACATCTAGCAGCCTTACACTGACTTAGACTACACTATTTCACGCGTTTACAAACAATAAGACAACGAGAGAACCGAATGGAGACAGGAGAAAACTACGTAAAAATTTCATAGAGGCTTCAACATGGAGGTTTTGGATCCAATGAGACATCTCTAGGTGCCACGAGTCCAAGAAATCACATGTCGAAGATATAAGGTGTTTTGGTCTCAAGGCTCTTAAGAGACTATGCCCAAACGAGGTAGCCCGAAAGCACGGGAGCATAGGGAACCAAAAAAACCTCCAGTAGCATTCACCAGGCCATTTGGATATGTTGGCATAGTTGGTTCGGTCCCACATGCTACCGTTTGTAAAATACAACATCTAGTAGCCTTACACTGACTTAGACTACACTATTTTGCATGTTTGCAAACAATAGGACAACGAGATAACCAAATAGAGATGGAAAAAAACCATGATGAGGCTTTCATAGAGTTCCTCGACATGGATCTCTCACATCCGACGAGACATCTCTAGGTTCCACGAGTCCAAGAAATCACCCATCGAAGATATGGCGTGTTTGGGTCTCAGGGCTCTTAAGAGACTACGCCCGAATGAGGTAGCCCGAAAGCATGAGGAGTGTAGAGAACCAAAAAAAAAACCTATAATAGCATTAGCGGGACATTTGGACGTGTTTGCATAGTTGGTTTGGTCCCACACACTATCGTTTGCAAAATACAACATCTAGTAGCCTTACACTGACTTATACTACACTATTTCACACGTTTGCAAACAATAGGAAATGAGAGAACCGAATGGAGATGGAAAAAACCGTGAGAGGATTTCATAGAGTACCCTGATATGGAGGTCTCAAATTTGACAAGATGTCTCTAGGTGCCACGGAGTCTGAGAAATCACCCGTCGAAGATATGACGTGATTGGGCCTCAGGGCTCTTAAGTGACTACGCCCAAACGAGGTAGCCCAAAAACATGGGGAGCGTAGGGAACCAAAAGAATGCTCCACTAGCATTCACCTGACCACCTTGACGTGTTTATGTAGTTGGTTTGGTCCCACGAGATTCCGTTTGCAAACTACAGCCTCTAGCAGCCCTACACTGACTCAAACTGCACTATTTCACGCGTTTGCAAATAATACCACAATGAGAGAACCTGGATGGAGAAGGAGAAAACCACGAGAGGATTTCATAGAGGGATTCAACATGGAGCTCTTGGATCAAGCAAGATGTCTCTAGGTACCATGGAGTCCGAGAAATCACCCATCGAAGATATGACGTGATTGGGCCTCAAGGCTCTTAAGTGATTACGCTTAGTCGAGGTAGCCTAAAGCACGGGGAGCGTAGGGAACAAAAAGGAATGCTCCAATAGTGTTCACCTAGCCACCCCGACATGTTGGCGTAGTTGGTTTGGTCCCATGAGCTTCCATTTGCAAACTACAACCTCTGGTAGCCCTACATTGACTCAAACTACACTATTTCACGCGTTTGCAAATAATAACACAACGAGAGAGACCCGAATGGAGATAGAGAAAACTGTGAGAGGATTTTGTAGAGGGCCCCAACATGGAGGTCTTAGATCTAATTAGACATCTCTAGGTGCCACGGATTCTAAGAAATAACTCGTCAAAGATATGGCGTGATTGGGCCTCAGGGCTCTTAAGCTACGCCTGAGGCAGGTAGTCAGAAAGCACGGGAGTGTAGGGAACCAAAACGAATGTTCCAATAGCATTCACTTGCCATCCCAATGCGTTGGCATAGTTGGTTCGGTCCCATGAGCTTCGTTTGTAAACTATAACATCGACACCCTACACTGACTAAATCCCGCACTATTTCACGCATTTGCAAAACAATAGCATAATCGAGAGAACTAGATAGAGACGAAGAAAACTGCGAGATGATTTCATAGAGGGCTTCAACTTGGAGCTCTCAGATCTGACAAAACATCTCTAGTAGCCACTTGAGAAATCACTCCTCGAAGATATGGCGTGATTGGGCCTCAGAGCTCTTAAGTGACTACGCCCGAACGAGGTAGCTGAAAGCACGGGGAGCATAGGGAACCAAAACGAAGCCTCCACTAGCATTCACCAGGCCACCCCGACGTGTTGGCGTAGTTGGTTCGGTCCCACGAACTTCCATTTGCAAACTACAGCCTCTAACAACCCTACACTGACTCAAACTACACTATTTCGCACGTTTGCAAACAATAGCACATCGAGAGAACCGGATGGAGACAGAGAAAACCATGAGAGGCTTTCGTAGACTATAGAAATCTAACCTAAATAGTCAGAGTAATAGACTAAATCAACATTCTATTTCTCACATATAAAATGAATTTCTACCTTCAAAAAAGAAACTATGGGTGAATGCTCAATCAAAAAATAAATTACAATTCTAAACAAGTTTCAAGCTCAATTATCAATACTTCATTGAAATGCTACTTTTGGAACTACCTGGTTTGATTTGTGAAGTTCAAGCAGCTAGGATTAATAAAAATAATCAACTTGGCATGTTGTCCTTAAGATTATCCATGATTCTATCGACAACATCACATAGATCTTCCATTCCAGTTAAGTTGTGATCCTTCCACGCTTCCCATTGAACATTGGTGGTTTCCTCCACCCATGCTTTCACCTAATTGTTTTTCTTCACCATTGTCATCTAAAGTCAATATTTATATGGCGTAGTCGCTTAAGAGCCTTGAGGCCCAATCACGCCATATCTTCGACGGGTGATTTCTCGGACTCCGTGGCACCTAAAGATGTCTCATCAGATTCAAGAGCTCCATGTTGAAGCCCTCTACAAAATTATCTTGTAGTTTTCTCCTTCTCCATTCATTTCTCTCGTTGTCATATTGTTTGCAATGCGCGAAATAGTGCGATCACGAGTCGATGTAGGGCTGCCATATGTTGCGTTTACAAATAGAAGCTCGTGGGACCAAACCAACTATGCCAACATGTCCAAATGGCCTAGGTGAATGCTACTGGAGGCTTCGTTTTGGTTCCCTACGCTCCCCATGCTTTCGGGCTACCTCGTTCGGGCGTAGTCTCTTAAGAGCCCTAAGACCAAAACACCTTATATCTTCGACATGTGATTTCTTGGACTCCGTGGCACCTAGAGATGTCTCATTAGATCTGAAACCTCCATGTTGAAGCCCTCTACAAAATCCTCTCGCAGTTTTCTCCGTCTCCATCCGGTTCTCTTGTTGTCCTATTGTTTGTAAACGTGCGAAATAGTGTAGTCTAAGTCAGTGTAAGGCTGTTAGATGTTGTATTTTACAAACGGTAGCTTGTGGGACAAACCATCTAGGCCAACACGTCCGTATAGATTGGTGAACACTATTGGAGACTTTGTGTTAGTTCCCTACACTACCTATGCTTTTGGGCTACCCCGTCCTCGGACGTAGTCCCTTAAGAGCCCCGAGGCCCAATCATGCCATATCTTCGACGGGTGATTTATCAGACTCCGTGGCACCTAGAGATGTCTCGTCAGATTCAAGAGTTACATGTTGAAGCCCTATACAAAATCCTCTTGTGGTTTTCTCCATCTCCATCCGGTTCTCTCGTTGTGCTATTGTTTGTAAACACGCGAAATAGTGCAGTTTGAGTCAGTGTAGGGCTGTCAGAGGTTGTAGTTTGCAAACGGAAGCTCGTGGGACCGAACCAACTACACCAACACATCGGGGTGGCAGGTGAATGCTATTGGAGCATTCATTTTGGTTCCCTACACTCCTCATGCTTTCGGGCTACCCCGTCTCAGGCGTAGTCGCTTAAGAGCCCTAAGGCCCAATCACGCCATATCTTCGACGGGTGATTTCTCAAACTCCGTGGTACCTAGATACATCTCGTCAGATCTAAGACCTCCACCTCGGGGCCCTCTACAAAATTATCTCGTGGTTTTCTCCGTCTCCATTCGGTTCTCTCACTGTGCTATTGTTTGCAAATGCGAGAAATAGTATAGTCTAAGTCGAGTGTAAGGTGCGAGATGCTATATTTTGCAAAGGGTAACGTGTGAGACCAAACCAACTACGCTAACACGTCCAAATGGCCTAGTGAATGCTCTTGGATGTTTTTTTTGGTTCCCTACACTCCCTGTGCTTTCGAGCTACCTCGTTCGGGTGTAGTTGCTTAAGAGCCTTGAGGCCCAATCACGCCATATCTTCGATGGGTGATTTCTCGGACTCCGTGGCACCTAGAGATGTCTCGTCATATCCAAGAGCTCCACATTGAAGCCCTCTATGACATAATCTCATGGTTTTCATGTCTCCATTTGGTTCTCTCGTTGTCTTATTGTTTGCAAACGCGTGAAATAGTGCGGTCACTGAGTCGGTGTAGGTGCGAGACGCCGTCAGGTTGCAAACGGAAGCTCATGGGACCGAACCAACTACACAAACATGTCCAAATGGCCTGGTGAATGCTATTAGAGGCTTTTTTTTTCCCCTGCACTCCTCGTGCTTTTGAGCTACCCCGTCCGGGCGTAGTCGCTTAAGAGCCCTGAGGCCCAATCACGCCATATCTTGACAGGTGATTTCTCGGACTCATGGCACCTAGAGATGTCTCGTCGGATCCAAGAGCTCCAAGTTGAATCCCTCTACAAAATATTCTCACAGGTTTTCTTCGTCTCCATTCGGTTCTCTTGTTGTCCTATTGTTTACAAACGCGTGAAATAGTGCGTTGAGTCGATGTAGAGTGCCAGACACTATAGTTTGCAAACGGAAGCTCGTGGGATTGAACCAACTACATTAACACGTCCAAATGGCCTGGTGAACACTATTAGAGGATTTTTTCTGGTTCCCTACACTCTCCGTGCTTTGGGCTACCTCGTCGGGGTAGTCGCTTAAGAGCCCTGAGGCCCAATCACGCCATATCTTCGACAAGTGATTTCTCAGACTTCGTGGCACCTAGAGACATCTCGTCAGATCCGAGACCTCCACATTGAAGCCCTCTATGAAATCCTCTCACAGGTTTCTCCATCTCCATTCGGTTCTCTCGTTGTTCTATTGTTTGCAAACATGTGAAATAGTGCAATTTGAGTCAATATAGGGCTGCTAGAGGCTGTAGTTTGCAAACAGAAGCTCATGGGACTGAACCAACTACACCAACACATCCAAATTTTCTGGTGAATACTATTGGAGGCTTATTTTTGGTTCCCTACACTCCCCGTGCTTCCGGGCTACCTCGTATGGGCATAGTCACTTAAGAGCCCTAAGGCCCAAACACGCCATATCTTTGACAAGTGATTTCTCGGACTCCGTGGCACCTAGATACATCTCGTCAAATCCAAGACCTCCACCTTGGGGCCCTCTACAAAATCCTCTCGTGGTTTTCTCCATCTCCATCTGGTTCTCTCGTTGTGATATTGTTTGTAAACGTGAGAAATAGTGTAGTTTGAGTCAGTGTAGGGCTACCCCATCCGGGCGTAGTCACTTAAGAGCCTTGAATGACTAGATTGGCTTAAGAATGAATTTGATAGGGGTATGTCTAAGAACACACTGGATTTATCAATCACCTAGTAAATCTTTCTTGTTTACTTACGGATGGGAGTCACTTTGCCTACGACTTAGTGACCTTTCATTCATTGATAATTTATGTTATGATAAACCCATGGATGCTTTCAAAATTTTCTTAAAAAGGATAGGGATAGTCATCAAGCCTAGCGAAGGGTGTGATGTGATTTCCAAATAACTTGAAATGCCTAAAGATTTAAAGGTAATAACACGAATTGGACGAGATTAAACAATCAAGAATCATTAAGAGTCCGAATCAAATGTCATTGCATCTGGAGACATTCTAAAGCATTGGAGTAATGTATATGGAGAGACATTCTCAAAATATCAATAGATGAAAGGCATCAAATTGTGAGGAATTTCGGTGTTCAAATTTTAATCTATAATTATCATATTTCAACGCTATTTTGAGAAAAGAATTATGCTCACCTCTTCTCCATGGCGCCATCGTCGATTCAAATCTTCCGGCGATCTAGAAACGATCCTTTGAGCTTGAGATCTAGCTGAATGAAAAAACGCGAGGGCATAAAATAGCTCTAAAACTCACGTTTGAGGGAGGTAAAATGATAGAGGCTCGGGCCTCTTTTTTTGTTTATAATAGGCATAACACATACACGTTATGCTTTGGTGATTCCCAAGCCAAACAAATTAAAACACGAGCGCGTTTTACTTTTTCATATTCTTGTCCGCTTTTTGGCCCCCCAACTTGGTGCACTCACCCAATGCTTAAATGTTATTATGGAAGGAACACGTAATCTATTTACTCTTGAACTAATAAACTTACTTTGTTTTATGTGAATCTTCCTTGTTGCAACTGAAATAAATTGCAAAACCAAACAACATGCAACTTAGAAAACAAATCCTTATAACAAACACTAGTAGCCTCATGTGGGCACATATGTTCCTATCAACAATCAAGCTACATCATTCTATTGTGATAAGGGAAACAAACAAAATTAGATGGAATCATTACAAGTGAAATGTTAAGTAAAATAAAGATAATGTAGTCTAGTTTAAAGAAGAATGAAGGACTGCATGATAAGTGATTTTAAAGTAATTAAGGTCAATAACAAAATGTGATGTAATAAATATGTAAACATTCAAAAAAATAGTTATGATTATGATAGTTACATTCATAATGGGAGCCTCCCCATACACAAAAAGGAAGGGCGTAGCCTCGTGAGCGTTAGTGGAAACACCTAATATTTTATACGACAAATCATTTGACTAACAAATATGTAGACGATAATGCATCCCTTATTTTCTGCAATTTTTGGTTGAAAATCAAAAGGTGGGTTTAAAGCGCAACACGAAGCGAGATAATGCAGTTGGGTTTTGACCCTTGAACCTATTGGAATTTTCTCACTTTTAAATTTTTCCCCTCGAGATCATATTGCACTTGTTTGAATAATGCAAATGAGATCGATTCACATTTTTCCTACAATTACTAGGATTACGACTTTAAAAACATATTCATAGTGCCATATAAAACAATCTATGCAAACAGGTTTAACCCCTTCAACCTATTGGATTTTCCCCTTTATTAATTTGGACCCTCTAAGCTCATATTGAAGACACGTGAATAATGCAAATGAGTTCGAGCCAATGTGTATCGTAATCAAGACCATAAGATTTGGGGAAAAGTTTTAGATTTGGTCAAAACATGATGGTCCAAATGGGTTTTGATCCTTGAACTTATTGGATTTACTCCATTTTTATTTTTTCCTTATGAGCTCGCATTGCACTCATGTGAATAATGCAAACATGATCAATCTCTTATTTTTCTGCAATTACTAGTCTTAAGATTGAAAAAAATGAGTTTGCGGTGCCGCATGAAACAAGCTATGTGGATGGGTTTCACCCTTAAACATCTTAAATTTTACTGATTTTTAATTTGGCCTCTCTAAAGCTTATATCACACTTACGTGAATAGGGAAAATGAGGTTGAGCAAACGTGTCCATGATCAGACCCTACAACATTTTAGGGGTGAATCTTGACCTTTGATCAAAGCACGATGGTCTTGAAGACCGATATGGGGAAAAGCTTGACCTTTGGTTAGAACATGATGGTCATTATGGATTTCGACCCTTTGGCCTATTAGATTTTCCCTATTTTTTATTTCACCTCTATAATATAATATTGCACTCACAAGAATAATGCAAACGAGATCGAAATCCTTTTCCCTTGATTCTTAGGCTTAATACACATGTCGAGCCGATGTGTGCATGATCAAGACCCCATAATATTGAGGAAGAACCTTGACTATATTGGATTTTCCGCATTTTTTTATTTGTCCCATTTGAGCTCATATTACACTCATGTGAATAATGTAAATGAGATCGATCCCCTATTTTCCTACAATTACTGAGCTTAAGACTGAAAAAAATCTTGAAGCGCCACATGAAGCAAGCTATGTGGATGGGTTTTTCCCCTTGAACCTATTGTAATTGAATTTTCCCCTTTTTTAATTTGGCCCCTGTGAGCTCATATTGCACTCGCATGATGGTCTTGAAGACCGATCACCATGATTTGTACCTCCTAGCCACATGTAGCGATTATGCACTCTATATATTTGGTTCGTTGGTCAAAACAAGATGGTCTTGAAGACTAACCACCACAATCTGTACCTCCCATCCACATGTAGCAAACTAACACTTTGTAGATTTCAAAATGTTGCACCATTTAAATTCCAAACGTATTAGCTTGTGAGAGTGATGGGTTTCGATGCGTTTGGCACTTTGAATAGGGTCAAGTCACAAAAATGAATGTGGCTTAATTATGGCTTGAGCAAATCACCAAACTTTAGAAGGATGATGGTGCCACGATTCACCCCAAACCACTTACTTTAATCGAGGTCATTTCCGTTTGGTGTACATCAACAATGTTATTTTCAGGACGTTGAGCGATTTAAATGACATGATACATGGCTCGTGAGAGTTTCGACATTGATGCTTGATGTTTTGCACACATCGACCAAGTCTCCAAAACTCATGTGTGTTAGTTATAGCTTGTGCATCCCCCTAAACATTGGGACACTATTGTTTGTCACATGTCACCCAAGCCACTTATCTCACTCGAAGCCAAGAAATGCTCACGAAGTTTGAACCCCCCCTCGCTTTGACTTCATTGATTGTTCCCACTTGGCACCCACCAACATCTTACAATGCTTTCAGACTTGAAGTGAAGTTTAACAGCCATAAATGTCCCCAGACAAACAAGTCTTTTTAATTATAAAATAAACCAAGAATCAAGCTCTACTCAATCCAACTCCTTTGGTGTTTCCATCGTACATTTCACATACGATTGCTAGTCTTAATTTCTATTTTCTATGTTTATCAAAATAAAATACACTACCATCGATTCATGAAATACTATTTTCTAATTTTATGTGTGTGTGTGGAGCTCTAAAGCGGACCTAAAGTGTCTATTTGAGATAGAACATGTCTTATAATAAAATTATAAAACTACAAAAACCTTAAGTACTTACCCAAAGACGTTTGAGATTCCTAAACAAATATTTAAAGGTGATAAATGCTTTAAACCAAAACAACCCCCAACCATGCTTGAAATTTCAAATTATATGTGTACATTAAATCAAAATTCACCGACGGTTTAGGTCTTTCATGTGGTCAGTAAATTCCAGGTGATTTTTATAGATATTTCTCTAATTTGTTCACACACACACGTATTATATTTTTATATAAACACTTAAAAAAACTTATGGTTTTAAAACTTTCAACATGTCCTTGTCTATATGGTTTCAAAAAAATTCACCTGTAATATACAGATTAAAATCACAAAAAATGACCTACAACCTGTCAATTTCTAGGGTTGCCCCCAACTCCCCAACAAAAAAAAACTAAAGAAGATTAAAAATCGATCTCTTTTTTTCTCGTAATGTAAAATACAATAATGAATGGTTTTTAAATCATAAAAGTTTCAAAGTATTGTCATTCCCGATCACCTTGAAGCTTTGCCACGTGGATATCACTATGAGTTTTAACTCTCTTGAAATATGTCACATCTTGAAACCGTGACACGTGGGTGGATCTCTAAATCGGAGCTGAGATTTGACATCCTTCACAAACTTTTTTTCTTATTTTTAACTTTGTTTTACAATTTACGAAAGAGATCCATTTGACGTGAAGGAATTTAACAAAACCATCATTATCACTATAAACACACTCAATATAACTATAAGCACAACATTACATAGAAATTGAAATACCATATTTTAAATGTGATTATATGGAGCATATAATGCATGAAACTTGCTTAACACTCATAAATACAAGTCAAGAAAACAATGTATATTTTAAATTATTCAATGAAGAAGAGCTATACGAATTTTGATTTGACGGGAGGGGTCAACCGTCGAGTCTCATCCCCCGGCTCTAAATCACGCTTTCCCTCCTAAATGTTGTGACCTCTCTGTCAAGTCAGATATAAAGCAGTGATGGTTAAAGTGTATTTCATGTTCGACAGCGACAGAATGTGTACCATCTGACGAGATTTTTGATATTATTATAGTGAGAAAAATGTGACACCTGTACGTTTTTTCAATTATTGTGGGGTATGTCTTATCCACATGTACTTAACTTTATTTTCAAACTTTTGAAGCGCGCCCGAAATTTCAACTTGACGGCGTCCGCTGTATATTGGCTTTTAAAAAATGCAGTTCATCTTTTCTTTCATCTAAATACTAACCCTATATATATTTATATATATATATATATATATATATATAGTTTTTAAAATATAATTTGAATATTATAAATTTAATTTATTGTATCCAACTTAAATTATCAAAAATTGATTTACATTGAAAATAATATCATTAGTGACAATACCTTTTAATATTATTAAAACATTTAATTATAATTATAATTTATTTTCCTTCTCTTTTTAATATTAAAAATAATCTTATAGCATATAATATTTACAGCAATACTATTAACCGTTCACATCCGGTATGTGTTTTTAACCTCTTTTTTTTAAATAAAGAGTTATAAGCTTGCAATATTTAATATTGCTCGTTAGGGAGAGGCATCGGTTGTGGTGCAGGGTCTAATAATGGAGATAGTAGGTGAAAAGACATTCACTAGTTAAAAAACCTATTTAGAATGATATATGAATTTAATACACCCTGACTATGTTGTATTGTATTATTATTATTTAAACATGGAAGCATGTTATGTTGAATAAGACAGTTTTAAAATTAGTCAATATTCTCTTATTCATTGATAGAACTTAAAATATACATTAATTACGCCGATAGACTGAACTAAGTTAGAAAGCCCAAGGGCTCGACACGGACGACAACGGCAAGAGGGAGATCGTTTGGTCGACGATGTACGGGCAATCGTGAGCCACACACGTGGCGGCCGTGGAAAAGTTTGCATCGGTTGGCGCGTGGAAACGGGAAAATCGGCCGAAAGTTAGAAATGCGCCAAAGACAGCTTGTTTTTTTCCTTTTTGGCAATTTTTCCCATTTTCGAGTTTTGATGAAAATTTTAGAAGGAAAAAAATTTTGCCATTTTTGGAAAGGGTCCGGGAAGATGTAGCAGCAAAAAATTGCACGTGCCATAACTTTCATTCCGTGGCTCCGTTTCAGGTGTCGTTTTCTCCAAAAGTGTATATTTTTTCGAGCTCTACGCATTGATGGCAATTTTTTTCTTTTTTCATAAAATCTATTTTTTCACCTTTTTTGACGGTCCAGGAAGATGTAGTAGCAAAAACTTGCACGTGCCATAACTTTCATTCCGTGGCTCCGTTTCAGGTGTCGTTTTCTCCAAAAGTGTATATTTTTTCGAGCTCTACGCATTGATGGCAATTTTTTTATTTTTTCATAAAATCTATTTTTCCACCTTTTTTGACGGTCCGGGAAGATGTAGTAGCAAAAACTTGCACGTGCCATAACTTTCATTCCGTGGCTCCGTTTCAGGTGTCGTTTACTCTAGAAATGTGTATATTTTCTCGAGCTCTACGCATTGATGGCAATTTTTTTCTTTTTTCATAAAATCCATTTTTGCACCTTTTTTGACCAAACAACTTCTTGCAATCTTCTGAAAGAATCATGAGCTTTGATCGCCTGTAGACATATTAGTAATTAAAAATACTAGATAGCTTTCCAAAACTTGACGGACTAATCGTCCCACTTACTAGCTTGACCGCAACCTGCTTATTCAAATGTTGACTTCACATATCAACAAATGCGTAGGTTTTTTTGTTTCTATTTTAAGAGTTCTTTTGGTGTTTGCACTCCAATTTGCGCACCCTCAGACAAAAGACTAAAGGCTATCGTAAAGGTCCCAACAAAAAGAAAGCATTAATAGCAATGAAAGAAAACGTTGCAAATACACGGTTTTGGCTACAAATTTAAGTTTCTTTAATAAAATTTGAGTGTTTTTAAAGTTGTCGAGTATTCCCGAGTATTGGTGAGATTTATGCAATGAGACATTTGCACATGCGGAAGACTCCACCCCATCCGACAACTAACGGGACACCATTTGAACAAGTCCTAGCGTATGCACTCAACATGAGGATAAATCTAAAATATTTGTATAGCTTGGAAATCGTAAAATTTTATTATGCCGAAAGGCATTTGCACACACGGAATGCTCCGTCACTTTAGAAAATTACCTAAGCATGGATGCTAGAGATGATTTTAGTAAACCGATATATCGAATTTAGTTTATTAAATTCCATATTAAAAAAATAGTAAAAAAGAAATTCTCAATCAATTGATAAAATCTTACTTTCATTACTACGTCAATCCTTAAAGGGTGGTCCTACATCACATGTTTTCCCTACAATTACTCGAGCTTACAACTAAAAACATGCTTGAAAAGTGCTAGAGGAAGTACACAGTGCATTCTCGTCTAGCACAACATGCCTTTTCGACTTCAAATGCTTAACAACCTTGTGTTTAATTAGTCTTGTGTAAAGTTTCAGATTGCTTCCCCAATTTCGATTTCCCCACCTTCACACGTCCCCGCCCTCATACCCCTTCTTCGCCCATCTTCCTCTCACATTGCTCTTTCCCTCCACTTTGACTTCCTCGCACGATAGCTTTCGGCGTTTCCGTCATACACTTCGCATACGAAATATAGCCAATAAAGTTACTAATACAACAGTGTGAAAATACAAATTTGATACAAAAGAATGCGATCTTCACCGTGGCGGGCATGTCTAGTGGGCGAGTCATATGAATCAGGCATTCATTTTCAACCTACTTGATAACATATGCTCATAATTAATATTCATATAATAAACTACAATTTATTAAGAAATCAAGCAGATGCGTGGCTGAATCTCTGATACCTTTCAATGTTAGTAATTGTTGTCAAAATGAACATATATACAGAATGAAATTGACGTGTTGAATTCCGTGATATAAAAACATATTGTGAACCCCAACATGGTTGGTGTGAGGAGAGTTGAAGATGGGGGACATATTGCTTCAGTAGTCCTTGTTGTCATCTACACTGCTTTGAGGCACAAACCATGGATCGATTCTCTATAGACAGTGTGGGAGGCACAGGCACAAGCACCAGATCCATGAGCATGTTTGTCGTGAAACCATCATAATAGGTTTTGAAATCCACGTTGTTAATTTCATGATCAGGGGAGCGGAGAACATGATAATGAGAATCATCGCCATCGACAGTGTAATGCACAAGGGAGCTATCCTCCTCGCTCTGACCGCGTAGCCTTTCCAGGGGTTTTTCCCTTTCTATAATACCCTTTTTCTCATCAGTGTACGACGAATTAGCATCGTTTAATAGGCCATGGATCTTGTGGGTTGTGACGATTTTCTTTGTCTCATGTTTTATCATGTAGTCCAACACCATGTGACGATACGCTTCATGCAGTTCTTTGTCACCATCCAGCTATTCTGCCAGAGCTCTTAACATATAGTTTCCATCTGCTTTTATGCCCACAATTCTTAAATCCTCCGTCCCTTCCTCCTCCTCCCTTCTTCTCCTCCTTCCCCTCATCCTCCTCTTCTCTTCCTCCTCCTCCCCTTCTGTTCGCCTACCCCCTTCCTCCTCCCGCCTCCTTCCGCCACCTCCGTTTGGGGTTAGAACACTTAATTCTTGATTAAAATTGTGCATATTGAAAGCTTGCAAAAATGATGGGCCGGTGTATCTCTTGAGATCTCTCTTAGGAAGAAATCTTCCTGAAAGAAATTTCACACTAAACCTTTGTACAGATCCCCAAAAACCGACCCAAATCTCACCAATCAGCCACGAAGATTAATTTCTTGAAAGATATCGTTTACGAATGTTTGAAAATTTAAGAATTCGTGGTCACGATTGCGAATAAAGTGGGACCCATGCTAATACAAAAACGTGGTTTTATGACATATTTGTACTTGTTCAAAAGCAATAGATGAAAGCTTTGAAAGAGATTTACACAATAATTTTCTTCACACTATATTTCATCATCCGTGATATTACAAATATATAGGCAATGTTGTTCCTATAAACAAGGAGGTGGCTACAACCACTCTTCCATAAATAACAGTAAACACACGTACACAACAAACTCCTAATATACATTATTGTTACATAACAATAATGTCACCAAACTATATTATAATGTGAAGCACTAATAATAATTCCTAACATTCCCCCCCTTAGTGCGAACATGGTAGAAAAACATCCACACACTCCTCTGCAGTATGCTCACCCAATTTACACATGGCATGTCCATGACTCGTGACTCATAACACTTGCTCAGGAAATGACCTTGATCCAAAAGAAAGACTCTCTCCTTCCATGGTTTTAAACAGGCTTACCACAAACCTTGAAGTGACAGAACCTCATCAAATCGACCTCGACCTCATGTGTTTCTGGATCCTCCCACAAACCCTTTCAAGATCCATGAAGTGACTTACTCAGTGCTGACTCTGTTCACCACTATGCTTATACATTAGGGAATAATGTAGGAAACACAACATGCATATCACAAAATGCGCAATAGAAGATATCTTGAAAAATTTCACATTACTTCCATAAGAATCGTAATGTTCTTAATTGTAGTCTCTGTCTTTGATCGTTGCCACTCGATCTCGAAAACATAGAAAAATGACATGCCCCTTTGCCAAAGCTTTCCTTGACTAAGTCGTTTTGGAGTATCGAGAATGGGAATGGAACATTGGTATGTATTCCCCACAATGTGAAATTCCACTCATATAGATCTTGAAAGCAAACGCATCGAAGAACATACTCTGAATGGATCTTGCTAGTTAGGTCTTCTTGCACATGGTCACTAATGCTTTAGTGAGACGTATTCTTCTATGACCATCTTCCAACGGTGAATACGGTAGTCGAGGGACCAAGTTAGTCGGAGGATCACCGATAGGTCATCTGCGCTCCAACACAACTCTCTTTCCAACATCCATGAAATACCACACAAAACAGGAACACTTTGCAAATAGAAGCACTTTTTCAAATGGAAACCACACTTTATGAAAATCATATACTCACACCGCATTCATGTGCCACCAAATCATTTTGATGCGGCCCCGTGTTGGTTTCTCTGACGAGAGGTCGCCGTCGACCTCCGAGCCTCCGATGCCTCCATCCTCCATTAGATCTGCTTTGCTAACTCGGCCCGGTAATGTGATCATGGGGCTCAAATTTATTTATATCTCTGATTAGGCGTCGGATTCCACCAAAATTCGCCTATGAGGCAATTTTTAAAGAGATTTACACAATAATTTTCTTCACACTATATTTCATCATCCGTGATATTAC
Organism: Taxus wallichiana var. yunnanensis; assembly: GCA_018340775.1. NCBI lineage: Eukaryota > Viridiplantae > Streptophyta > Pinopsida > Cupressales > Taxaceae > Taxus > Taxus wallichiana. The sequence continues at coordinate 598,978,947 of CM031239.1, read as the reverse complement.
AAATATATAGGCAATGTTGTTCCTATAAACAAGGAGGTGGCTACAACCACTCTTCCATAAATAACAGTAAACACACGTACACAACAAACTCCTAATATACATTATTGTTACATAACAATAATGTCACCAAACTATATTATAATGTGAAGCACTAATAATAATTCCTAACAATAGATGTGTATAGTGGATTTTATAGCTGAAACAATTTCAAGACTCATTGGCAATGATCAAATTTGAAGGGCTACTCAAATTTCATTAGCGAAGGGTGTATATTTAACTAACCCTTCCATGATGAAAAGTAATATATATATAGTTACATTTCACATGACAAGAATATATCTACTATATACGTCAAAAAAATAAATAATAATTTTTAAATTAACAAATATATTTAAACACAAAAAATTCCCAAAATCCCGTCAAATATAAAATCTGACCAGACTTGAGTATTAAGGGTATGTTTCTGGTGTAGGAAGGTATGAAACCAAATAGAACACAAACCACATCTTGAAATCCTTCACTTATAATTCACTCAATTTACACATGTTTGTATAAGTTTTATGAAAATAGGGAAATCCATTTCGAGATATAAATTACAGCCTAGCCAGGACTATCCATTTCACAGACTACACCATGATAATTTTTCATTTAAGAAAAATCAGGTTACAAATCCCCCAGTGACGTTGTTGTGTGATCCAAACAACATTTAGCAACCATGGAAGCGCAATTTCCATTGATGATAAGGAAACTAAATGTGCATTGAAAGAAATTTAAAGAGGAGGAGACAAAATCATTCAAGGACCATAGGCATACCTATGCCACATGTAGAAATCTCATTAGACCATCCATGGGCCATCGCTCACCACTTCAATTGACTTTGGATTTTCTTGTTTCCAAAAAAATCATTTGCTCTTTGGTACTGGTATTATTCCTCAATGTTATTGATACCATAGACTCAAAGTATGGAGACTCACAAATGACATGCAATGTACATGACTTCAAAAGCTTTTCATTGTAAATTGTAGAATATTTTCAGAGAATCGGGTATTGGAGAATTAGAAATGAAATGAAATGCAGCCATTTAATGGAGTTCTCAATTGTGTTGCAAGTTATAGCAATCCGGTTCCCAATCCCATCTTGCAAGATTGTTAACATTAGTATTCAAAATCAAACATTTTCAAATTTTTCTTTTTTAGACATTACTTTTATATTTTCATGGTGAATTGTAGTATTGATATCAGACATTAAATTGGAACTAATAGTATATCCCTCTGCCTAATTCCCATTGACTCAATGATTCATTAATTGTGATGAAACATCTACACCCACTTTGGGATTTGCAACTAACAAGTGACAAGGAATTTTTCATTTCATAACTTCTTTTGAAACTTTATGTAATAATTTATACTTCTATTTTGTCAGGCAATTTACAATTTTTGAATTTATTTTGACGGCTAATTTTTTGTTTGCATTTCTCGACGGGTTGCGAAGCTCTTAGGCGAAGCTATGACGGGCTCAAATTTGATCATTGCTTGTTAGAGAGGTTTATTCGATTTCATTATCGATATATGTGTGTGGGTATTTGTGTTTATATGGTCGTAAAAGGAAAACAATTTAGACCTCAACTGTTCCTTAAAACAAAATATAATTTAACCTATAATAATATTACATAAGGTAATACTTACATAAAGTAGTCTAATGATTATAATTATTCTTATTATTATTGTTGTTGTTGGTTAAATATAATATTAATAATTATTATTATTCTTATTATGAGTTTGAAAGGCGTGTTCTATATTAGAAAGCTCAGCCCTTTCTGACAAGCGACAAAGGCATCAACGACTGAAATTTTTTGGTGGGCGAAATACGGACTTATATCTATCGTTCACGTGGTCTCGAACAGTTGGGTAGGAGTGGTGGAAAGGAAAGGGTTCTGATAACTATGTAATATTAGCAACAATAAATACACCCTAGACATTGGCCTATATAATTATTGGAGAAATAGGTGGAAAGGCAAGGGTCTATTTATTCGTGAGGTTGGTTGCAAAGCTTCAAACCTTAAGAGGTAAAGAAATTGGAACATATATAGGAAAAGAGTGAAGGATAAATTTTAAATCCACTTATACCCGTAAGAGGGCCTCGTGTAGTTTCTGAGGAACCTAAAATTTTAGCTTAAGTTATTTAACTAGAGATCTTTCTCTAATATTTTGAACCCTTTATTTAACATCAACAACTTTGTGTAATATGAAATTTTGACTCTATATGGCATGAAACATTTTTCTAATCGAATAAATAAATAAACATTCCAAAAATATTTTGATATTCTGTTGCAATAGGTTCTGCTGATTTTGATTTGAAATTCACAACTTCCTTTTGTAGATTAAGAGGTCTTCAAGAAATTTTTGTGTACTTGCACCTTGAAAGGAGTGAAGTAATGTTGAGCTTCACGTGGCCATTACTTTCTGGTTGAGGGATTGAGACACTTAGTTGCTATGCAATTTTTCCCGGTTTAAATGTCATTTTCGTATGTTTAAACCATTCATTTGTCATCCATCATATACTTCTTTTCAACAAACAGGGTAGTATATCGTGATACTATTCAGTTGAAAGACTTGGGAACATAGCAATGTCAAAAGACATATTCCATTGTTTGTTCCTTCTTATGAATGACACATTTGTCATTGTTAAAGTTATTCACCATTAAGACTATGATGTATGGTGAGGCAACCGTGTCCTCTGTAAATTAAAGAAATTTGTGATTATCATACAACCTGACATTTTTTCACCCATCATTCCTCAGTATACCATAGCTTATGTCTCTTATGCACATGTTGGGTAGGAATCCAGGATTAATCTTGTCTTACATGGTCCTTGAATTCCCTAAGGATAATCGGAAAAACAGATTCAAAAATGTTTTGTATAACAGTTGGTAACTTAATTCAATACATGTAAAAAATTGTTAGCGTTCATAAATTGAGGGCAGCTAATAGATAGAGGTAATGATCTGTTTTATTACATTGAAGGTGTTAGACAATAGGATCGAGGACTTCTATTCGATTTTCCTGTTTTTGGACCATGAATTAATTTAGTTTAATTTCATTCTTCAAATCAATATCTACCTAAATATGGAAACGATCTCGGTGTGCTTGATCCTCTTTCTTTAACATCTTTTCAATACTCCTTTAAACATGTCCAATATATTCTAATTGATGAAAGGAGTTTTATCGACCCAAACTTGCTCGGTAAAGTTGATTGCCGTGCCCAAACATTCTCGGTAAAATTGACTACTGCCTTCAGGAAGCTTTCCCTTGTTCCAAAACATTTGCTTTCGGGAATAGGTCTATCATCCTCGTTGGCGACCTTCGCCAACTTCCACCTATCATGGACATACCTCTATTTTCCAACAATTCCTACGAGGCTAACCTATGGAAAGGCTTCACGACAACCATCTCCCTCAATGTAATCTTCAAGCAACATGGTTCCAGTTCTGCACAAGCATCATTTTGGAACTTATTACTCAACATTCATACTTCTCTCCCTCTCTTTCAAGATTGGGAGATCCTTCTGTCAGGAACGCATTCCTGCCTTTCTGAACAAGAAATCATTGAGTTCAAAGATGACCCCCATCTTTTTGCTAAAAACGGCCTGGTCAACAACCACAACCTTCAAATATTAAAGTCCCTTAACTCTCCTATGGCTAGATCAATCCCTCTAACCATCAGACATGATGACTTCAGAGAGGCTGATGATGATCAATTGTGACACAAAGTTGTTTGAATCAACCAAAAATTCATGCTTTCTGCAAACTTGTCGGTGGAAACATGAATTTTCAATAGTGTTATTGGCTCTGTCATTGGCATAGTCAACGAATGCTCCTCCGATTCCTCCTGGTTTTCTTGTATTTGTTGTCGTCAGATTTGATCGATACTCACATCCTCCTTGGGATGCAAACAACCCCTTCCACGTTCTTGTACCTCCATTTTCCAAAGGTAATTGAGGACAACTACTTCTTTAAATGGCATGGGCATTTTCAACCCACAAATATCAAGGGCTTACTCTGCAGTGAACCACTATTGACATAGGAGGAATATAAAGACAAGGCCTAACCTTCATGACTATATCGTGAGTTCCCTCATTGTCGGCCCTTCGTACCTCTCCTCCTTTTTCATTCAACCGCTATAGAAAAAAGTCCTTCACACCTCTACTTCAGTCACTCTTAATAGAGGAATCTTGCCTTCGATCCCTTCCTTCATCTCTCCTCTCTTGGACTCATATTTTGTTGCTCATTTCTCATTTCACCATGTTCATCTGGTTATTATATACCCACCTGCATTTATGTTAGTCTTTCCTTACATATTTAACTTTCCTTCTGCTCGCATTCGCCTCATACTTTTGGTGTTTTCATCGCACACCCCACGTGCGATTGCTAGTTTATATACAAGTGTACAAATATCAAATCTATGCAGTCAACTATTCATTAAGTAATATTTACATTTTATGTACATCATATCTATTAGAGTCACTTCAACAAGTCATTTATGAAGACTTTGTAAACCAAATCTCAAATATAATGCACTCTTTTTGATATAAGAGTCTTCAATGCATTTTATTCACTTTTTAAATTGTTCATAAATTTATATCAATTGAACAATTATAAAAGTCAATCAAACTTAAAATTTTGTCCACATCCGATGTGGAATTTGAAAGTATTGGTGCCTATCAAATCAAAATTTATGGATGGCTTAATTCTTAGTAATTTTTTTAATACATATTTATTATAATTCCTTTATTTTTTTGACTAGTAATAATAGTAAAAAATTATAACGTCTATAGTCTAAACTTCTCACATTTTGCAGTAAGATTTGACGGCTGACCCTGTCAAAAAAATGTGGACTGAATATACAAAATTTGTAATGCAAGTATATTTTTAATAAAATATCTATTACTTAAAATCTATCACTTAAAAATATAAATATTCTTAATATGGCTACTATTTTTACGCCGTAGGCTGTTTTCACAGCGGGGGATTTTTTGCCGTTTTCGTCAACATGCTTGTGCTGCTCCTGTTTCATTTTTGCTGTTCACGTGTCTGTCTGCCTGTGCCGTTTGGTGTTTGTCCATTTGTGGTGCGCCGTTTTCGTCGTCATGTTTGTGCTGACCCCGTTTTGTTTTGCCCATTCCGTTCCGTGGCCTGCTCCGTTTCAGTTTTTTTTTTTGAGTTTTTTTGGCATGGCTTTTTAACAGGGAGGCACTTTCCTGTATTTTCCTGGTCCTTCTTATGGCCCGTTCCATCCTGTTCCGTGCGGGTGCTTTTTTGGTTTTTCATTTTTAATACTGACTGCCTTTTTAGTCTGGTTGGCTGGTTGTCCGTGGCTGATGGTAATCTACATCGCCTGTCTTTACTGTTACTTACACCTAAATTCTTCAATCGCTGTTTTAAATCTTATTATCAATTGGGTTGCTCTCAAAAATCAATTGGAATTTGGGTGTTTTTAATTTTGTAGATATGGAGCTAGCCAGCTTCATGACATGCTGCAGCACTTGCACAGGAAAATCCTATCCCCTATTCCATTTAAAGAACACGAGAACAGGGAGACAATCATCTTTGAAGCTCAGAAAATGGAACTGTGCATAGACATTGTCTACTACGACACTTTCTCTTCATCTCAGAGTTCCCACATTATCAGTTAAATCCTCTCAAGAGGACTCGGGTACTGCTTTGATATCAGTTCCTCTCAGTCTGTTATGTTAATCCAAGCTTATAATACCTAGTAATGCAAGACACGCCCACATAATGGAATGTTAGAGGACTCTACTAATGCTCTTTAAACCGGAGCATAGTAGCCTGCTTATTTTTTTATATAAACTATACGGCTAAAGAAAGATTAATTCAATAAACAAATAACTTAATTTGTCACGGACTCTCCGTTTCTGTTAACTGAATATTGTACCCTCAGAGATTGATGATCATGTAAACATGTCGTAGAAGCCACATGTTTACTTGTTATTCCCATAATGTTTGTTAAATTTAGACATGGCCCATTCCTTCTGGCTGACTGAATGCCCATTGGCACTGAAATTCTGAAATGCTATATATGCATGATGAGATGGTGTTGCCCAAAATGAATTAGGGAAGATCCCCAATCTGAACCACCACGCTAGGCTGGCTATTCAAGCCATTATTCGGGACACTGCACACACGTTGCATTTGCTTTTGATAGAAACCACAGCTTCGTCAATATGAAAATAAATAAGTAATTGGTACAATTACATGATTAGCAGCACATACACATAAATTTAACCATCTACCATAATTCTATAAATAAGGGTTTGCTAATAATGCCCGAAGGTTAAATGGTGAAATTTGCCCAAATAACAGGCTCAACGTTAATATTAGTGTTCAAATCTTAATTCTGAACAAAAAATTTACATCCAATTTCCAGCAACATCGCAATATCATTACACAATTTCCAAAAAAACAAAACAAAATTCAAGCTTCTGCAACCCATAATAATTGCTTAAAAGGTTTCAGCAACTTTCCTTACCTGACAATTACAAATGATCAATTACTGTATTATTTCACTTCTGTTTACTATAACACTCACTCCTCTGTATGTAGTTTACACTAAATTTGCAATTCATTAACTACTGTATTATTTCACTTCAGTTTAACATAACAAATGGGTACAAAAATTCATTGTCAGATAATTAGCAATGGGCTCCAGTCCGATTTGTTTGTATTGAGTCCCCTTGGGGATATGTATGTTAAATGTGCCGGCATGGAGGATCCACACCAAAAGATCAACAAAATGCCTCACCAAGATTTAGTTCCCTTCGCTGCTGCTAAACTTCTTTCCTCCAAGCATAACATTTTGGAGGCTACTTACCTGTTACATAATCATACATTTCGCATGTTAGCAAATTTTGAATGCATTCAAAGAGAAAACGTATGAGGTTATGGGTTTTGATGTTGCTTCAGATGGATAATGGAAAACTTGACTGCTCAACCACCCATAGTTCTATAGTATATTTTTTTGGGTGGTCATACCTTGTTGCAAATCTTGTTGGAGATATGTTTGTTACATATAGTCATACAATATGTTTGCCTTCTCAGATAACCCATGTCTTCTTTACGCTGCAATCAAATATTACAAATAGCTAGTGTGGTATTTAAAAAACAGAGTATTCATTTTGAATATTGCGAGTATCTTATATTACTTTCGTATGAGTTGTGACATTATAATGTAATCAGCAGTTTTTCAGTTAAATTGTAATTATACATCTTGATGAACATTATGTGAGTTTACCTTAGGCTTGTTGGTTAATGGTCTGTAAAGTATTTTCTAATATGTTGTTTGCTGAAAATCTGGGTTTACCACAAACCTTAGTTTACAAGACCTTTCAATCATCACTATTGTTTATATGCATTGCATGCATTTGGGTTTGAGTTAAACATGTATTCTCAAACTTGTATTTTACAAGACCTTTTGTCTCATCATTGTTGTTTATATTCATTGAATATATCTGGGTTTGATTACCTGTATTTAGGTTGTTGATTTAGTTTTTCATATTTTTTGTTCTGGTTAATTTCATTTTTTTTTTGTGAACATTCTGTTATAATTATAATAGTAATTGAATACTTAAGAAATCTGTATGTTGTATTTTTTTATTAAGTTAATATTTTTATTTTTTGGTTTTTGTTATACCATTCTTGTACAACTTACATGTTTTAATGCAGCCCAATGATCAGTTATCATAGATTACCCTTATCAAAATTTATTTTGTTTGAGACGCAAACATGTTGTGGATTTATGGATTGATGTTCTTACTTGTATGATTTCTACTCCCAACCAATTTTTAGACTACTTTGGAGAATGCGAATACTAACATTGACAAAATCATTATGGACAAATACACTGAAATACATAATGCAAAACTCTAACCGCACCAAGTGGAGGGAAGGCCAACAAGTGAGGACCCATATAGCTATTTCCACAGCCTAACGTGCCTACCCAACAACCAAAGGAAAAACAATGTCAAATAGAATGCACTTACACAATTGTTCGTGGTTGGAACAGTTTCAGAACTTTGGGTGCAATTGTTACAGGTGCTGCCATACCTTGTATCTAGCTAGGCTATAGCATTTGATACTGTTATTTAATCAAGAATACAGTAGGCTTGTGCAAGGTTGTGTGTACATTACTAAATTAATCAACAATATAATACATAAGTTACATCTTTATTTAATTTGCAATTTTTACCAATTCTTTTTAGGATCAAATAAATTTGGAACCAACTGTATATGAGACATGTGGAAAATAGCAAATGTTGCCAGCAAACTGGAACAATAGAGTTTTACGTTTCACAACGCTTTTCGGCAACAAAAAAAAGACGGCCAGATTCATCCTGTAACTTGCATCCATGCACTCAGGGTATTAGAAAAACACGTATGGACATGTTTTATGTATTACACCAAATGTTTGAAAAAGCTACTGTGTTGAAAAATGCTTACAAATCACATGCCTCTACAAATTGTAGTAATCGCTTTCAAACTATGTGATTAAAGTTTTGAGGATTTAAAACTATGTTTAGTAAAGTGAAACTCAGATGTATTTTCCTTTTCATTAATGGTTAGGAATTAATGTTATTGTGTGCTCGTAGTTAGCTCTAACAAGGTGGTTCATTTGCAAAAACGGTTTGCTTGAAAGGTTCCAACACGATTTCAACAAAATCATTTTTGTTGGATGCTGGATGCACAACTGTCCCTCGCACCACCCTCTTCATAAACATCTTCTCCATTGTCTGCAATTTTTATAAAGAAGAGGAGCGCACCAAACACAGAGGATCAAAAACTAAAGTTTTGCCAAACAAACTAAACAGTATTAAGGGTCACAAGTTGAAAAGACCACACGAAGATCGTGTCTGAATGTAAGTTTTTCCCTCTGAAATACATTGGACTATGAAAATACCACAAACTATGATTTACAATTTCCCAACACAAAATTTTCATACTAGTAACTTTCTATTCGTGTTACTTCTCTGCATATTTTGTTTACTCTAATCTGTTGTATGTTCATTTACAGTCTTCTTATGCTGCTTTTGTCTGATTTTTAATACTCCTCAGCTGTAATCATCAAAAAAAATATTCACAAACCTCGAACAACATTTACAAACAATGTATCAAAATAACAAAGGAAACGACCATCGCAAAAACGGCCTTCCCCACCATCCTCCACGGCGTATATTTGCTCCCCTCAAAAAGGGAGCAACTGCTAGTTATATTGTTTAATACAGATTTATCATGGTAATTTTGACCCGTAGTTGATTTAAAAATAAAATAAAATATGATTAAAAATACCAAAAACTTGGACGGACTGTCAAATCTCATCTCTCCTGAGCCTAAGTCTATGGGCACGCGGTTATGTGCCCCATACCGTACGTGGGGTGGAACCCACGCTGGCTGAGGTGTCACAGTGTGACATGCAACAAATGCCGGGTATGCTTGTATTTAGGAGGTCTAAGCCATTCTACCTATCGCCGAATAGCCGGCTCCCTCTCCTCACACCACTCAATGAAAACATTATAAAAGTCCATTAATTAATCAACATCAGAGTCTACACGCTTCCCATCAATTATAATGTGTGGGCTAGTCCTGTCAATTTTATTGTGTCCTTGCCTAGGACCACCTCTCACTTTTAGGGTATAAAAATGGATGATGCCCTGCGTATATGCTTGCATACACATCTTCCCTTGCCCTGCCTTGGGCTTTATACTCGACCCAAAATGAAAGGCGTAGAGTATTTCAGCATTTTCCTTGTTATAATCTCTCTGCATTCCAATCACGTCCTCGGACAAAATTCTACAAAATTAAATCTGGCCAGAAGTATTTTCCCAAAAGGTTTCCTCTTTGGTGCTGGCGTCTCCGCTTTTCAGGTAATTTATTTTCCATACCTTTTGCAACATTATTTGTGCATCATTATTAGTATATGTTTATATCTTTCTAGAGAAATAAATAAACGTTGATTTACAGGTTGAAGGAGCTGCCGCTGAGGGTGGAAAAGGTCCAAGCATTTGGGATAAATTTTCTCGCATTCCAGGTTCTCTACAACACTGCACTGTCAATGCAATATAAATGTTTCACATTTATATACAAATATTTACATTGTTTCTTGTTATATATGCAGGTAAAATTGAAAATGGACAAAACGCAGAAGTTGCAGTGGATCAGTACCACCGCTACAAGGTCAACTACTTCAATATTATTTATGTTACATTACTAATAACAGTACTAATAATATAATAATACCTTAAGAGTGTCATGTTCAGTAACAAGGATAAGGTGTAAAGACTACTTTTTTTCAACTTAATGTCAAAGGGTATCATTCGGCCAGATTGACTCAGGAGACGGTCTGTCATCTCTTTTTCCGAAATCCATCAAGATAACCATACAACACTTTTTACACCATCAAATAACCCACTTGTTAAAAACTTAATTTTATTTCGTAGACAGTAAAATCTCTAAACTTTTATGATGCCGTATTCAGTCAATATTTAAAAGAGAAGTTAGTGAAAACTATAAACTGAACATGCCATCCTAAGAACTGAAGGTGGCAGCATAAGGAGAAGACCAGTTGTAAGGACTGTAAGCTCTGTATGTCATAACTTTTTTTTTTAAGGACAGTTTATTCTTTATTGTTATTGACTGTGAAAACTTTATATCTTTAATATGTATTGTTATTACTTATTTATGTGATATGCAGGAGGATGTCCAGCATCTGAAATACATGGGGATGGACACATACCGTTTTTCTATTTCATGGCCACGGATATTTCCCAGTAAGAACTTCGAGGAGTGCAGATGCCATTCAACACTCATTCTTAAAGTAAATCTGATATTAATCTCCGTGAATCTGTTTGCAATACAGAGGGCTCGCTAAGGCACGGAGGAGTTAATGAGGAAGGAATCGCTTATTACAATAATCTCATAAATGAGCTCATTAAGAATGGTATTGCTAGCCTATCTATGGCATATGTTTGTACGGTTGACCGTGGTTAATTGACAAGTCAACTCGCAAACATATGCTTAAACTAAACAAAATTGTGAATGCATCTTAAGCAACCTTGCTCTCCTTGTTTACACTCATATATCATTGGTGGATGAAATGGTTGCAGGCATTGAGCCTTTTGTGACGTTGTATCATTGGGACTTGCCACAAGCTCTGGAGGATGAGTATGGAGGATTTCTTTCTTCCAAAGTCGTGTAAGATGCATCCAAACCTCCTGTTTTCTACTTATAATCTTGCGATTTTGAACTGAAACATTGTATTTCTTTCTTGTTATGTCAGGGAGGATTTTTCTTTATTTGCAGAAAAATGTTTCGAAGAATTTGGAGACCGTGTTAAGTATTGGATAACCATAAACGAGCCGCTTGTCTTTTGCATGTACGGTTATGATAAAGGGCTGCATGCACCAGGGCGTTGCTCCTCTACAGTTGGGAACTGCACAGCGGGAAACAGTGCAACGGAACCTTACATTGTGGCTCACAATTTGCTCCTGGCTCATAGTGCTGTAGCAAAGATATACAGAACCAAATACCAGGCAATGTTATAAAATTTCTTACAATTAATTTCTTCTTATAACAATAATTAATATTCTTTTGAATGTATTTGTCAGGAAATAATTGCTCATAGAATCTTTACTATTAGAAAATAGGTGACAGGCCCATCTTGGGCCAAAAACGAGTCATGTCAATGTTTGTCTTTTCTTTTCCTAAGCATCTTCTTTCTACCATGTGATATCTGAAGGGTACCACAAAAAAACATTTTGACATCTATGAAGCCAAATAGAATGTTATTCTTGTTTTCTATTTATTTGTACGGGTTTTAACATTATTTGGTGTTGTTTTTTTGATTCAGAAGACATCCTTGACTTCACGAGGTTTGTAAGTGTTAGATAAGGTCATTTCTTATCTAATTAGTGCAAACCATTAGGATCCACATCTCTTTATTAATCAAGAAATTAATTGTGTTAAGAATTTTTTTGTCTTGATTTTTTGATTGATGGAGAGATAATTTAACTATGTAGAAATTACATTTACATATTTTAAGTCTTTTTTGCTAAATACATTTCAAGTCCTTTTGATAAATCCATTTCAAGTCTCTTTGAGACCCTTCATTTAAATAGAAAGAATTGAAATCAATACCCCTTCAAGACTTATACAAGTTAACATAAGGCAATAAAAAGCCCTCCAAAAACCATTTATTTTTCTTCCCTTTTTAACATTGAGAAGAAAGCAAGCTTAAAACTTAAAAAAATTCAAATTGTGGCGGGTTAAGCGAAAGGGTCCATAGGCATGGCACTTGTGACCAATTGGTTTGTGCCTTTCAAGAAATCTTTGAATAACTGAAGGCTACCACAGTAATCGATTTTTATATAGGATGGTATGTTTCTACTTATAATCTCCTTGTCATAATTCCTTTTAATACTAAATTGTTTTGCCTTCATGTACATAGCCATTACATTGCAGGTTTTTGGATCCACTAACAAAGGGTGAGTACCCGGAATCCATGAGAAGCTTGGTTGGAGCACGGTTGCCACGCTTTACCAGGTCAACAGTCCAAAGATCTGAAAGGCTCTTTTGATTTTCTAGGGATATAATTACTATGTCACCCTATTTGCTCTCAACAATCCCAGTCCAATAAATCCTAATAAAATGTCTTTTTCTCTCGATACCAATGCTAATGTGACAAGTAAGCTCACACTTATTCTTTTTGTGGTAAACAAAGGCACTATCTCGATCATGCTTAAATGAATACATCTTTCTTTGGTTTGTTTTGTGCAGGCACAATAAATGGAGTTTCTATTGAGCAGATGTAAGTTACTTAATATCCAATCATTTAATTGGAATGGTCTTATACTGAATACATTTCATGGTAAACAAAATAACACTAAATGTTAAAAACAAAACCATCCAATGAAAAAGGAACATAAGGACCAGGAGAACCAAAGGATCCATAGTGTTATTTTGAGTTTATTTTCTTCACCTTTTTAATTTTTTTTTTGTTTCATTCTATCAATTATGCACCTAAACTTGTTTCATTTAGTCATCACTTAACATATAAATTAAAAGCTAAAAATGAAATTGCTTCAGAACTTAAGTTTTAATCCAATTTTTGGAGTTACATTTTATTGAAGATTACTCATTCTAATACTCATATAAATTAAAAGCTAAAAATGAAATTGTAGAACTTCAATTTTAATCTAATTTTGGAGTTGCATTTTATTGAAGATTAATCATTCTAATACTTTTTCTTATAATAAATTTTCTAGTAAACATTGACTCATAAAGTTGACCAAAGTATCTAGTTATTATAACACTAATATAAAATATATATAACTCTCCCTTCCATTTTTTTCTTTGGAGCATTACATTTTCAAGTCTCAGTCATTAATTGATGTCACCTAGTCCTAAATTAAACCATGCTTATTATTTACAAGTGGGAATGATTTTTCTTTTTTGCGGGAAGGGGTAAGTTCTTTCGAGATCCTATCCATATGGATTATGGGAAATAGTAAACTATACCAAGCATCAAATACAACAACCCCACTATTTATATAACAGACCGGTAAGCCCTCACATATTATTATTTGTTATAATTGTAATTATATAGTTATTACATTATAATAATGTGATGAAATGAATAGGATATGCTGATTATAACGACGGCACCACCCCTCTTAAACAAGTTCTTAATGATAAGGGACGGATAAAATACCATTCAGAACATCTATTGTACATTCACAAAGCAATAAGGTATATACTTAATTTTTAACAATTTTTTTTTAATATTTAATTACTAATATTTGAGTGATCATGAAATGTGATTGGAAACTTAATAAGAAAATCTCAAACAATTAATATATAAAATGGAAAAAAAAAAAACATATTGGTTATCGGTTGTAACGAATAAATTTGTCTAATGTTTGAACTTTAATTGATGACAGGGAGGGAGCTGATATTCGAGGTTATGTGGTATGGTCGTTTTGGACAACTTTGAGTGGTTGAGTGGATATAATACTCGGTTTGGCCTGTACCACGTGGATTACAAGAATAACTTAAAACGTTATCCAAAAGCTTCTGCACGTTGGTTTAAACACATCCTCGCCCTCTAACTGCTATGCAAAACAAGCCATGTTTATTACTCGGCCTTCAAGATTTATAAGGCTTATCAGTGTGTTGTGAATGAGCGTCCAATATTATTATTAAAATAAAGTTTTGTTCTTCAATTATTCATTCATTCATATATATATATGAATGAATGAATGAATATATAAGGAAAAGGTGGGAGATATATATATATATATAATCCCAAATGAATGAATATTATTATTAGGGTTACTACCCTTTTTCCTTCATACATGAAATTGTTTTCCATACTCGTCATGGTGGTAAAGAACGTGTGCAAGTACAATTTTTTTAATTTCGGGCTTCTATATGTTGGTCTTTCATCAATTATATAACTTATTTCAATCATAAGTTTGTAGCATCACAAATTCTTAATCATACTAATCTCATATATATTCATTCATTTGGGATTATATATATATATATATATATATATATATATATCTCCCACCTTTTCCTTATATATTCATTCATTCATTCATATATATATATGAATGAATGAATGAATGAATATATAAGGAAAAGGTGGGAGAATAGGAAGATTGAGAACCATTAAAATTTAATAAATATGCCACTAATTGATAAGTTAAACAAATTTGTTGAAATCATATGTGATTCTCAATCTTCCTATTCTCCCACCTTTTCCTTGTATTTAATATGATACTAGAGGCATCTAAAAATAGTCCCTAAGATTAAAATTGAGTATGATTTCAACAAGTTTGTTTAATTTATGAAATAATGGCATATTTATTGACTTTCGGTGGTTCTTCGCCTTCTCATTCTCCCACGTTTCCCTTACATATATACTTAATCTCCTTCTTTCTCTTTCGTTTGGAGGTCGATTGAAGTGTCATTAGCATCCACTTCGCTCAATTTTCCTTACCTTCGCAACATCTCATGGAAATTCCTCAACTTCGTGGCATCATGTAAATCTTGTTGCTCTTCCTTACATTCACCTAAAACTTCACTTTTACTAACTTTGATTCTTTGCACACACTATTCATGCATTAGCTTCCTAGAACTATCCTCGGGACATTCTCGGGAATGGGGTAGCCAAAATTGTTTACATGCAACCATCATTGGTTGTATTGAGATAGTTAACAATGATACTTATGAGGGAGCCTTGATGTTCAATTAATGTTATGAAACCTTAAATGCCTTCCATACCTTTACAATCCTTTTTTCCTTCTCATTACAAAATCATGTTACTATCCTCTTATAATCACATACATATCCACATTCAATACACAAAATTATCGTGACACCTTCTACAACTACGAATCTTATTCCATCATATGGGACTTTGTTTAGGACCCTTATGATAGTTCATTTCCACATCCGATAGTATCGACCATGGTTGATGTTGTTTATATTACAGTTTTAATAGGCAGTGACATCAACCACAATGGATATTGCTGGCTAGTAGATGCTGTAATTTCTAATCATGATGAATATAGATTATGCAAAACTTTAGTGGCTAATATTCATAATTTGGCTATTTATGGATATTTTTAAAGTCCTAATTGGTTATTTGATACCATATATACGCCCAAGATTTGGCAAAAATAATAAAAAAATGTTACTAGTTACCTCTTGCATAGCCAAACGAAATCTAATATCAATATGTTTTTTTCCTAATGGGTCACCTTTATATGGATGGGCTAGGATTTTAAAACATATTTGAATCACCATGAATTCTATGGGCGATAGGATCAAAAACACTAATATTTTAGAGTGAGATTTTGAAATTTGATTAAATTCACCACTTGTGTGTGTGTGTGTGTGTGTGTATAAATGTATGTATATGTATTATGTATGTGATTGTGTTGATATGATCAAATATATTAAAGTAATTGTCTATTTAATTAAAAGATTATCTAAGCTTAAAATTAGAATATGGATTCTATTCTATGTGATATGCTTTAATTAAGGAATTCTTGGGACCATTTAAGCCATAAAATGTATTGTTTGCATCTTGGTTTGAATTGGTTTAGTTAACAATCATTTGGAGCCTTGAAAATGGAGGCCTTTGTAATTTTTCCTTTGGGAACTATCCCACATTTCCCAATGAGTTAAAATCATATGTGTATATATAAAAAAAATATCTCTTAGTATATTGGAGGAAAGGTGATGTAGAGCTCATTTCACTATTCAATGCACTCAAACAAATTAGAAACAAGGTAAATTTTAGGGGTGAATATTAGGAATTTTAATTTTGAATTTGGTGAATTTTTTACTACTATACGGTAGCATTCACCAAAATTTTACGGGTCCTAAAAAATTTTGAATATAATTTCGCCTTCATGTTTCCACTAAGGGCCGACCAATGTTAGTATATTCACCTTCATGTTATAACATTCTACTATATATAGGATTAATTCACCATAATATAGTCATACTATTTACATTATAAGCGTGTGAAAAATCCGAAAGTATAAGACAAAAATCCAAAGGATTCAGGAATAAGCGAAAGACTCAAGAGGTAAGAGAAAAATAGAACTTTGTCTGTAGAATGTAAAGTTTTTTTGTGTTGGTGGATGGTAACAGTTATTTGTGTTGTCGTTTGGAAATAAAAATCTATGATGTCGAGACGACAAGGTAAATGTGTAATGTCGAACGGTAACAGTAATATGTTACCGACGTCGATAACAATGTGTTAATGTTTGGGAAGAGACATATTTTTACCATTCGAGAACACAACATAGCTATGCTCTGGATGTCGATATGTCTGTAGTATGTTACCAACTAGTAACAATGTGTTGTCTTCGAGAATAGATTGTATGTTACCGACTCCAGGTAACACTTTGTTATTTATTTTTACCGATCGGTAACATTCCATACTTATCGGTTGGCAACACTTCATGCTTTCGATTGGGAACAAAGAAAAATTCTCTCACCACCGTTTTCTTGAAAAAAACTTCCATTCCCGGCTATTGTCATGAAACCCTCCTTCCATGCATTCACCTACGGTGTGAATGACCTTTACGTCGATTCACCACCCATTCTATAATATTTTTTGGAAGGGGGTCTTAAAATGAACCCGATTTGAAAGGTTCACACAACAATCTATACCAAAAGCTCAAAGTGAGGAGGATCTTGTCTAGTAGCCCTGAATGGCTCAAACATGCAAAAGCCGATCATTGAGCATTAACTTACTTCCATAATCACTTAAACCTTTCTCATTCACCTCCAACATTTTCAATTCAACTTACAAGATGATCACATTTTATGAAAACTCCATTTACTCTTACCTTCCTTCTTAGCCTCATTATCTTCTTAACCCAAAAATAAGCAAATTTGGGCCCTTTAGCTTTCAATGACTTCTTCACACCTCGGTACCCTATTCCAAAACTCAAAACAATGTTAATAAAATGATCAAAACTCCTTAAACATCAAGAAAATCATCCATCTTCTCAAGTTCTCACAAACTATCCCAATTAAGCTCTTAAGAGCAATGTTCATGGATGATTCGGGTTGGAATGATCCTGCATGCCTAACATTAAATAAAACCTTATTCAAGTACCATTTTACCTTAATATAGTGTGGGTTAAGTTTTATAATTCAACTATTAATCCTCTTCTATCAATTCCACTTTTTCTCCCTAGCTTTCGAGCTCTTACTAGCCCCCCTAGTGGTTTTATGAGCATAATTTGTGATATTTAAGGTTTCTGACACAACCAAACTATTTTTGACTACCCATTTTCATGTATGACCTAGTCCAAAAGTTGCATCTTGGAGTAGAAAACCCATTTCCTTATTGATGTGACCTTAACAATTTTAAGTCTTGCATTGTTATAGTCCACTAAAGGCCCAAATTGTCATGGATAACTTCAAATTTTAGTTCCTTTGATCATGATTCCTCTTGATTATGTTTTTATTCTTAGTAAATTTTATTTCTATAAGTTTTTATGGTTTCATTCAATGTTTAAGGCCTTCAAATCAAATAATGAGTTCAAACCCTAGGTAGGGTTTCTGAAACCAGAGTGACATCAAAATGTGATAAAAAACAAAGAAATGATTTTCATTACTTGATAATTCATCTGAAGGTCTATCTTGACCCTTTGTACACTCCTCCTTTACCAGGAAAACCTGAAAACTATGTATAACCTCCTTTTACACGGTTTCCTCATGTCATGTAGATGTTAGAGCATGTTTTTGCAAGAAACCATCGTACAAGTTTTTCTTTCATGCATGGAAATGTTTGAAAATATTCACAACATAGTTGACACACTCTTGAATGTGATTCACAACCCTTGAATTATTCTAACACACACATACAACTTTCAAGGGAAGCAAACATCACTCACATTCACGGTTTAGTCTTATTGAGCATTTCTATCCATGCAATGAGATGAAACAAGGGATTCAACCTTCACAATCATGAAATATCACTTCATCAAACTATCCACCACATGATTAATAATAAAATAACTTCACTTCAAGACCAAAGTTTCAAATTTATCAATAAATTCTTACAAAGACACAAATATCTCCGCTTATAACATATCTATGCATTAGCTTCAAATGCAAGGAAAACTAGGCATTTATAATTCCAAACCTTCATCAATATCGTGAAAGAGCTTCAAACAATCTCACCATGCACTCATAAGGAGAATTATTTAGTTCTTACACCTCAAACTTAGGAGCATTAATTACAAAGAAAAGATATCTATAAAAGGAAACAAAGTTATATATATATATATAAAACTATATTTAGCTTACAAAATTCTTCTTTTCTCCACCAATCCTTGAGGATTCATCCCTCTACTCTCTCTCTTACCTTCCTCAGAAGGTTTCTTCCTCACTAACTCCTACCCGTTCGAGTTTCATCTCCTTATACCTTGTTGTAAAACCCTAACTTTCTATGACTCTTCACATGCCCATTAACTCAAAGGAGGAATTTTACATCTTTTAAACATTTATGAACTCTAACTCACTCTTAGGACTCATTTTTACATGTTTAGATTCTCACACCACTCTTACTAACCCCTAAGACTCTTCCACTCGTGTTAACAAACCCAATTCCTCATTACAAGTTTTTAAATTTTTGAATTTATAAAAAGGAGGGAAAGTACAATATTTCTAATTTTGAATGATTGACCCCAAATGGATCTTTCTCTTTCCTTAAACATACCCTAAAACACCTAACCCACCATCAAAAACCATGAAGAAGGACATTTTTTTCATTCTTGATGTTCATTTTATGATGCCCTTGCATTAAAAGGCCTCACGAGACACCTTTTGGAAAAGTGTTGAAAAGTTTCAAAGTAAAGAAATACTAAGGCAAGAGACTCCAAAGCCAAAATAACATAAGATGTTAACACATTTCAAGATATTGGCGGATGTGATATAATCCTAGTAGGATTTCCAAGGAAGGCTTGAGAAATCATGGGTTTTCCTGAAATTACAATAAATGATGACACTTGTCTAATGGATCAACGGTCAAGGTTTAATCCTAGGAAGGATTAGGGAAATGGGTCCAAATTTCATAACTCAATAATTTTTGTTGGTTAATTAATGAATGCATATAATGCACTTCATACCATGATAGTAAAATAGACAAATGAAATCAACATGAGGAAAATTGAAATTCAAGCAATATATTTTTTAAAATTAGAAAAGTTAGGTAAGATCCGCCTTTACATCTCTATCCATTTTAGAGATTTTTCCATTTTTTCCATTGTCATAATAGCCATTTTTTAAAGATTCACCATCCCAATGAATCTTACTTCAGTGATATTTTCCATCCTTTTGATGCAGGAGCATCCTCCCTGATATGGAAATAGGGATTTTAGCATCAATTTTAGTATGAAATCTTGTGCGTTATTTATAAGGTCCTAGGGAGTCGTTTATTAGGGTTTGTGTGTGTGGTCCTTTACAAATTCAAACTCCGGGCTTTCCTCAAAACTGTGGATTTGAATTTGAAGGCTAATATTGGTAAGGGCTAAAGGTTATAAGGTGTTTGTAGGTATTTTACGGGATTTAAGTCATAAAATAAGACCTAGAAGAGAAGGGTCTATAGGTCATAGTGAGTGTGTTGAGAAGTCTAACTCTTGGAGTCCTAGTTAACCATAGTGTTGTCTTAAGGGTTATCCATAATTCTAGGGAAGTTGAAACGTCACAAGACCAAGGAAGTTGAAGAGTCACAATTTGAATGGAAATTGTCTTGTAAGAAGGATAAATATAATTTTGTAACCGAGGAGTGGCCATCATTTGAATGGTCCAAGGAATGAAATTTGGAGCTCCAAGGGATTTGGCAATATAGCTTTGTTGTTAAAGTTTGAATGATTTTTGTCTGTGTTTTTGCATGTAAACTATGTATAAGCTTGGGAAATCAATTTAGTATTTTGCATTCATGTGAGAAGGAAATTTATTACACTAGTAAGATCTTACATCCAATGCTTCATGACTAGTAAGATGTTCTTGCTTTGTTAATGAGGTAGATGATTGGACAATGAAGAATATATGCAACAAATTGTATATAAGTTTTATGCATTTAATGACCATGTTTGAGAGGTTTTTTTATCAAGGAAGGAGGAGATGGTTTCAAGGATAGTGAGATAGAGAAGTGTAGACTTCACATGAGTCTTGCATGAAGGATATATGGATAAAATTGTGTGAAAACCTTAACTATGAAGCTACCACCTGCCTACCTAAGGCATAAAGTACGAGGACCGAGAATGAATTATGAGAAGTCGGAGGGGAAAGAGTCTAACTGGTAAGTTTAAACTTTTGAGACTGATGATATAGACCTTTATAAGAAAGGCGTACCTTTGAAAATTGTTTGAAATTTCTTCTTTAGCAAAAGTGAAATATAAGAACTATATTGTGTGATAAAAACACCATTAATTAATCTAAAAACTTAGATAATATACAAAAGAATTACAAATATTCAACAAACTCAAAACCCCAAAAAATATTATTATTACTACTCAATATTATCTGTTAAAAATGAATTCATTATATAGGAGTGGAGGAATAAAAATCTCTCAACAAATTTTGTTCCTCATGAAACCAATTCTCCCGAATGGTTTCAACAATAAACAAACTCCATAATAAAAAATAATAATTTTTTATTATTCTAACTTACTAACCACCCACTTTTCACCCTATTTACTTTCATCATTAACATTTACATATTATAATGCATAAATATAAAACCATATGATAAGCACTAAACCATAGAATTCCTAACATTCCCCCTTAGTGCGATCATGGGGAAAACACGCCTATGTACTACAACTGCCGCTTCCATACTGCTCATAATCTGGATGGTTTCTAGGAAAATAAAAATAACCTCTGAATGGTTTTCCAAAAAACCACACTAAATATAGTTTTCCCAGTGGATTACTAACAACCACAACTATAGATAGTTTTTCCAGTGGATTACTAACAACCACAACTATAGATGGTTTTCTAGTGGATCCAACAACCACAATATCATGATGTTGCAGTACATTGCTTGGATCTCATCATTTTTTCTCTTTAGGAGATTACATATCAGAATCCATGATAGTGCATATTATTCACCCACAAAAAAATGAAACAATGTGTCATTTCCCCACAATGTGAAGTTTCCATAACACAACACAAAGAAATCTGAAATCAACACACCATGCTTTGAAAACAAAAAAAGAAACACACACATGTCACCAAACCAATGATGCAGCCTGTTGTAGGTGACTGGAAAGAGGACTATGTTTTTCCTCCATCCTTTGTTGCCTCCATCCTCCAATCAGTGATTATTTAGAAGAGGATATCATCAAACACATATCTGCATTCCTCTTGTGCGGGTTCATCTTCTCCTGATGAGTCTTCATTAGTGGCTACATTGGCTTCATCTGTAAGCTTCCCACTGAGTAGATATTTGGATTTTACCTTGCATAATCTGGTAGTATGTCCTTTTTCTTACAATAGAAACATTCCAATTCACTTTCCTTTTTAGTAAAGTTCCTATGTTTCCTTTTTGTATACATGGATTTTTCTTCTTCTACATCTTCTTTAGTTCTCTTCTCTTCAGATAGGAGAGCTGAAATCATGTCTTCAAGAGTTTTAGAAGGCATCATCCAAGAGTAAAAACTACATTGCTATATTTGGGAGGATTTTGCATCCTCATCATCAACAAGAGCATTAACTTCTGCTAATTGTCTAGTGAGTGATCTGAAATCATTAATGTGACTAGACATGGTGACCCCGTCATCCATTTTGAATCTAAACAATTGAAGTTTTAAGGAAAAATTTGCATTGACAACTTTTGTACCAAATAACTTACTTATATTGTCCCACATTTCCTTTGATGGTTTATCAAGTTCAACATAGTGCAATTCGGAATCTGAAATAGCTAAGCCAATAATTGATTTTACTTTATCATCCCTTGTTGTCTTTATCTGGATCTGATGTTTTTTTTCTTACCCATTTACAATCCTCCATAAATTCTTATTCATAAGTTGCATATGAATTTTCACTTTCCATGTGTGAAAATTGACACCATTGAACTTATCTACTAGTACTATAGATGTATCCATTGATCAACAAAAAACAACAAATAAAAACAAGTGCTCATTGTTTTGATGATAACTTGAGAACCAGAGATCCGTTTTACAAACCGTAAAATGCCTCGGAAATATGGTTTCAAGATATTTCCAGTGGTGTAGAGAACCAATGGTGATTTCTAAGGAATCATTAGAAATTAAAGGTAAGTGCACCAAGTTGGGGGGCCAAAAGGGGGTCTTAAGTGGACGTATTTTTCAAAAAAAAAAACTTCAACTTGTACAATTTTTTTGAAATAGTTACACTCAAAATTGGAAGATGGTGTAGAAATATGAATCATAGAATTTTGAGTCTAGTTTCTAAGCTAATAAATTTTATTGAAAACAGATATTTTAAGTGGGTCAAAAACTAAAATACCAATAGATGCTCCTATTTTTGTTAAAAAACATAATAGAGTGACTTTCGTGCTCCCCACCATTTTTTGAGCACCATTTAGTATTTTTGAAAACCCTTTGGTAGAAAGATAGCTAGGAGCATCTAGTTTGGGCTCCATTTTAAAAGATTTGTTTAGCGAATATTGTTTTATTTATGATTTTCTAGTACATAAATTTTATGTTTTGAAAAATAACGAGCTCAGACCTGTCCCCCTAACTACCTCAAAAATATCAAAAATTAGATTTTTTTACTATGTATATAATTATGCCTAGTTTGGGCTAGTATAATTTTTTTAAATTTCGATCACCCAAAAAAAAGATACACCATGAAAGATAGACATATTTACACTTCAAAAAATAGCTATAAAAAGGCATAATTAGAAAATAAATAATACGGAAACCTTATATTAGTCAAAAAAATTGAAAAATTATATTTTTAGAAAGAAGAGACTCTGCTCTACGTCGTGGTATAATTTTTTAAAAATGGATCAATTTTTTTATTTTGATTTATCATAGATGAAGTGGCATTTTTACATTTTCTTGTAAAAACATGTTGTTTGTTGTGTTTGTGCAAGTCCATGCCTCAGGCTTGGGGATCCAAACCGGATCCCAAGCCTTGAGGCATGGCTTGGGAAAAGAGAAAATGCAAAACGTGTATGCGTTACATAACACGTACGCGTTACGTAGTATAAACATTATGTATGCTTTTGACATGCTTCTATTTACATAAATAAATGTTTAAGTATAAGTTTTTGGTTTATGTATGATTTTGACATGCTTCTATTTATAAATAAATAACAATAAATGAAAAAATTATACTTAAATTTATTTATATAAATATAAGAAATTAGGGTCACTCTGCACCTTATGGAATTAGTCTCACAGACTCCATTAGTCATGGTTTAGGAGATAATTTTTAAAGTATGATCTGGTTTAGTATATAGGTATTTTTTAGAATTTCAAAGATTCAACCTAAATATTTTAGCGTTTAAATTCTACAATCAAAACCCTAAACCATATACCATAAACACTAAACACTAAATCTGTAAACCTTGAGCCCTAAACCCTAAACCCTAAACCATGAACCATGAGCCCTAAATGATAAACCCTAAACCTTGAACCATAAAAAACTAAATCCTAAACCCTAAACACTGACGACCCTAAACCCTAAACCTTAAACCCTAAACCCTAAACCCTAAGCATTGAACCCTACACCCTTATCCCTAAGTCCTAAAATCTAAACCCTAAACCCTAGACCATACCCTAAACCCTAAGCCCTAAGCCCTAAACCCCCTAAACCTAAAACCTAAACCTAAACCCTAAACCTTAATCCCTAAATATTAAATCCTAAACCCTAAACCTTGAACCATAAATTGTAAAATCTTAACCATAAACCATAAACCATAAACCCTTATCCCTAAACACTAAATCCGTAACTTGAAACCCTAAACCCTAAACCACAACCCTAAACCTTAAACCCTAAATCCTTAACCTCGATCCATAAACACTAAACCCTAAACCCTAAACCTAAAACCATAAACACCCTAAACCCTAAACCCTAAACCTTAAACCCTGAACCATGAGCCCTAAACCCTAAACCCCAAACCATATTTCATCAATATTTCCTAGTCTTGTGCCTAGAACCATCATTGAGTTTGCTTATAGAACTACCTTGTTTATGAGAGGTGGGACAAGTAACTAAATGGATATGACATCTACCTTGTGCCTTGTAATGCATATATTACACATCTCTTCCAAACTTGTTTCTCCCCACATATACTTGTGCTCTTGAATGTAAATTTATTCACACTTTGAAATTTTTTTCACATTTCTCATATTTCCATGTATGGTGTTATGCAAGCCAGGATGACCCATTGATATTGGAAAAAATAACCATCACAACAAAAAAATTAATCTTAAAGGAAACAAAATAAACATAGAGAATATATCAATGCAGAGGTGTAGGATCATAATTGAATTTCCTATAGTATCCTCTCCTCCGAAGAAAGATAAAGTTCAAGTGTTCTATTGGAATGGATAGTAAATTTGACAGAACTTCTTGAAGTGTTCAAAATAAGCATAGAAATAGGGGAATGACTAAGAACACTAAGGGGTTATCAATCACCTAGTAAATCTTTCTTGTTTAGTTCTAAATGGGAGTTACCTGGCCTACGACTTAGTGACCTTCCATTCATTGATAATTCCTTATATGATAAACCCATGGATGTTTTCAAAATCCCCTAAACAAAAAGATAGGGGTAGTCATCAATCCTAGTGAAGGGTGTGATGTGATTTCCAAGCAACTTGAAATTCATATAGATTTAGAGGTCATAACATGAATTTACAAATATCTCTATCATTATAAATGGAAGCCAAGTAATAGTGTCTCCCTATACATCCAAGGATTGAGGACTACTGGGGTCTTTGGAAGGATTGGACAGTTAGGAATATGACATTTCCCTCCTTCAAAATATCAACAGATGAAAAACATCAAATTTTGATGACTCTCTTTGAATGTTTTGCCTACAAATTCGATGAACCCTAAACTCTGTGACCTAAACCCTTAACCCTCAACCATGAGACCTAAACCTTAACCCTCAACCATGAGACCTAAACCCTAAACTATAAACCCTAAACCCTAAAACCAAAATAATAAATCCTAAACCCTAAACACTAAATACTAAACCCTAAAACCTAAACCCTAAACCCATAACCCTAAACCCTTGACCCTAGACCCTAAACCCTGAGCCCTAAGCCCTAAACCCTAAATACTAAATCTAGAGCCCCAAGCTCTAACCCCCAAACCTTAAACCAATAACTTTGAACCCCGAACCTTAAGCCATAAACCATGAACCATGAACCCTAAACCCTAATCCCTAAACCATAAACCCTAAACCTTAAGCCTTGAACCCTACACCCTAATCCTTGAGCCCTAAACCCTAAACCTTAAACCCTGAGCCCTAAACCCTAAATCTAGAGCCCTAATCTCTAACCCCTAAACCTTAAACCTGTAACTAACCCCTAAACCTTAAACCTATAACTTTGAACCCCGAACCCTGAGTCATAAACCTTAAACCATGCACCCTAACCCCTAAACCCTAAACCCTGAGCCTTGAGCCCTAAATCATAAACCCTAAACCTTAAGGCCTAAATGTTAAATCCTAAAGGTCCCTAAACCCTAAACCCTGACCCCTAAACCCTAAACTCTAAACCCCAAGCACTAAATCCTAAACCCTAAACCCTAAGCCCTAAACCCTAAACCCTAAACCCTAAAACCTAAACCCTAAACCTCGAGCCTTAAACCCTAAAAACCATAAACCATGACCTTTAAACCTTTATCCCTAACCCATAAACCCTAAACCCTAAACCCTAAACCCTTAACCCTAGACCTTAAACCCCTAAGCCCTAAACACTAAACCCTATACCATAAACTCTAATCTCTAAACCCTAAATCATAAACCCTAAACTCTAAACCCTAAAACCTAAACCACTGACCCCTAAACCATAAAACTTTATCCCTAAACCCTAAACCCTAAGCCATGAACCCTAGGCCCTAAGCCATAATCCCTAAACCAAAACCCTAAACCTTGAACCCTTAAACATAAACCCTCAACCCTAAACCCTAAAAATTAAACTCCCAAACCTAAACCCTTAACCCTCAACTCTCAACCCTAAACCCTAAACCCTGAACCCTTTTCCCTAAGCCATGAACCCTAACCTTTATACCTTAAACCCTAACTCCTAAACCCTAAACCAAAACCGTAAACCGTAAACCTAAACCTAAACCTTAAACCCTAGCTCCTAAACCCTAAACCCAAACCCTAATCCTCAACCCTAAACATTAAACCAAACGAAACCCTAAACGCTAAACCCTAAACCCTAAAATCTAAGACCTAAATCCTAAACCATAAACCCTAAAACCTAAACCCTGTACCCCTAAACCCTAAACCTTGAGCCTTAAACCCTAAACCCTAAGCCTTGAACCCTAGGCCCTAAGCCCTAAGCCATAAGCCCTAAGCCAAAACTTAAAACCTTGAACCCTCAAACATAAACCCTCAACCCTAAACCTCAACCCTCGAATCTCAACTCTTAACCCTAAACCACAACCTTGATCCCTAAACCCTAAACCCCGACCTTGAGCCATAAACCCTAAATCCTTAACCTTGACCCCTAAACCCTAAACCTTGAACCTTGAGCCCTAAATCCTAAACCCTCAACCCTTAACCCTTAACCATAAACCCTACACTCTAAACCATAAACCATAAACCATGAACCACTAAGCCCCGAGCCCTAAATCCTAAAACCTAAAATCTGAACTATGAGCCTTAAACACTAAACCTTAAACCCTAAACTCTAAACCTTGAGTCCTAAACACTTAGCCATAAACCCTAAACCCTAAATCATAAACCCTCACCCAAAGGCAAGTCCTAAAAATTTCATTCAAAATGTTTCAGTGTGTAGGGAATAGTGTTTAAGGTGATCGATCGACACATTTAGTTTTGATGAGAGACTACTTCCTTTGAAGGCCTAAAAGGCATTTTGGCCATTTTGTAGTTAATTAAACACCCTTGAACAAGCTAAAATGATCTAGTCATGTCATCGAGTTATCAAGGACCATTATTTGTGAAGTATTAAGGCATCTTTTTCTCCATAAGAGACATATGAACAAAAGCATGTATGAGAATCATGAATTTGATTCCATGAAAGGATGCTTTTAGAGCTAGGAAATTTGAGGGGATGATATTAATATGGAGCACCATGTTTCTTAGAATGAGTAATCATCGAGTTCACTTGATGCAATTCACTTGGTACTATTCGTAACAACTCATTCAACACCTAGAAGTGTTATCACACCTTAAGGAGGAGGCACATTACAATCACCTCATTTTGTCCATAGGAAAAGAATCCCATTCAGGGAACAATTCTCTATCTACAAAGTGAGGATCTCTTTTTAATAAGAAGTAGACAAACATCATAGAGTTAATTCATAGTCACTAAAGTGAATTATGGACCAAATTTAAAATTTGGTACCAATTCAACCAGTGGTAGGGACAAAATCTATTTTAGAAGGTCAAAAACCTAAAAATGACTATATGATTTCCCAAAACAAAGACCGACTACAATATATATGCCTGAAAGTTTTAGGTCATTTGCTTTGAAATCCTAAAAATGAGTAAGTATCTTGACCATATTAGATTTTGAAAAACTATCTTTTAGATTATAATTGTTGGAGCTACAAGACCACTTCCATAAGGTGCGAGTGACCCTAATTTCTTATATTTTCTAAAATAAATTTAAAGTATAAGATTTATTATACTTAAATCTTAAACTTAAACATTTAAGTATAATAAATCTTATACTTAAACATTTATTTTTTTTGAAATGCGTACGCGTTATAGGTTTGGTGATTACCGAGCCAAACAAATTAAAACATGAGTGCGTTTCATCTGTTTTGAGGTTTTGTCTACTTTTTGGCCCCCTACTTCATGCACTTACCCTTAAGATAAATCTTTGGAAATTTTCCTAATCACTTGCGATTGCAGTTGCGGTCCAAAATCATTGGTTATTCTGTGCGAAGAATCAAGAAAACTTCGATGATTCCTATGCACAAAAATTGCTTCCAATAGCTCCTCAAATGTTCATTCTGATACCAAGTGAAATATAAGCTCTATAATGTGTAATTAAAACACTAGTAATTTATCTACAAACTCAGATAATATACACATGAATTACAGAGATTTAACAAACTCAAAACCCCACAAAAATATTATTATTACTACACAATACAACTGCTCAATCTTCTCTGTTACAAATGAATCCATTATATAGGAGTGGAGGAATAACAAATATCTCAAAAATTATATTCCTCATGAAACCAATTCTCCCGAATGGTTTCAATAATAAACAAACTCCATAATAAAACAATACTAATTGTTTTATTATTCTAACTTACTAACCACCCACTTTTCACCCTATTTAATTTCACCATTAACATTTACATATTACAATGCATAAATATAAAACCATATGATAAAAACTAAACCAGAAAATTACTAACAAAAATTTGTGGTCTCGGGCTAGTATAAATCTGTTAAAACCCTAAACCATGGCATCGATAAAAGAAAATCCAATATCTCAAAAAATTGAATAATGAAAAATTATAAAATTTGGAAGAAAGGACATCTTTGAGGTCAGCAATAAGAATAAAAATAATTATAGTAAAACACTTCATGGTTCAAGAGATATTAATGAAATTTTCCTGTCACAGTCGTAGGGGATTAAGGAAAGCAGAGACATTATAAGAGAAACCCACCTTTCATTAACTTTCAAACCTTGAGACTTCTAATACAACAAAATAAGGGAAATGGGTGATGAAAAATCATAGGGATTGGTATTTAAGGTGGTTGTATGATTAGATAGACTTGACGAGTGTGCTGAAAAGGACTATTGGTCCAAGAGAGGGAACTATTGATCAACCAGGGATGTTTGGTAAAGTAAGTACTCTAACCTATAACCTTGAAGGGGATGAGTAACACCTTTGGAAGGTTAACAAACATACATAGTTTTGATTTAGAGTCTTGAACCCTTGAGAATTATATTCAAACAAGAAGGATTGTGTAAATTTGAACTATATGAGACTATGATGGAGTATAGTCGGAGAAAGTGAGGTTGCTTGGTAAAGAGCCAACTTTGAGGATGCACATGGCCATGAAGAAGTTGACAACATAGAGTATGGGTTAAGGGATGGAAGGACATGCTTGGAGGAATCAAAAGGAATCACATTAGAATATTTATCACTCAAGAGATAACTAGGGAAGACTAAAATCAAGGTAAGAACATTGATATTTAAACTTATTGATGCTCATTTTCCGAATGATGCCATATCATTTACTAGAGAGTTTGAACAATCCCTTAGTTAGTAAGGTGTAGGTGAGGAATTGAGATCAAAAGTTGAGCAAGTAAATACAAGAAAATATTTGTTTAAGTGGGATGGAGGCTGAGATAAAGAAGATTTGAATCAAATGACCTATTAAATTTGTGCTCATATAGAAATTTTCCATTCTAAATAACAAAACTAACACCTAGTAGCTTCTAAGAAATCAATCAAACCCTAAGAACCATCAAGATAAAATCTTATGAGAAACAACTTCTTGAATGCATGAACAATCTCAAATCAAAATACTAAGTTATTTCTTACTCTCTAGATTTCTAATCTAACAAATGGACCTATTTAGATCACTTTTAGCAATAAAAAGGGAGTGGTTTCCTCAAGATTTGAAGATGGAATATCACCAAAACATGGCTACAAGGCCATTTTGGATCTTCCCATGCTCTTTTACTTGAGAGAATGGATGCAAGATGGAGATGATATTTCCTTTAATGGAGAATGGCTCGAGATCAAAATGCCTATATGTTATCCAGGAAAATAAGGTGTAAGAAGAAAGGTAGGGGGTTATTATATAGCTTTCCTGAATTGGTAAGGCTAGAAAATTGATGAATGTGGATAAAAAAGAGGAAATACAAATGCCATGTATGTTTAATAAATTTGTGCACTTTGTGGGAGTTGAAAGGGGTTTAATTAATGAGTGAAATGTAATTAGTTAACGATGATAAAGGGACAATGGTGGTTTATGTGGCGAAGTGTTGTTAATTTATGGGAAAGATGATAGTTAGTGAATTTTTTGGCCAGTTTGGGTTTGTGTTATCATTAATTTCAACCCTCATTGCTGGAAAAGGGTGTCATGGTGTCATGTGTGTCTCCTATGATGTCATTCAAGTATCAAGCATATTGGTTGTCAAGTTTAGTGATGTCTTATGGTGTCTGGAGCATGGTTGAGTATGCCTAGTCATGGTTTGAGTCTTCCCAAGTTATTTGGAGTGTGTCATGAGGTCATACATGGTCCATATGATGTGTCATGAGTATACATGGGTCTTCATTGAGTCAACATGGTCAGATCATGGTTGAGTTAGTTCATTCCAGGCATGTTTCTAGCCCTGGAGCATCCAAAATGAGGTTTTCAGCATGAGATTTGGACCATATATTTCTTGTTAGAGCATGGTTTTAGCATATTGGTAGTTTAAATGAGGTGCATGGTGAGTTTTAGGTCATAATTCAATGGTTTTATGTGTTTACTAGGTCCTTTGGAAGATATAGGTGAGAAACAAACAAGTTTACACAAGTAAGTCATTGTGGCTGGAGAGTTTGAGAGCTATATGAGATATATGGTGAAAATGGAAAGTTATAGAAGGTTGTCATGGTGCTTCGTGAAAAAATTAAGGTGATTCTAAAGAATATTTTTAAGTTATGCAAGTTTTGGTGAAATCGGGTAAGTTGCATTGTGTTTTTATAGCAAAAGTTGACCTTTTGATACTCATTGTGAATTGTATGATTTGCATGGGGACCTGATATCTTAGGTGTATATTATATGGTCAGTTATGAATATTTTTTTAAAAAAATAGGTGGTTTTATCGTCGTGTTTTCATGAACAATCATTAAGAAGCTAAGTTGGTTTGAAACCTTAGCTAAACTCTAGCTAGGAGCAGTTTATAGAAAAGTTAATGTAGCTGCCAAGTTTTGATTGTTTCATTAAAAGTGATGATTAAATATTGTATAGGAATATTCCAAATTTATATAAAGGTAGGATAGAGCATGTGGGCCCCACCTAAAAATGGAAGTTTATGAAGAGTGTTTATTTAAGGAAACATTTTCCAAAGAAGGTGATGGTTAAATTGGAATTGTGTGATTTATGTGATTTTTTCTTGATGTACATGGAGGTTTTAGGATAAATTCATGTAGGCACATGGTCATTTGAGGTCCATACAGGTAATTGGTCAAAGGGAATTCTTGGGGTCTCAAATAGCAGATCTTGATAAAATGGTCATAACATGAGCTACAGGTGGAGTTTAAAGATGATTAAAGTTGTTTTGGAAATTAGATTAAGATATATTTCCATTGATATATCGATTTAATCATTATGAGGTCATTTGTAAGGGTTTCCAGGTTAATTTGTGAGCAATACTATTTTTGGCAGCTCAAGACAACATCTATGTTTGTGAAAGTTTGATGTTATTGGAAGCATGAGATGGATTGGGTGATGATACATGTCACATAAAAAGTGAAGAGGCATGAATTTAACATCTAATGAATCAATTTGGAGATCTTGAATGCATGTAGAAATGTTTTTATGAGTTAACCTTTGAAATAACTCTTTTGGTAGTCGTGATCAGTAAAGACAAAAAAGTAGTTGTGGATTGAAAAGAATTAATGAATGTTTAAAAGATTATAAATTTCTTAGAAGTGTTCTAAAGGTTATTTAATTTCTTTTGAGTGGTCACATGGATAGTTTTAGTTGAGTAGAATTGATTTGGTGATCAGATGAAGTTTCCAGGGTGTTGAAGGGTGCAAGAAACATCTGTTTTGAGAATTATAAAGGAAACTGGGCCCATTAAATGAAATAATATGATTGGTTAACAAAAATTGTGACCATGGTTAATGTTTAAATTATGTATTACTCATGTTTTATGAATATGGGAGCTTTAATAAGCATGGTTTTGAAATGAGGAGAATTTTGGCATCCCAATGCATGTGTTTTAGTGATTTTGGATCATGAAATGAAGGGTTTTTGCTAGGACAACCTACTTGGGTCACTTGTAGATGTTGTGAAAAATATATGGGATTTTTTTAACTATGCATGGGTTGAATGTATCATGAGGGACCGAAATCCTTTGGGTAAGAAAGATGAAAATGTTATAAAAGTGAAGTTTAAGCTCATTTTGTGAGTTAGTCTTGCATGGGGGAGAAGTGTGACCCATAGGTGTGTGTAATAGGTATGGATGCATGTTTTGAAGGATGAGAAGGTGCATGACAGGTTGAATATTTTTGAATACATGTTTGCAATATTTTAGAGGCAAGACAAGTCCATGAAGACCTAGAGAGAGCAAGTTGAAGAAGGTGTGCTTGAGAGAGAGTTTGAAGGAATTTGGAGCTGAACTTTGGGATCACTATCAGCTGTGGTATCAACATATTTTCAATGGTCATACTTCTGAAAATATATTATGATGATTCATATTCATAGGAGTCTCTTGTTGTGAGTCATATCAACAAGGGTTTAGGGGTTGGTGTTCCTTATGGGGTTGGTGCCTCACTAAAGAAATCTCTTGTGATGCATAATATTCACTTGAGTCCTTTGTTGTGCATAATATAAAAAAAAAAAATAGGGGTTAGTGCTCCTTATGGGGTTGGTGCCTCACTAAAAAAATCTTGTAGGATGTGTAATATTCTTGCAAGTCCTTGCTTTGAGTAATATAAGCAATGGTTTCAATGGATTTTCTTCCCCTTGAGGGTTTCCCACTTATATTTGGTGTCTTTTTTTCTCTCTCTTGATTATTACACATGTGATTTTTTATTGCACACATAATACGTTTGTATGTTTTACAAATATAGAAGGATTAAGTTGAATGATGAATGTAAGAAATGGAAAATGAAGTTGTAATTGTTGTATGCCTGATTCACCCCCCTCTCAGTCACTTTACTTCCAAAACAAATTAGGTATTAAAATTTCTTGACCGAATTCTAGGTGTCTAAAGTTTCCCCTCTTTGGGGTGGCACACGCAATGCCCCTTCAAAGATAGTAGAAAAGTGTGAACAAGTGAGTTTTGAAGGGATAAAAGAAAAATTAGTATAGTGATAGATGCCCCCTTGAGTTTCGATAGGGTGATGAAAGAGGTCGATCGATGATCGAAAAGATGAAGATAAAATACCGAAGTGGGGGAAAATTCGATTGCAATGGGATATAGATGACGATATACCAAATATCGATATGGAGTATAGGTGCGAGTCTCGATCCCTGCATAATACCAATACAAACTCTTGTGTTGAAATTTTTTGTGTGGGTATCGTTGTGAAGCGCAAGAAATTATTTTCTTAATAGATCTATTGGAAATCATTTTTAGTAGGTGATCCCTATTGCCCCAAGTGAGTTGGAAGAATAGTGTTAATAGAAGAGAATGATATGGAAGAAAAGGAAGATGAAGGGGATGGAAATAGCTTGCATCTAGCTGATGTAAAAACCACATTATGTCATCATATTGCAAGTGATCTACATCATCAGTCCTTATTAAAATATATACGCATACAACAAAAGTGTATAATGACATGAAAAGCCATAATACAAACATTTGTTCATTGCTAAAGCACTAACTCAATAAAACATACTTAATGCGATGCAATACAAGAAAGAAAATAAGATAACTTGACAGGAATCAAGTACCGACACACATACTCAAACAAACAATGTTCAAGACAATTGTACAAATGTTTTTGTTATCAAGCTTTGATTTCGACTTGTGTGAATTAATGAAAAGGGTTAAGAATGACACCCCAAGCAAGGATACATGTGAGGTGAATAAGTGAAGGACGTAGAATTATAGTGAAAAGAAATTGTGCCCTAGGAGACTACCCCAAGCAACACGTTCATGCAAAGGAAAATAGAGGTAATGAGCAAACCAACTTTTGTTGATGGAGGGTATATCCAAATGATCTACGAGTTGCGCACACAAGAACATGCGAGATTAAAAAAAGATGTTTTTTAAGAATTTTTTTATGTTTCGACTACAATTCTTTTGACACAAATTTTAGTTGTATGCATGTTGTTTACCAATTTTTGAAAAAAATATATTTTTATATTTTTTAGATTTTTAAATAATTTTACCATGTTTTTGGATTTTTGCCAATTTTTATATTTTTGATTTATTTTGAATTTTTAGGATTTTTAGGATTTTTGAGAAGAATTATAGTAGAGATGATTTCTTGGAAACACAAAATATTCCCAGGATGAAGACATGGGTGCGAGGTAGTGAAAAATGCCCTAGCATAGCGAAAAAAAGATTAGTTAATAAAAATAATCATTGCGGCGGGTGGTAGAAGACAATAGAATGA
Source organism: Taxus wallichiana var. yunnanensis (assembly GCA_018340775.1). Classification (NCBI taxonomy): domain Eukaryota; kingdom Viridiplantae; phylum Streptophyta; class Pinopsida; order Cupressales; family Taxaceae; genus Taxus; species Taxus wallichiana. The sequence goes on along the minus strand of CM031239.1, from coordinate 598,943,900 downwards.
TCATGAAGGTCACATTGCGTCCCACAACCTTCGCGATGAGTAAAAATCACCTCCGGGGAGGGGGGAACAACCTATATATACCAAGCCATGGGGGTAAATCATCATGACTCATTATTTGATACCAAACTCTATCAGTTTTATTATTGGATTTTCTCTGATGTGTGGGAGAGATGACTCGAGTTCAAGTCTCGATGAGATGTGCAGACATCATTTGAGATTACATGCGGCATCCTAGCGATGGAATCGAGTATGTGAATTGAAAACTTGGCCTTGTGAGATCATTTATTACATTTATTAGGGGTAGGCAATCACACGATAATGTATGTGTGACCCTTGGGGTGCACATGTGTTGTTAGTGGTGTGCATGCATGGATGGGCCGTGCATGCACTTTGGGGTACAATCACACTAGGTTAGATGGTAGACAGGGACATGGGTGCACATGCACTAAATGGGGCACGTATGCACCGCTAAGGTTACACATACACAAAAAGAGGCATGCACACGTTATGAAAGGGGCACATATACCTAGGAAGGGGCACGCATGTACAGAAGGGACGTGCGCATGTGTAGGAAGGTTTACACATGCGATGATAGGAAAGAACTGACATTTTAAAGTAGTGTTTAGGATACCTTAGAAGAAATTAGGAAATTTTTAGAAGAATGTAGGGGTGAAATAGAAGAAAATTAGATGACCTACTTTAGAAGAAATGAAGTTATTGAGTTTTATGGTTGATCTTATAGAGTAACCTACCTGTCTTGGAGACACACGGGTGACATGCAAGATTGCACTCTTTCTAGGAGACCTACACTCGACATAAGTAAATCTACCTAAAGATGACCCTAGTTGTGACTGGACTCATGTATGTGGTGTAGATGCCACACATTACCTTGGATCACAGGCTACTAATAACCTTAGTGGAGAGATGGCACAACGAGAGTCAATGCTTTCACTTCATTACCATTGAGATGACTATCACATTAGAGGACATGTGGTGAATACTTAGAGTTCCGATCTAGGGCTGACTAGTAGAGTATGACGGAGACACTACCCACATTACATAGTGCCTTGTAGAGATGTTTGACATCCGAGACATACCTTAGAAGGGTATGGAAGTGTGGTTACACATGTGATTTCAAGATCTTCGGTTATCTCGTGTAGCAAAGTATATTTGATGGATCTTGTCAATGAAATTTTCTTCCTAACAAGACTTGTACCTCTTTTCTACTAGACTTGATTGGAGTGATTCACAAATTGATCAGTGGAGAGAGATATTTTTAGGGATAGTGTTTATTAGCACACTTATATTGGGGTTTGCATCTTGTTACTTACTGGGGTTAGAATACAGTGGGCCCAGTGGCTCTTCTACAAATAGGGGCATGGGACCATATTTCCATTAGTTGCCATGTAGGAGTTATTTGAGTTCGAGCTCCAGATGAGCTTTGGATGATGGGATGGGCAGCGATCGATGATGAAATTTGGGATCAAATGGGTGATACAAATTACTATCGACACACATTTCATAAGTTTCTATTTTGCATGGTTACATGGTGCCCTTATAGAGCCTATCAATAACATGAGGATGCTATAGAGTTGAGTGTAGCAGCAGTGGATCATTTCTTGATCAGCAGTCATGATTACATTACATAATGGTATAGGGTATATCATGTGCAATGCCAATTTTTCTAAGTGCAGGGTATCCTTGGTGATGATATGTGGTATGGTCAATGTTTTAGGGAGACATTTGACATTGGCCTCCTCACGAGACCATGTTGAGCCAAGGATAGTTTTGATAAAATGGTGCCCTAGCCACCTTTACGACACATTATTGGTCTGAGAAAGACAACAAACTATCATTCATGGTACATTTTAGTGCTCCCAAGGATATTTACGATTCCACAGGCCACCATTGATGCGGGAGTTACAACATATGCAAATGTATTATAGGGTAGAGCTCAAAATTTAGTGTAGTAGGCTATCCGAGACCACGGATAGGGACAAGGACAAGGCCGGGGGTACAGGGGTCAGATTATTGCACACAACAACAGATCTCAATTTAATAGGTTGGCCCGTAGGGCCCAATACATATGTAGATATCACAAGCACATTTATCACCACCACATGTGGCTAGTCCACCACACATTCCACCTAGGGATGGGTGGGATAGAGGAGGTGGATATTGAGGTAGAGATGTAGGTGGAGGAGTTGGAGGAGTTGGGGGTGGAGATGGAGATGGATGGGGGACACCACCACATAGCTTGTCAAGTGTGGGATGGAAAGAGACTTACAAACCACCCTCACCTCCTAGGAATATTATTAGGATTGGTGGGGATTCAGCTTGTTTTGCAGCAGTGATTACTCGGTGGGATTAGTTTCATACTTGAGAGGGATCAATTTTAGATTGAGAGATATCAGCTAGTAGTAGAGTGGATACATTTAGTTGCGAGTGGACTTAGGCTCGGGAAGATGTGGTGAGACTTAATGCAGAGCTTACTTTGTTCGAGATAGGTAGCCATGACATTAGGTTTACAAGATATATTCATTAATTTAGCCATGCCTAGCCGAGGTGGTGAGGTTGATTATTACAGGGCTTTATACCATGTGGTCATCCCGAGGCACAGTGGGCCATTCCTTTTAGTCAATTATCTCTTAGCCATCTAGATCTAGATCACACGGGACATCTCGATTAGTGAGATCTATATAGGATTCCTCAGTACAGTAGGCACCACCACCTAGGTGTGGTAGTCTAGGATAGGAGAGAGTTAGGGATGACTTGATTATTGATAATGTATTTATAGATGATGTATTTGTGATGTATGCCTTGATATGAAGGCACATTTTTGAGATGATGTATATGTATTGTTTTTGGTTATGCCTCGATATGAAGGAACATTTTTGATCCATGCCCATGATGGCATACTTTGTATCCAATGATTTTGTATAGAGACACATTGTATATGGACATTGATATTTTGACATATTTACATGTATATGATGATGTAATTTATGATGTATGATTTTATCACATGTGTTTGATTTATGAGATAACATTAAATGATATCACATTGTTTTTATGAGATGCTTATGATCATCCATGTTTTTAATTTTTGATATTTTTTGAGGGGATAGGATGCGGTCCCTATTTCCGCAATGGTTATATGGTAGGATGATAGTATCTTAACATACATATTGGATTTTTTTCTTCATGATGATGTAGCGCAATTGTTATTGATGAGATATATATGATGTATGTGATGTTATATGTGATGATATAGATGATGATGTGAGAATTAACAAAGAAGCACACACAAAAAGTTAATAAATATATGAAATTCACACATTAAAGAAATTGACAACACAACTATGTAAAAATATATATAAGCATGCAAAACACACCGAATATAAACAAGAAAGAGTGAATCTAATCTAGAAAATAATAGGTCAATATAATAAGTATGTTAAGAAAAAAACTATACAAAATGTACAAGGAAGGAATTAAATCTATACAAAAATTTACAAACAAACAAACAAGTAAGCAAAGCACTATTATGTTTTTGTGAGACAATTTTACTATACGTTTTATGTTGTTTTGGGATTTTTTGGGAACAATATTCTATTGTTTTTGTATTTATACGAGATGGTTTTCTAATGTTTTGGGATTATCAAACCATATGTGAATGTTTTTGGAATTTTTGAACATATGTGAATGTTTTACGATTTTTAAAGTTTTCTCAAGCTACGTATAGAAAAAATCGAGAAATGTGGATGCCCCCAGTGTTAGATGGGAACATATAAGGGAAATTCCACACATTATGTATAGGAAAGTGAAGATGTGAAGATTCCCCATCGTTATATGGGAATGTAAAAGGCAATCTATTCACATATTTACAAGAGGATGATCAACTAGATCAATTCTTCTAAAGGACAAGATCAAAAGGAATCACATATGTAGGAAAATAAAATATCTCTAGAAAAATAAAAAGTACCCCTAGATGTGAGATTCTTGTGAACAACGAATCCTACCAAGGCACCGAAATAGTTTTCACCAAGGGACTTGTCCAAAGTGCCACAATTGCGTGGTTTTCACATTTGGATGACCTATTTTTTCTTTACTTTTTCTTGATTTTTAATTTATTTTTTAATACTTTTTGGTTGTTTTTTATTTTTGTGCCATGCTTAAGCATAGAATCACTTGAGGTGTATGGAATTCATAGGTTCACACAACTCATATCCATTAGTATGGGCAAGTTTTTATGTTCTTGACCCATATTTTTCCACTATCACATAAGGTCCCAACCAATTAGGTTCAAACTTACCCTTCTTTTCTCTTTCTTTCACCATGTTGAATTGATTTTCCTTTAGCACCAAATCTCCTACCTCAGATTGACAAGGTATACTCCATTTTTGTATCCCCATGACACTCAATTCGATACACTTTGGTTGAGTGTGCGAGAGGCATATTTCATCTAGTAGTTTAAGCTTTGCCAATCTAGCCATGTGATAGTCTTCATATTTTTCCAGATAGTCTCTGAGAGATATTCTCAGGGAGGGAAGCTCAATTTCTAGGGGGATGATGGATTTAATTCCAAAACTAGGGAATAGGGTGTCGCACCAGTAGGAGTGCGAATGGAAGTCCTATAAGCCTAGAGGGTGGGATGGATATGCAAATTCCAATTATGACCAATCTTACTTACCATCTTTTCCATAATTCAAACAAGTGTTTTGTTAGAGGCCTCTGTTTGTCCATTACCTTGAGGGTAATAGGAGTAGACAAATTTAGGAATATTTGAAAGTGTTGGCATAGAGATTTCATAGTCTTGTTCTTGAAGGATTTTCCATTTCAGCTATAATGGAGGAAGGGATGCCATAATGGTAGATGAGATGATTCATGATGAATTTTGAGATATGTGCCCTAGTAACATACGTGAGAGGAATAACTTCCACCCATTTGGTGAAGTATTATGTGGTAGTTATGATATGGGTATGGCCATCTGAGGAGGTAGGGGTGAGCTTCCCTATGAGATCTAGTCCCCACTTAGAGAATGGCCATGGTGTTGATCAATTGCAAAGGTTGTGTTAATGCATGAATAAGGTTCATGTACTTCTAGCATAGTGCACGGTTCACGACATCTTTGGAAGCAATCGGTTTCCATGGTAGGCTAATAGTAGCCTACTCTCAATAATTTCTTCACCAAGACCATTCCATTGGTGTGGGCTCCACAAACTCCTTCGTGTACTTCCTTGATCACTTGGATTGACTCAGCTACATCTAAAAAACTTAAAAATTCCCATCATATCCACGATGATAGAGGGTGCCTCAAGAAGGGTGTAACATGATATATTTTGGATAAGGTTCCTCTTTTTTAGAGTGGGTTATATTTGGGGAAAGGTACTATTTTATAGGTATTGAAAGATATAATCATACCAAGGGGTTAGAGGAACAAAAAATTCACAATTCATGATTCTCGACATGTCATATGCAGGTTGTCACAAGTGTTCAATAAAGAATGACATGTCATTATTTTCTGGTGGGATCTATAGCATTGAACCTACTATCGACATAACATCTGTAGAGTGATTTTGTGCTCTTGGGATCTGCTCAAAATTGATACACACAAAATACTCTTTGAGAGTCTCCACTAACTTCTTATATGGGATGAGCTTCTCATCCTTGACCTTATATTCATTGTTGACCTATTTGATGATCAACTGAGTCTCCAATGACCTTAAGTTGGTGGATGTTCCATTTGATAGCTAACTTCATCCCAATGATGATTTCATATTCTGCTATATTTTTCATACATGGAAATCCAAGGTGGAAAGCCTAAGGTATAAATTCCCCTGAAGGAGTGACTAGCACCACTCTTACTCCTAACCATGGAAAGTGAATGATCCATCAAAGTGTACTTGCCACATGACAGATTCCTCATATACATTAATGATGTATATGGAAAATCTAAACGTACCGACTCTATTACAGGTAAAGGTGCCTCAGCTAGTTGGTCTGTAAGCACTTGTCCCTTAATTGACTTTTGATGCACATATTCAATATCAAACTCATTGAGTAGGATGATCCAATTAGCCATCCTACCAATAAGTGTTGGCTTTGACAACAAGTATTTTAGAGGGTCAACTTTAGATATAAGCTTGGTTTTATTGTTCAATAGGTAATGGTGAAGCTTTTGAAAGGTAAAGATGACAACCAAACAAGATTTTTCAATTTGAGGGTAGTTGAGCTCATAAGTGATCAAAGTATGAATGAGATAATATACCACTTTCTCTTTTTGACTAAGATCGTATTGAGTGAGCAGGGCACCAATAGCAAATTGGGTCATGGATATGTATAACAATAGTGGTTCACCTGGGTTGGTGGCATGAGGACTGGAGGATTTTCCAAATACTGTTTGAGTAAGGAAAAGGATTATTGTTGTTCAGGTCCCCAAAATAAATCAACATCCTTTTTAGTAGATGAGTGAAAGAATGACATTTGTCTAAGCTGCGATATGAAGCGGCGAATGGATTGGATTTTTCCTTGTAAGCTGCAACTACTTGAGGTTTTGGAAGGAGGCATTTCAGTAATTGTAGTTACCTTAGCAGGATCAACCTCAATCCCTCTTCTGGATAAAATGAAACCCAATATTTTACGTAATAATACCCCTGAAGACACATTTCTTCATATTTAGCTTGAATTTGTACTCTCTAAGACATTCAAAGATGTGTCTCAAGACCTTAGGATGATCTTCTCTCATTTTTATTTTACCTAGGATATCATCAACATAATCCTCCATGATGTCATTAAGCATGTCATGGACTATCATCACCCGTTGATATGTTGTGCGAGGCACTTTCAAGATCGAAGGGTATCATCGATAGTAGAAATTCCCCAAGGGGTTGTGAAGGTAGTCTTATACTTGGTCCTCTTCCATGATCTTAATTTGATTATAGCTAGAAAATCCATCCATGAGAGATAAAATTTCATAGCCAGTGGTTGAATTGACAATCATGTCGATGTTGGGAAGAGGGAAGTCATCTTTTGGACATGCCTTATTGATGTCTCTAAAGTCGGTACAAATTCTAATTCCTATGGGATTTTTCTATACTAGAACTATATTGGATATCCATTTTAAATAATCAATTAGTCTGATAAATCCATATGCTAAGAAGTTTTGAGCTCTTCCTTAAATAGAAGGGCCAATCGCGAATGCATTTTTATAAGCTTCTATTTGATGGGATTTGCGTCTACATGCACAATAAGGTTATGCACCACTAAATATGGATCCATGCCTAGAATATCTGCATAAGACCAAGAAAATATGTCTAGAATTCTCTGAGAAGCATTACAAAATTCTTTTGTTCCTATGTTGGAAGCAAGCTCCCAACTTGACTATCTTGGGTTATTCTTCTGTGCCAATGTTGACATCAATGGTTTCTTCTACTAACATCTTGGATGTATCCTCCATACATATAGGATTAGGAGGGAGGTTGATATATTCTTCCAAGGGCATCTCAACAAGATTTTCACCCTTGGCATGGTCACTTTTTATGTCCATATATTTTTTGATTTATTTTTCAGCCAACGCCTCAAAGAGGTTTTCACTGTGTGACTTGGAATTTTGTTTTTCCGAGGATTTTTAGAGGAAATTTTTCCCTCGATTTTTCTTAAATTTTGTTGACCATGTAACTCATCCTCCTCCCCAAAGTATGCGTAGGTATCAAGGTCAATGTAGAAACCTTTCTTATGGTCCTCGATAGGAATACTTATCATGAATACCCATGAATTATGTAATTACTTCATCATTTTCAAAGAGGTCCATAGGCACATGAAGTTATTGGTCCCAATCAATGAGAGTAGGATAAAAAAGGTCAACTTGGGGTTTAGTGGGGGTTATGGTAAAGATAACGGTGTCTAGGAATAGGTTCGTTGAGGAAAGATCCTCGTATTGGCTATGACCGAGAATTTGTTTTGGTATCTAAATAAGAAGAGTTATCTTCATGTTTAGAGGAAGTAGCATATCGATCCATGGGGTGAGATCCGTAAGGCCTAATATTGATGCCATATATTTCAATTTTAAAGTGTGGGGTTGGGATAGGCTCCCTATACCTTGTTCATTTTTACCACATCCATGTCCTTTATAGCCCATAGAGTACATCATTCTGCTTGATTTGGTGTACTGTAGAATTTGGTAGTAGGAAGGCATAGTTTCTTCAGGGACCCAAATTATGGGAGGATCCAATAATTTTTATTCTGCTAATAGGCCACTAGGCTGGAATTTCCCTATAGTTTTCTTGTTTGTGGGTTGTTTGTATTAGAAATTGGGATTTCCTCTTGTCTTGGGCGACAAGGATATATCTGAAACTAAGAGGGCCTATTTGATATCATATAATTCATAGTTGTATTCAATAATCTTCATTTCCCATGAATAAAAGGGAGAAAATATGTAGAAGCACCATGGTCACAAGAAATTAGTATATCCAAATCCACACATGAGGCAAGAGCTCTAGATTGAAGCAATATAGCAATGTCGGTAAGAGGAACATTTATAAGAACCCTTTCATGCAAATTTATTCAAGGCTCTGTAGTGAGCGAAGGGTTCTAGATCTCCTTAAATGGTGATGGTGTGTCCCTCATGATTTAGTTTAATGCATTAATGGAATTTCGACGGTGTACCTTGCATGTCATGAATCCATGGGCAGCCAAGAAGCATGTTATATGGAAGCTCCAAGTCTAGGACATGGAACTTCATGTTATGACAGGTAGGTCCTACTTCCATCAACAATTTTATGGTTCCAACCGATTCACACTCTGTATTGTCATCGTATGTTGTGATTGTGATGATGTGGGATTCTAGATCTACTTCTGTTCATCCCAATTGATTGATTATCTTCAATTTACATATGTTCAACCCATACTCATTTTCCACAAGAACTCTCTTTATCTTTCTTTAGGTGACAAATACTTTGATGTAAAGAGGTAAGTTATGTGTGTGATCTTTGTTTGAGATCTCATTATGGCTAAAGGCGATGTGTTCACTTGGTGTGATATTTTCCACCACAATTTGAAGGTGGGAAGGATCTATATCCATTGAAACTCCTGACCCCTGAAGTGTTTTGTAAAGGATGTCTTTGTGTACATTTGATATCTTGAGGAGATCTAAGATCGAGATCTTAACATTGTCTTCTCAAGTTGATCTAAAATATCATACTGACCATCCTGAGGGGTAGGTAGAGGAGGTTCTATAATTGTGAGATGAGCATGCCACATTACCATAACACAATATCTATTCTTGATTCTATTAATATTTACATGCTTGTCAAAATAATGAACACAACAAATAAGCGAGTCATATTGATTGTTGTCGCTTGGGTGTAAACATAATTAATAGATTTATAGCTCTTGGAAGAATCTCTCCTTATCCGTATTTTTCTCCATGTATTTACCATGCTTAGGAAAGTTTACTTAAATATTCCCATTTTTTGATTAGGTTTTGATGGGGCTCAAATAAATCAACCTCACTTTCTCCACTATCAATGAGGTCTTGGACAAAGTGCCTCAATTTTAGGCACTTGTTTGTTTTGTGCCCTTTGACATGATGAAACTCATAATATTCATGTTCTTTTTACCATGAAGGTTTAGGTGCATTGTCATCAAATGGTATTGTTGTGGGATACTGAACCATGTTCACTGCGTCTAGCTATTTCAAAATCATGGACAAAGAGTTTGTGAGAGGAGTGAAAACTTGAACTTTGGCTGGGGTTGAATAAGTCCTTTGGTAAGTTTTAAGGGAGGACAAATTTGAAATTCTTATATATTCTTAGAGTCTATATACTTGTATCCTATGACATTATTGATTTTGTTAAAGAATTTTGTTTATTTGTAGGTTTGTAAGGGTGGTTATCTTTTGAAAAGGGATTCAGTGGCCATTTTATGATTAACGCCTTTTTTCGATTTGGCTACCATTTTCTATGAATTCTTTAAATTTACCGACACAATGCATTTGTAGATGAAAAACAATGTCCAAATTTAGATTGGGCATAAAAATGCTAACCAAATGTTTTTTTTCGAATTGAGCAAGGGAAGTGGCTAGCTAACCCCTCGCCATCATTGTAAAAACTAGCAAATATCTCATTTAGGTATTTGTTTTTCACTACATAAGTATACCATGGCGACATCGCTTTATACATTGAATGATAAATGACACATGAATCTTTCAGCTAATTTGGCCATGTGAAGACATATCCTTAGGTATATGAAGAAACCACTCCAAAGCTTGACCCCCTAGACTCCTTGGGAATAAGCATATAAGGTAATTGTCACTATAAGCCACTTCTTGGCACACCATGTAAAAATATTTCATGTGATTGCGTGGGTCACCTTTCACTTTGTAATTTTAAAATTTTGGGTAATCAAATTTTTTAGGGAATGGTGTATGTAGCATAGCTTTATCAAAGGGGTAAGGACATAGTTCTTCGTATTGGTACTTTTTACTATGTCCGACATTGTTTTCTTGAAGGGTCATGAGTATAATTTTCATAGATTGTAACTCTTGTGTGAGGAGTTGATATTTGGTAGGGGAAGTTGACATGTATACCCTACTATGTTTTGATGTTTCATCCCCTTGATTTTCGAGTGTGAAGTTCACTATTCTTGGCCTTAGGTTTCTCTTGATGTGCATTTTTGTTCATTTCCTTTTGTACGTGATTAAGCCAAAAGAGATAATTGTGTCTTGAGGATTTGTATTTTTGTTGCATAGTGACTTCATCATTTAGAGGTTCTTCTTCATTTTCATGTGGAGGAGGTTATTCCATGTTCACATGCCCCACTCTAGTTATATGAGGTAGTGTGATAAGTGGTAATTTATAACTACCCATGTTGTTATTTTGAGGGTTTAAAGTAGAATCTTGTCCATTCCCTAAAATTTCATCCATGTTAATAAGGGGACATTGTGCCTCTTCTTCCTCATTAGCATTGTTGGTAGGTGGAACGAATTCATGTTCATTTGGCATTTTAGCACCTAATTCTACAACTCTTGCAAGTACTCTATCTTTGTTGAGAAAAATGAATTCATCCAATTGAGTGGGGTCAAATTCAAACTCCACCCATGGTGACTCTACTTCATCCCCACTATGATCAATCATGTCATCTGTTTCCTTTGCCGCAGAGAAGAGGGGTCCTAAATTGTGACCAATGAAAGGATTTGATCCTTGCTTGTTAGATGTTTCCCATGCTATTTTTTTAGATGCCATCCTTGTTAAAGGGGGCATAAAAAGGAGTGTTTTACAAAGTTTGTTGTCAAATATGATCAAGGATATAATCAAACCTAAGTGAAAACCTATAACACAATGATTGTAAAGGTCACATAAATAATGTCAACAATGTTTAAAGAATAATGTTGAGCCCCTAAGAAGGCTTTGCAACTAAGGCGCAAAAGGTTTTATTGTGCATCGTTGAAGGCACAAAGGCTCAAATAGAAGTAGCTTGGGAGAGCACAAATTTTGCACCTAGGAATAATAAGCTCAGGACTTAGCCGTATTTTGGACCATGGTCGGGGTTGCGATAGGGACATGTTGAGATGCAGCCAAGCTCATTTGAGGATAAGGTTGAAGCATGAAGACTTGCAGCCCAAGGAAATAATATTCTAGGATATGGTTATCATGATAGGATTAAGGGCTATAAAGTGGAGTTAGTTATGGATTAGCTGGAAATTACATGCTGGGATACTTGAGTATGGTGGGGGATGATGGCATTTTTAGGTGATTCACTCTTGAGTGATGAGTAGGTGGTAAAGATAAGATTCCTTTGAGTCCCTTAATATGTATTGATTTGCACGACAACAAAAAGAGAGGAGAATAGAGAGAGAGGGATGTGAAATGAGAGGTGTGTGTAATGTGTGATGGATATGTTCAAGAAAGTAGAAGAGCTAGGAGATATATGTGTGATCAATGTTGTGACTTCTGTAATGGAGCCATTATAGGAAAATACTAAAATTTGATGATGTATTTGGTCCATTTATGGATTTATTGATGTATTTGGCTATTGTAATATTGGTGAATTAATATAATGGTGTTGTTCTAAATATCAATGTTCAATAGATCTAAGTGTTTTTGTTCTTTATTGTGTTCATGGTTCAGATCTGGTTCATGTATGTTCTTTTTAGTATTTAGAATCGTAATATGGACCATTTAGGCTCAGATCTAGTCTCATTATCTCTATCATAAGATGTATGTGTTTATGTCTATATGTTGTTATGCTATAATGATGAATATTCTTACAAGGCTCACATAAAAGAGGGGCTCAGTGCCTTTGCACACCTCGGGTGGGTGCCTATTTTAGCCGGTGGTATCTGCCGACACTTCGGGGTTTAAAAGGAGTAGGTAAAAGTGACTTCAAATAAGGAATGGTAAATAATCAAGGGATCAATTAGGATTTTCCTAAAAGATAAGTCAATATGAAAAACAATCACAAGGAACAATCACGCAAGTTTGGTAAACCAATCCAATCAATAAGGAAATACTCCCTATGCAAATGTTTTTCCAAGGTAGTTCAACGTAAGATGATCAACACAATGTCAACACTTAAGTCAAGTTTAATATAAAAAGGTGTAAGTATTAACAAGGGGTTGATGTGACTTCCAATCAAAGTATACTAAACATGTTTAGAGACAAACAAGGCCTAAATCTCAAAAAGTGGGAGTTACAAGTGCAAACAATGCAACAATACCACTTGGATACGTTAACCAAGATTTTCAGAAAAGAAATATATTAGTATCAAAATAGTATTGATACGATGCTAACAAAGTAATAAAAACACCTTTCAAAGTTTGAGGTAATGTTTGAAAATAATCGAGGCCAAAGTATACCAAGGAATCATTAAGATGTGGGCAAAATAATGGTACAATCTAGATACGTAGATCAAGTTTACGAGAAACAAGACATAAGCATAGAAATTATATCAAGGTGATACAAACAACATAACACTTCAAAGGAAGGTCAATGATGAACCAAGCCTAGCTACGATGAAGATCTTGACATGGGTATCAAGATCAAATGGCTATCAAGATGCAAAGATGTACCAACACACTTTCAACATTTACCATCTAGTCTCAAGCAAGGACGAATGTAAATGGGTGTAAAAGTGGTGGACACAATCAATCAATAGCACATGTATGTTTCTCTTATTTTGATCAAAAATATCAACAAGAAATCAAAGGAGTAGATCAAGTGGGGTTGAAAAATACTTAGCTTCACTTCGGCAAAGTTTTACCTCATCTTATAACGAGTGAAAAAGTAAGACAAAGTAGTGCTTCACAAATTTCATGATGAATAACGCTCAACTCAAACTTCAATGGACTCTCCCCTTGTTCGACTAACAAGATTTTGAATATAAAAATTTCTTGCTTTGCAAAAGCTCTTTGAAACACAATTGGCTTTGAGTCAGTCAAGTTGGCTCCAAGAATAAATGGCTTCCTAATTTTTTCTCTCAACTAGATGTCACAAATTACCTCTGCAAGCACGGTTTTCCAAGGAATTCACACTAACTAAACATTGGAGTATCTCGACTTTACTTTACCCCCTTCGATACAATGAGCAATAAATGCATTTATTTGTATTTTCATTGGGGTCACGTGAAGATAATTTTGACTTTAAATCTCACAAGTGTATACTAGAAAATTAGGTAAGAAAAGTACTTCCCATTTTGTCCACAAGGTTCCCTCTTATGTGGACTACTTTGAGGTTCATGGGAGCATCCTTCTTGTTATCTTAAGGCTTATGCCAAGGGAACTTCTCCCGAGTTAAAAGCTGATGAGTCATAGTTCTTAATTGAAACTTGCATATATAATGTTTTGAATGTGGTGTTTTTCTTATCTTTGAACTTAATGTGGTTTGGTTGTCTACACATTTGATAACTGCGTCAAAATGTATTATTATTTTAGATCCCATTCTTTGACTTGTGAACTAGGTCTTGCATGTGAAATATTAGTAGTTATCCAAAAATATCAAAACATCAAGAAAAGAGGATTTAAGTGTTGTTTTTTATTCCCAAGATCACCTAAAAGGTGCGAGGAAAGAGCATACGCAACACAAAAACATGACTATAACGAAAATGGAGAATACTTGCGAAATCAAAGTGCAAAAGGATTCATTTTAACCAAATTGATGTTAATTCCCTAAAAAAAAGTTTAATGAAATTTCTTGAAAGCATGAAAAAGGTTTAGAATCATTTCTGATTCCCAAGATCACCTAGAAGGTGTGAGGGAAGAGCATACATGATCTTATCCTCATAAATGAAAAATACAACATTCATTAACTTATCCCAAACAAGTTAGCACAAAATATGATCTAATATATATCATGTAATCAAGAGTTAGCTCTAAAAATCCCTACAAGATGTTAGCAATTTAAATAGATCAAACTTTTGCAAACTTAGAAATAATGTTCAAATTTAGATTGCCACACCGCGTTCTTTACAATGATGCGTTCCCATAACAAAAAGTGCATGCCCCTAATAACAAGTACATACCCCTAATGAAAAATGTTTGACTCTGATAAAAATACACAATCAACTTAGTATATGTGTAGCTAGAGAGATGGATATGCGAACCAATCAATGTATGTGCTAGTATGTCAAGAAAATAGGACAGAGATACATAGAATGACACATGTGCGGCCAAAGAAGCACCTTTGTGGACCTAAGAACATATGTGCAGGACTATGATAGGGAAATACATATGGTAAAATAGAAATGCAACATATGTGCAGCCAGAGAAGCACTTGTGTGGAAAAAAAGACACATGCACAGACCTACATGTGTATGCGCACCTTATTCAATGTACACACAAACCTAATGACGCATGTGTTGCATATCCTAACACCTACACATGTACCTAGATTGACATAAAAATATGACATACTGACGCAATCAACCTCAAAAAGGTCAATTTTTTCCTAATTTAGCTCAAAATTAATGACAACCCATCACAATTAAACCTATAAAAGAGACTCAACACATGTAAAGTTAGAAAAATACCCTAAGGAATTCAAAATATTTAACATGTGCATGATTAGGGTTAGTAAAAAATTGAGATAAACTAATAAAACTTGACATTAAATGCTAAGGGACTAAGGTTCAACTCCCACCGGCATGCCAAATGTGCTCATATAGAAATTTTCCATGTAAAATAATAAAGCTAACACCTAGTAGCTTCTAAGAAATCAATCAAACCATATAGAACCATCAAGATAAGATCTTATGAGAAACAAATTCTTCAATGCATGAACAATCTAAAATCAAAATTCTAAGTTATTTCTCACTCTCTAGATTTCCAATCTAACAAATGAACCTATTTAGATCACTTTTATCAATAAAAAAGGAGTAGCTTCCTCAAGATTTGAAGATGGAATCTCAACAAAACATGACTACAAGGCCAGCAAGATGGAGAATCTATTTCCTTCAATGGAGAATGGCTCAAGATCAAAATGCCTATAGTTTATTCTAGGGAAAATAAGGTGTAAGAAGAAAGGTAAGGGGGAGGGTTTATTATATAGCTTTCCTAAATTGGAAAGGCTAGAAAATTGATGAATGTGGGATAAACCCCAAAGAGGAAATACAAAGGCCATGTATGTTTAATAAAGTATGTGCACTTTGTGGGAGTTGAAAGGGGGTTTAATTAATCAAAGGTGATTAATTAATAGAAAGGGGTATGCCTATAGAGGCTTTAGAATAAATTTAGTATGATTTAGGAGATTTTAAGAGAGGAAATTGTTCAAAAATGAAGATTTATTAATTTAAATTAGTGGTCGTAATTAATTAAGAATAATTAATTGACCTAGGTAGAAGTGGACGTTAATTAACGAAAGGTCATTAATCTACATCATGAATGATAGGAGGGCTAATTAATTAGTGAAATGTAATTAATGAATGATGACAGAGGGACAATGGTGGTTTATGTGACAAAGTGTCATCAATTTACAGAAAGAGAATAGTTAGTGTAATTTAGGTATTAAAATTGCTTGATCGAATTCTAGGTGTCTACAAAATTCATGTTATGGTATTGTTATCTCATTTTTGAGTTTACGCCAAAATCGATAACCCTAAGAAATTTTTGAGCTGGTTTTCTAAAAATTACCTTTCAGAGAGATAATCGGGTTTTCGGGTTTCACAAGCAAGACAACATGTGTCTTGGATGCTTCATGTCGTGTGTTCCCCGAAACCCGAAACCCGCATCAAGTAAGGCGAGTCGGGTTTGCGGATCTTCCAAGCATCGAACATGCCTTCATCAAAACATGCTTCATGTCGCATGTCTTCCGATCCCCGAAACCCGGTTTACTCCTTTGTTTCGGGTTTACGAGGCTATCAAACATCATGCTTCATGTCGATTGTTTCCCGTAACCCTGAAACCCGAATTACTCTAAAAACCTTTGTGTCGGGTTTCCGGATATCCCAAGCATGCTGACATGGCATTAATGCCGAGTTGTCGGGTAGTTGGCACGTGTCAACTGAAGTGTATTAAATGCGAATTTTCTTATATATATTCGGATTTCCATGTCATTTTTACCAGATGTACTTTTTTACCTCGTGGATTTTCGTGCATGCATCTTCGACCCCGAAACCCGAAACTCACCTCTGTGCCCGATTGCATTGCTCGTTTTTTATCATTCTTTGTCCTGGTTGAAGGTATTTTTCTTCATTCTTTGTTTGTGGTTTTTGTGGATTAATTGTGTAAGGAATTCTTCCAAGTTTCTTATCAGGGTTGTTTTGGGGTTTTTATCTTTTCCATTTTGGGGGTTGTTTTCTAAAATCAGGTTTATGTTTTAGGGTTTTCCCCCTTTGGAATTAGCACTTTGTTTTATCCCTCAGAATGTTGTTATAATTAAAAATATGTTTGGGATATAAATGGTGAAGGAAACCCGCATGTTTCAACTCAACAATTACCCTATTCCCTCTTCTCGGGTTTCGCAGGGTGCTTTGCAGTGTTCAAAACCCGCAGTATATCGAAAAATTTAAAGTGTCGGGTTTTTCGAAGTCTTTGGCATCCTCCCAGCGTTTCGGTTTATTTCAAGCCTCTGGCATCTCCAAAGGGAGTGTGTCGGGTTTTCCGAACTCCCCGACATCCTCCTCAGTGTGTCAGGTTTTTCCACCTTTCCGGCATCTCCAGTGGGTCGGGGTTTTGCAGTGTTCAACATCTCCTGATCTCCGACACTCTCCTCCTTCGAAATCCCTCATGTCGGACCCTGGTCCATCACAAGAAAAGACTGAAAAGTCAGGGAGGATGAAATACAAATTCAGGAAGGTGGAGTCTCCATCCTATATTGACTGTAATTTCGACATCCGAGATACAGAGCTCGGAAACGTGGATATGGAGGATTTCTGGAATAGGGTCAAGAGCCCTTCTCAAACTCCATGGATGAAATCGATAGTCGGTAGTGGCCTACCTCTTGCGGCAGGCTTCCCTATGTCCACTCAGTGCCCCGAGTTCATCTTGGCCTGTGCTTCAAATTATGACTCTGCTTCTCGTTCTGTGAAAAACCAGGCGGGAGAAGTTGTGATCAAATTGGACGGAGGTTACTTTGATGACCTTCTTAAGCTGCCTAATTTTGAAGAATATGGAGATATGGATCTCAAGTCAGCCCAAAAGCTTGGGACAATGATCAGGAGGATTGCATCAAGCACGTGAATAAGAAGTTCCTAATCAAAGCCAAACTGGCTGTTTCCAGGTTCCCAAGACTTGTTCCCAGAAGTGATTTCATTTAGGAAATCAACGATATCATTACTCTGTTGAGTCGGTTTTTGTTTCCCCGAATCAAATGTTTTCCAAGGATGGATGTACCAGTTCATGATCACTATTAAGAAGAATCAACAGGAAAAATTGATTGGGGTACTCTTATCAAGAACAGAGATAGATTCTCAAATGACAACAATCTCGTTTCTGGAAAAATTTTACATGTCCTCGTATGTCACCTATGCAAAGGCAGTATGAGGAATTATCCTGGTTGGACACCAAGGGAAACAAGGCAGTGGAACATGTTTATCAAGTATTTCCTCTCGGACAAGAAAAGGGTCTCAAGACCAATTCATAAGGGTAAACGATGCCTTCTTTTACGAGAACATCTGCAGGTTAAGTCCCGAACTGAGGAAAACAAGAGTATCTGATGAAGCATGGGCTGAAGTTTCAAAATGGGGTTGTGTCTTCTTGTAATTTAAGAAGTTCACATATCTTCGAGTAGTCATGTACCCAGGGGATCCTTTCCATTTGCCCAGATATCCAGGGGACAAACTAATCTTGATGGAGTTGGTCAGGAAATTGTTGGATTTTCACAAGTTCCAACAGAGTAAACACAAGGCCGCCGTATCTTTCCCAATTTCTATTGGAAGGTATACTTGTCCAATAGTGGTGAAAGCCAAGAACGTTGTCCATGAGCTTCAAGATAAATTGAAGAAGCACATGAAGCCCCGAGACGGGTTTGATATTCGAGGAGTCCTCAGGGCGTATGGAACTCTGCACCTGCACAGACCAAGCATAGAGGACATCTGGATTGATCTACGTGATGAGGTTGCTGTCTGAAGAAAAGATCATAGCAGATTGACACTTGCTGAGATTCAAACACTTGAGCTTGCTAACTTACCAGAAGGTACTAGTGATAATGAAAGTGTTCTGGACCTTTCCTATGATGGACTGAATGAAGATCAATATGTTTTCCCACCTATTGATTGGTCAATCAGTGAAAAAGCCTCCATTACAGATAGGTCAGCTCTGATTCTTGCACGCACCAAAGCATGGCTCGCCTCTTGGGGAATGAGTTTTAAAGATGATAATTTTTCAAAGTTGGTTGCTTCAGAGGCGGGGCCCTCCAAAAAGGGAAAAGACAAAATATCTTCTAAGGGGCCTATAAAGGTCAAGTTTGTCAAGAAGAGAAGAGAACAAGAAATCTCTTCGATTATTTCTCCAGTTGAAACGGTGAATGTGCCAGAATCACCAACGCCACCAGAAATAGGAGAAATTTCTTTGGAAGGAGAAGGAAGCCAGCCTCTGGTTTCACCATTTGTTGACTGCCCAACTGAAGAGACCTTATCTCTTGCATCCCAGGCCTTGGAGTCTGGATCTGCGCTTCCTCCCTCACAACCACTTCTACCTCCTCATTCCCCATCGACTTCTTCAATCATGGCCAGCATTTTCTCTGGACTCTCACCCCTCTCTGCTGGTACCAAAGTAATCACCAACACGCCCCCTCCTGTGCCTCTTTTTATTGAATCTGCCACATTGGTAACTGTCCCCACTTCGCCATTAGATCCCTCTCCTCCTGAAAGTATGATACCAACTTCTACAATAGTGGAAACTCCCTCTGACATGCCTCAATGGCTACTCGAGAAAACCGAGGAAGAGGAAGGTGATTGTACCCATACCAGCCTTTGATTTTAGCTCACTCAAGGCCTCTACTGCTAAATCAATAAGAAACCCAAAATAGTTTCAAGGGTTTTGGTGGACACTTCAGGGCATAAGTTTGCAGAGATCGCCACTCCTGCGACTGACAAAACCAAAGAGGACATAACAGCCTCTGACTATCAGATAACTAGGGTGGCTCTAGGAGAGGTGACAACGGAAGGAGCACAACAGATGCATGGATGCCACAAATGTGCTATGCCGTAAGTTGAAAGAAACAAAAGACAACAGAGATGAGCTTAAAGGAAAGGTGGAGCAGTTGGCTGAGGTTTTTCTTAAGCTCTCAAAACCCCTTGAATCCATACCATCTTCCTCTGTCCCTGTTGATTTGATTTCTCATCGTGCCTACGATTGAGAAGATTAATAAAAAGGAAGGGCGATCGATGAATGGATCCAAAGACTGCTCCAACAGGGGAAGGAAGTGATTCAAGACGTCGTGGAAGTCTATCAATCTTTGGGGAACATTCAGAGTGATGGAGAGAAGATGGACGATGATTTCTCCCAAGAAATTGGACATCTTGATTTGAATTTTGAAGCTCTCCAGGCATTAAAGAAAATGCCATCACACCTCTTGGTAGAAGAAGGCATCATCCCACATGCGGATAAGCATTTCCAGCTGACCAAAGCCATCAGGTTCAGGGTGAAGATTCTCAATGAAGCCTGCGGTAAATTGAGAGAATCAAGAGATCAGTTGATCGATGGCAAGAGTGACCTGGAAGAAGAACTGTTAAAAATCTGTGCAAAAGTGTCAGTTGGAAACTCAGGCATCCTATCAGCCGATGATCTTTTCAAACAAATCCAAGAATCTATTCAGCATGAACCAACTCACGGATTTGGTATTGAAATCATCGACAGGTTTGTAAAGATTGAACATTCTTTGGAGGCCTTGAGAAAGCTCAACAAAAGATTGAAAAAGCTTCCCGGTAGTGCCAGTGACACTCACGAAACGTGTGAAGTCTTGAGTGATCATTCCACTGCGCCTGATGAAAATGAGATGCAAGGTATAATCCGTAAGTTCCAAGAATTTTGGAACAAACAGGCTCAGTTGGAGGAAGGGAAAGATGAGGAAGAAAAAGATGACGATTCAGACTGAGTCTTGATGTTTCATGTCATTTCAATCTTGAAATTGACATGTCTTTTTCATTTCTGTTTCATCACATAGGAAGCAAATTTTGACTTGGTCTCCTGCGTGAGAGTCAAGCAAAATAGGACTCTCGTTAAAAGACTATTTTCTAGGATTTATCCTATTTTCTCTCTACTCTTTTCCATTATAAATTAGGGATGTGTGTACACTCTAAAGGGTCGAGATTTTTGAAATATTGGGAGCTATTGGGAAGAAGAAAAACTTTGTGTTTTCTTTTAATCATTTTGAAGAATAGGAGTTGATATTATTTTGCAAACTTTGTGTTGTGAGATATATCTTTCTTAAGACATTGTTCTTACGTTCATAATCTTAAGCTATTCTTTGTTTAGCATCTTGGTGTTTCTAATCATTTCAGACATTATATTTATGATCTAAAGCTTGTATGATTATTTCGTGCTCTGTGTTTACTCGAAAGAAAATACGTTGCTCTCATTTCCTTTCCATTGTGCTTCTTTCATTGTAATAATTTCCTACCCAGTCCATTTAGAAAAACGACGTCTTCCCAACGTGTGGATATGGATTTCGGATTCTATCCCAACCCCAATGGTTAGATTAGTGTGAATACTGTATATATTGTTTTTGTTGTGTTTTAGATTAGTAATAAGCAGGCAGCCTCACCTATCTTTGAGGAGGGATTTAATCCCATATACTGTGGTTGAACCTCATATTTTGGATTGAAAAAATATCCAACCAATAGGTATATACTCTACATCATTTGGTATCAAAGTGGGTTAGATCATTTAAGGAGAGAAATTTTGAATATTCTAAAAATAAGTGTAAAGCTTCTTGTAAAGTGTGTGTGTGTGTGTGTGTGTGTGTGTGTGTGTGTGTGTGTGTGTGTGTGTGTGTGTGTGTGTGTGTGTGTGTGTGTGTGTGTGTGTGTGTGTGTGTGTGTGTGTGTGTGTGTGACACGGAGTTGTTGAGAAGGAAAGAAGATGATGGATAAAGAGGAGTTGATGAGAGAGTAGGTGGTGTTGTTAAGCCATAAGAATGAACTAGATGAGAAGGAAATAAAGAAGAGAGAAAAATCTAAGATGAAAGAGGAAGATAGAAAATTTAACATGTGGTTTGAAAAAGAGCCGAGATAGCTTAAGAAATATGTATCCAATGTTGAGGGATGGATATTGAGCCTAGAAGAAGAGGATGTAGATGAAGAATACTACATATAAGTAGAGGATGAGTGGGAATGTGAGGAAGAATATGGAAAAGATTAAAAGATGAAAAGGTAATCTATTGTTACCCAAAAGAAGGTGAATTTCTTGATGAAATGGATGAGTATGAAGAGGAAAATGAAGACAAAGCGTGGAAGGTCAACTTATACATGAGGTATGTGAACAAGAATACATGCAAAATGATATTTTTGTTTAAAACTACACAAGAAGAAGAGGAATCCAGTTTGATAGTCCTAGCTATGATGAAGACAATATGGAAAAGAGTGATTTTTGTTTGAATAAATACAAGCTATCGATTTTTTTAATTTACATGATGAAAGGGAGAACAATAGTTTGCATGAAATTGTTACATGTGAAAAAGAGATGATGCAACAGGAATAAGAGGATGAAGAGGTGAGAGAAAAATAAGAAAACCAAGTTAGTGAAGAGATTGAAATGACCTCAAGGAAAAATAAGGTCAAGAAACTTAGAAAGAGAAAGTTGATACGGTAAAGCAAGAAAGAAGTGAGAAAGGGAGAGAGGAAGCACATAGTTAAGTTCTTGTAGACCAAGATGAAGGTCTAGTGGATGAAGAGAAGTTGATGATGAAGATGATAGAGGTAATGAGGAAAGAGAGAGAAAGGAAAGTAGAGTGAAGAAGTTGTGTGAAGAAGAAAAGAGAGAAGATGAGGAAGATCAGGTTATGAAGAAGGAAGATGAGGCATGCAAGCCTCTTGTTTTTAATCTAATATTTATTTGAGTTTTGAATGTGTAGGTGAAAGGGTTAAGGATGAAGGTGTAGATCATCCAAAAATAATAATGGAAAAGATAGAACATAGATGACAAGATTAAGATAATGTGCAAGAGGAAAAGATCAAGGAATATGATAAAGAGGAAGGACTTACATATACCTAAGGACATGAATACCAAGAAGCTAAAAAGGAGAAATAATAAGATGAAGATAAGCATGAGATATATTAGAAAGTGAAAGAACATCTAAGAAAGGGTGAGTTTTGGAAGTAAAAGTTAGTATTTCATGATCTTGAGAAGGTGATGACTAAAGAAAGGCTAAAGGAATATGGAAAATACAAGTTCACAGTAATGATGGATGAAGATGCAATATACATGAACCTAATTCAAAGATATAAATTCCATTCCAAGATGGGAAATGGAGCATAAAGTCTTAGAACCTCAAGTTGAAAAAGGATTTGAACATTTCAAGAAAAAACAATCTAAGGAAGAAAAATAACAATTGATAAAGGTGCAACAAAGTTCGTATTTAGTTATAGAACATTTTTAGAGAGTCGTCTTCAATTGTAAACAAAGGAAGAAAAGAGAAGCAAGTTTGAAAATACAAGTTTTGGGGAAAGTTATTCTTTCCCTTGGGAGTATGATGCATGAGCATCCTCCTTGATATGTAAATAGGGATTTTAGCATCAATTTTAGTATGAAATATTGTATGTGAGTTTATAAGTTCATAGGGATTCATTTAGGAGGGTTTGTGAGTGTGTGTGGTCCTTTACAAATTCAAATTCTAGACTTTCCCTCCAAAAATGTGGATTTGAATTTGAAGGTTGATCTTGTTAAGGGCTAAAGGTTATAAGGTGTTTGTAGGTATTTTAGGGAATTTAAGTCATGAAATAAGACCTAGAAGGGTCTATATGTCATAGTGACTATGTTGAGAAGTCTAACTCTTAGAGTCCTAGTTAAACATAGTGTTGTCTTAAGGGTTACCCATAAGTCTAGGGAAGTTGAAAGGTCTCAAGACCAAGAAAGTAGAAGAGTAAAAATTTGAAAGGAAACTCTTTTGCAATAAGGATAAATATCATTTTGTAATCGAGGAGTGGCCATCATTCGAATGGACTAAGGAATGGAATTTGGATATGTTAGGGATTTGGTAATATAATTTTGTTGTTAAAGTTTGAATGATTTTTACTTTGTGTTTTTGCATGTAAAATATGTATAAGCTTGGGAAATCAATTTGGTATTTTGCATTCATGAAAGAAGGAAATTTCTTGCACTTTGGTAAGATCTTACCTCCAATGTTTCAATGACTAGTAATATGTTCTTGATTTGTTAATGAGGTATATGATGGGACAATGAAGAATCATGGAACAAACTATATATCATATTGTGCATATAATGACCATGTTTGAGAGGTTATTTCTTATCAAATAAGGAGGAGATGGTTTAAAGGAAAATCAAATAGATGATTCTAGACTTCACATGAATCTTGCATGAAGGATATCTGGAGGAAATTGTGTTAGGAAATAAGGGATAAAATATGTGGAATAATCCCTCACAGAATCACAATAGTAGAAACTAATATGCATAAATTATTACAGATCTCAAATAAAATTACGAAATAAAATAACACAACACAAAGAGACAGTATTTAACGTGGTTCACCCAATTTGGGCTACGTCCCACCAAGAATCACTTGCTCGATTTTATTACAAGCCATCACTCTCTTAATACAATACCTAGATCCGTTTGGAGCTATTCTCAACAAACTCTACATAATTCACAGCCGAATTCAAAGCACATTTGCAATGTTTTTCCATCTCTCTATCATATGCATAAAACCATATAAATAGACAACTGCTTAAGCAGTTTTACAAAACCATGGGTATCAAACAATGGGCAAAAAAAAAACCGTCCCATAAACCTATGGGTAGCCGAAGAGGCGGTTTTACAAAACAATGGGTACCGAAAAACCATGGGCCCAAAAATAGCCCATAACGGTTACCCATTACCCATGGGTTAATAAACCACCCATGAAAATTTACTTTGGGGCTTCACCCATGAACCCCTGACCACGCTCACCGGCGAGCGGACCACCATAAAAATACCCGAGTGTAACACATAAAAGGTGTACCACACTCTAACATGAAAATAGGCTCCACAAACATAACAATCTCCCACTTGGAAACCGATTTCCACCGAGCAATCTTCTCAATCCTTCACTATCATCTGCGAAGGCCAACTAAAATTGAACATAGCTTTATTTTATCCCTTGTGACCACCTTGGTCATCATGTCTACAGATTCTCACTGTATGAATCTTCTCCAACTTCAACTTATTATCTTCCTCCAAAGTTGTCCCGATGAAGTGATATCTCAACTGTATATGCTTCGTCTTGAGGTGGAAAGAGTTCTTAGCTAGGTGTATAGCACTTTGACTATCACTATGCAGATTACATTCCTCCCAAGCTTATGCCCCAACTCCTCAAGCAATTATCAGAACAAATCATATCTTTTCTTTCCTCTGTGGTAAGAACATACTCACCTCTCCGTGGTTGAAAAAGCCACCATCTTATATAGTCGTGAAATCCAGACTCACTTTGTTGTCCTACTTACAGTGTAAATATAACATGTCGTGCTCCTCTGCTATGTCTACATCTCCAAACCATGTCACGAATCTACATAACCACGTAAAGTGGTGTCTAATCCATCAGTAGCACAAAATTGTCCCCATGGTCCCTCTCAAATACCGAAGGATCCACTTTACTACTTCTTATCAATGCTCTTTACCTAGATCACTCATAAATCTACTCACAGCTTCCACTACATGGGCAATATCGAGGCCTAGTGCACACCATAGCATACATCAAATTACCAACCTAAATCCCAATTGCTGATGAGTAAGGTACCTTGGACATCTGGTTTCTTTCTGCTCTGTCTTGGGACACTTGGCTCCTTTGATAACTTAAAATGGCCTGCCAAAGAGTCCCAACCGGTTTAGCATCCTACATGTTAAACCTATCTAATACCTTCTTAATGTACTCTTCCTGAGATAAAGTCACTTCGTTCCTTCCTATCCCGAGTTATCCTCATACCAAGGATTTTCTCTGATACCCCCAAATCCTTCATATCAAAGGATTCACTTAGCTATTTCTTGAGTACTTTTATTTCCTACATGTTTTTACCTACAACCAACATGTCATCAACATACAAACATAGGATAATATAACTTCCATCCTCAAATTTCTTTGTATACACGCAATGGTCAGAATGACATCTAATATAACCTTGCTCCATCATGAAGCTATCAAACTTCTTATACCATTGACGTGGAGCTTGTTTTAGGCCATACAAGCTCTTCTTTAGTTTACACACCATCTCCTCTTTACCTTTGACTTCATATCCTTATGCCTGCTGCATATATAGCTCCTCCTCCAAATCACCATGGAGAAATGTAGTCTTTACATCTAACTATTCTAAGTGCAAGTCTTCTGCTGCCACTATTCCAAGAACAATTCTGATAGAAGTCATTTTTACTACAGGAGAAAAAATCTCATCAAAATCTATACCCTTTTTTCACGTGTAAAACCCTTGACCACCAACCAGGCCCTATAGCTTTTCTTTCCTCGTTCATCTTTAACTCTGTACACCCACTTGTTACTGCAATGCTCTTTTGCCTTCCTAGCTTCACCAAATCCCAAGTTTGGTTCTCCATGAGAGACTTATGCTCCTCATCCATGGATTTCTCCCACTTCTTCCTGGCATCTACCTATATTGCATCATCAAAGCTCTCTGGCTCTCCACTTTATCGAGTGAGTAATAAATAATAAAGAGAAGGAGAAAAACATTCAGGTTCTCTTCTTACCCTAGAAGACCTCCTCAATATAGGAGTTTGGGGTTCCTGTTGAGGAGGTTCTTGAACTGATTCATGTGTCACTTTCCCATCCGAAAGATCCTCTACCATTGCATATTCTTTCTTAGATTCTTCCCTATTTTCCTACAACTGTTGCTTATACATGACTTTCTCATTAAATACCACATCCCTAGATTGAATTATTTTCTTGTCCTTAATACTCCAACATTTATATCCAAAGTCATCACCACCATAACCAATGAAAGTACATTTTTCTGATTTAACCTCTAGCTTGGTCCTATCATCCTTGTCTATATGAACAAACACCTCACATCCAAAGACTCTAAGAAATGAATAATCGACTTTCTTACCATACAAAGCCTCCTCGGGTATGTCCATCCAAGGCACTTGAGGGTCCTCTATTTATCAAGTACACAATTGTGCTCACCGCTTCTACCCAAAAAGAAAGAGGCAATCCTGTATGTATCCTCATGCTCCTAGCATGTTCCATTATTGTTCTGTTCATCCTTTCGATACCCCATTCTACTTTATGCGAAGTTCTGGAACCTTTTTGCTTGCGTAGATTCCATTCTTAGAATAGTAATCATCAAATTCATTATTGTAATACTCCCTCCATTATCTCGACTGAGACATTTTAGCTTAAGACTGTTTCATTCTCTACCAAGGCTTTCCATTTAACAAAAGTGTCAAATACATCAATTTGTTTCTAATACAATAAACCCAAACTTTCCTTGTTGTGTCATCAATAAAAGTAGCATAATAACTTGAACCCTCAAGAGATGATACCTAAGCCCCCGCCCCCCACACACGAATGCACCGGCTCTAACTTACTCTCTTTCTTTGTAGGTCTAACCTTGAGAAACATTACTACTTCTGCTTTCCCATATGCATACGTCCTCACAGAACTCCAAACCTATTTCTGTATATCCAGGTCAAATTTTTCTTTATGATGTCCATGCCCTTATGGCTCATATGACCAAGCCTATAGTGCCATAATGTTCTATCTGCATCTGAAGCTACAAGATTACAATCATTAGTACTATCAATGGATAAATACAAGGTTTCAACCTTCTTACCTCTTGCCACCACAAGATCACCCTTGGTAACCTTCCAAGAGTCAGCTGTAAATATCACAGTACAACCATCACTTCCCAATTGCCCCGCCGATATCAAATTTCTCCTTAATGGAGGCACATGTCTGACATCCTTCAATAGCCATGTATTCCCATTCTACATCTTAACATGAACAGAAACTTTCCAACTATACTACAAGGCTCATCATCACCAAGAAAAACATGCCCAAAATCCCCTTGAACATAATCAACAAAATAATGCCTATGTGGAGTAGCATGAAAAAAGCCCCTGAATCTAAAACCCAAGATTCAATAATATTATGCAAAGAAAGAATCAAAGCATCCTGGCATACATTACCCGATGCCACATTTACCTCCTTGTTTTCTTCCTGTTGTTTCTTCTTATCCCGAAGCTCCCAACAGTCCTTCTTTGCGTGCCCAGACTTTCCACAATTCCAACATACAATATTGCTCTTGGATTTTGACCTTGCCCGATCTTTTGATTTTCCACGGTTTCCTTTATTCTTTTATCTCCCTCTAGTTTCCACTGTTAAAGCATTCCCTGAAGTAGAAGATTCCCTGGAGATTTTTCTTTGCATTGCCTCTCTTAGAATCACCCCTACAACATCCTCAAACTTCAACTTCGAGTTAGCTAGAACCGAGTTGCTTACTTCCATTACCAGGCTATTCCAACTTTCAAGTAAAGAGCATAGAATTAATAAAGCCCTAACTTCTTCATCAAATTCTATTGTAACCGAAGCTAGCATATTCACAATCGTATTGAAATCATTTAAATGATCTCGCTCTTTGAAATATTCTTAGACATCTTCATATTAAACAATTTTTTTATTAAAAATATCTTATTAGAGGCGAGAGGTTTTTCATACAACTTCCTAATGCATCCATCATTCTTTTCAAGTCTTTTCCTTTGAAACATTAAATAATACCGAAGATGCAAGACATAACTAGATCATTCCAAGTGCCTTCCGATCTAACAAATCCCATTCCGCATCTGTCATACTTGAGGGTTTGTTCACCTTCTCAGACAACAGAGTATAAAGATCCTTCTGATAAAGGTAATCTTCCATCTGCATCTTCCAAAGACTGAAATTCTACCCGTTGAATTTATCAACCCTAGATCTTCCATCATCCGCCCATAGCTCCCACTCAAGATAAAACTTTCCCGTGATTTAACACTTCAAGAAACCAACTAGGCTATGATACCAATTGTTAGGAAATAAGGATAAAATATGTGGAATAATCCCTCACGAGAATCGCAATAAAGAGAAACTAATATGCGAAATTATTACAGATCTCAAATAAAATTGCGAATAAAATAACACAACACAAAGAGACAATATTTAACGTGGTTCACCCAATTTGGGCTATGTCCACCAAGAATCACTTGCTCATATTTTATTACAAGCCACCGCTCTCTCAATACAATACCCGTGATTCATTTGGAGCTATGCTCAACAAAGTCTACTGAATTCACACCAATTCAAAGCACATCTCTGCAATGTTTTTCCATCTCTATCATATGCATAAAACAATATAAATAGACAACTGATTAAGTAGTTTTACAAAACCATGGGTATCAAACAATGGGCAAAAAAAAAAAAACCGTCCAATAAACCTATGGGTAGCCGAAGAGGCGTTTTACAAAACAATGGGTACCGAAAACCATGGGCCCATAAAACAGCCCATAACGGTTACTCATTACCCATGGGTTAATAAACTACCCATGAAAATTTGCTTCGGGGTTTTGCCCCGAACCCCACCGACCCACTCACCGTGAGCGGGACCGCCATAAAAATACCCAAGTGTAACACATAGAAGGTGTACCACACTCTAACATGAAAATAGGCTCCACAAACATAACAAATTGTGTGAAAACCTTAACTGTGAAACTACCCTGCCTACCTAAGAAAAATTATGGGGACCGAGAATGAATTATGAGAAGGTGGAGGGGCAAGGATCCTAACTAGTAAGTTTAAACCTTTATTAATGATGATATAGACCTTTACAAGAAAGGAGAAACTTTGAAAATTGTTTGAAATTTCTTCTTTAGTAAAAGTTGTGGTCTCGAGCTACTATAGATTGTTAAAACCTCGAACTAGGGCACTAATGGAAGAATGTCCAATATCTCAAAAATGACCGATGAAAAATTATAAAATTTAGAAGAAATAATCATGTGCTTAGGTTTCCAATAAGATGTAAAAATAATTATATTTAAAAATTAATGGTTTGAGAGATATTAATGACAGCTTTCTGTCACACATCGTAGGGGATTAAGGAAAGCGAGAGGAATTGTAAGTGAAACCCACCTTTCATTAAATCTCAAATATTGAGACTTCTAATACAACAAAATAAGGGAAATGGGTGATGAAAATCATAGGGGTTGGTTTTGAAGGTGGTTGTATGAATAGATAGACTTGACAGAGGCCGACAAAGGACTAATCGGGTCCAAGAGAGGGAACTATTGATCAACTAGGTTGCTTTGTTTGTAAACAAAGTACTCTAACCTAGAACCTTGAAGGGGTTGAGTAACACCTTTGGAATGTTAGTAAACATACAAAAGTTTAATTTGGAGTCTTGAACCATTGATAATTCTATTGAATCAAGGAGGACTTTGTAAATTTTCACTATATAAGAATATGATCGAGTATATACATACCAAGTGAGGTTCCTTGGGAAAAGATCCAACTTTGAGGGTGCACATGGCCATGAATAATTTGAAAACACAGAGTATGGGGTCAAGGATGGAAGGAAATGCATATTACAATCAATGTAAGGTCACCGATATTTAATCTTATTGATGCTCATTTTTTTGAATGATGTCATAGATGGTACTAGAGAGGTTTAACAAGCCCTTAGTTACCAAGGTGTAGGTGAGGAATCAAGATCAAAAGTTGAGAAATTAAATATAAGAAAAGAGTTGTTTAAGTGGGATGGATGTTGAGATAAAAAATTTGAGTAAAAGGACCTATTGAATACATGTTATGGTATATGCTCCGCATCACGTTTTTATAAGTTTTTTTCTCATGGGTTCCTTAAAATTTTCACTTATATAGACACACACTAAATTTAAATACTTATTCCAAGATCACATCATGACTTATTTATTCTACTAACATTTGTCAATCTTACCTTATATCCTTAATGGTAATCAATTTATTCTTACATATCATTTTGGAGTCTACACTTAGATCATCGGGTACTTAGGATTGTGAAGAATAGGAGTTGTACTTGTTATGGTTTTCCTAGTCTTTGAATTCTTTAACAAGATGTTTTCCTAGGTATAATATTATTCATTTGTGACTCTTGTACATCAAATATCTCATTAGGTGTTGTTAATCATGGGGGAATAATATGCCAATGGATTCTACAATGAAATAAGAATTTTTGACATTTATGTTAATTCATATTCATTCAATTTTTTGATTGATCATATATAGATTAGAGTATAGCAACATGTTTTATATATTAGCCCTTGCCATACAATCAACACTTTGATTTATAACCTATCGATCCTTGTAATTTTTAGAACATTAATCTTAAGTAGGGTTAAGTGTTCTTGTGTTATAAAATTTAGTTTATAATTAAATAAATAAAAATATATAATATTTTTATTTATTTAATTTAAAATTTAGGTTATAAGGTTTAATTTATTACTTAAATAAATTTATTAAAAGTGGTGGGATGATTCACAAAAAGACAAACCCGTTATTACCACTTATATAGGGCTCACAGGCTGGTGTATTTATTCAAATCAACGGGATTTGATTTTGTTAAAAGGAGAGAAGTGGTGAAGAAGTCTATTATCGACTATAAAAATTTCATGTTTCTCACGATAATGGAAATTTAGTTTTGATCATGGGTTTTTTTACCTCTCACGAGGTTTTCCCCATTAAATTTTTATTCACCGTGTTATGGATATTTATTATGTTTTGTATTATAGTTTATTTTATAATATTTACATAACTTTTTAATATTTCATTAATGGCTCGAACCTCGACATGATATTAGAGTGAGGATATGATCCTCATACATGTTCCTAGATCTCTATATATGGTATTATATATATTTATGTTTACAACCCCAACATGTGAATCTCTTTCTTATCAGAATCTCATTACAACTTTTTTATTATCGATCTATTATCGGGGCCTAGTTAGAAGCCACTCTTATATCCTAGATCTAATTTTTGAAACCCTATATCTTTTATAGATATTTTACTATCACTTTCCTAGTTCCATGTATTTTACAAGCTATAACCCTAAGGTGTGCATATAAAACATGCCCGCTTTCATTATCCTACTCTAGAGTACCCAAAGACAAAGAATACATTCTATTAGGCCATTATTTATTGGACATATTTTTCTAAACCCAACACAAATCTTATCCTTTCTTCTAATCGATTCATCTTCACATTTCCTTTTCTATCATGTAGTGGTTGTCTTCAATATCACTACACTCTAATGAACCCTACGTGAATCGTAATCCATTTCATTATTGAGTCAAAAGTTCTCCATTTCTATATCAGAGTGATCATCTTCACCATAACTACACTTTGGTGAAAATATTTTTATTGATTCATCTTTAAGGAATGTTGTTATTTCTATTAGCGAAGCTATTTATCCTAAATTTCCCACTAGAAATAAATTTTATGTGATTTTCTTTCCTTGAAATTATAACATTTCAGGAGTTACTCAATCATTAGGAGATTGATCCATGCACTATGAGTAGGTTCCTCGAAGTATTAAAATAAAATGGGGCTCTTCTCCACATTCTATTTTGTGGAAATGAATCCACTATAATAATAGTTATTATTAAAGCACAAAGTTTTGAGAATATTTGTAAATAACCATATAACAAACATCCATAATCACGCATACATGATTAATCATCAATGAAATCTTAAAGTAAGACATAATATAGATTTACCAAGGGTAGCATGACTACTAATATTTTATCAATAAGATATAATTTGAATTTTTTAGAGTAAAATTCAAGTTAGACCTTATTAATAAACTTTTGGTACTCATGCTACCCTTGCAAATCTATATTATGTCTTACTTTACGATTTCATTGATTAATCATGTATTCATGCTTATGGATGTTTGTTCTATGGTTATTTACAAATATTCTCAAGAGAAGTTTGTACTTTAATAATAACTATTATTGTTTCACCACATAGAGTATCTTGTATGACAAAATGATTTAAAAGGTAAAGGTAAGGTATGAGAGTAAAATTCAAGTTAGATTTTATTAATAAACTTTTGGTAATCATGCTACCCTCGTAAATCTATATTATGTCTTACTTTACGATTTAATTGATTAATCATGTATTCATGCTTATGGATGTTTGTTCTATGGTTATTTACAAATATTCTCAAGACAAGTTTGTACTTTAATAATAACTATTATTGTTTCACCACATAGGAGTACCGTATGACAAAATGATTTAAAAGGTAAAGGTAAGGTATGTGAGGAATACTTGGAGGTCATGAAGAGGTTGTACACCATTGTTGAAGACCAAGCTGATTGTAGAGTACTCCTTTTGTTTGGGAAGGACTACCTGAGAAGAAACAAATGACCAAAAATAGAGTTAATAGCAATAGGTTGGTGGATTGCCTAGCATAAGCTAGATCCGGGAAGCAGGGTGCTTCCTCGAAGGCTTTCAATCCACATCTTAATACAAATTAATGCAGATAAATAACATGAAATAGAAGGTCCTAATGTAGTTATATGATTTGGGTATCTCACACAAATACAATACTCTAAATCTAATCTAAATAACGAATATAAGAGTAAATATAGGAAGGGCGGTTAGTTTTCAAGGTCCTAAAGGTGATAGAGGATAATATGAAGGTATGGGAGGAGTTTTGGGAATTTTGGAAAGGTTTTTGGTAGGAAAATGAGCTTGCTATTCTAGGGTAAAATATTAGACACAAAGACCGAATACTAGTTAGGGAACCAATATCGGTCACTAGTTTTAGTCGGGATCGGTCACAACCAATCATGGTAGGTGAAATTGGTTGCCAAGGTAGAAATGAGGTTGGTTTTGGCTTACAGTGATTACAAGGGTGTAGGGATGTTTTAGGGGGCATAGGAATTTTGGTGAAGGTACAACATGGGTGAAATGGGTGGTTGGAAGGAAAAAGAGGTTTAGATTGGTAGCGTGTTGGGTAGGTGGTCTACGGAAGGTACTTTGGAGAGAAAATATCCATACGATAGAATAAAAACAAGAGATCTAAACTAAATCTAAGATTAGCAACCTGATGAAGAATACTTATCTAGAGATTAAAGGATGAATTGTTGGTGGGTATTCAAAAGAGAAATTGGTCAAGATCTATTGTTGCAGCAGAATAAAGAATGAGTGCTTCCATGTGTGAATTATTTGAGGATGTGGAGCAATAGGTTGGTTAATGGTGAATAATTTTAATGCTTTGGTATTGTTTTTATCATTGATGCTCAATCGAATGCAAAAGGATGCGAATGAATATTCAAAAGCCAACCAAAAGAATGCCAAACTAGTAATGAGTTGAAATGTTTTATTTAAAGGAACCAATGATGGTTCCTTGACCGGTTCCGACCGAGGAATAACCTCGCATCGATTAGGGAGAACTTGTCTTATTTGCTAAAAATAACCTTTCCTCTCCCTTTTTGGTGTGATTCTAGAATGGTTATGGGTTTGGAGTCTTGATTCTTGTTAAATCATGTGGTAAATTGGTAAGAGATGTAATTGGTAATTAATATTAGGTTTAGAAGAAGTCTCAGTTGGTTAGGGGGAGTGATGACTTAGTCTTAGTTATTAAATGGGCTTGGAATGGGTCTAAGGTGAGGTGGAGGGGTGAGGTAATAATTAATATAATATAGGTAATTAGATTAATAAAAATATGTGAAAGGGGTCATGGTAAGGGGGTATGTAATGAAAGGGGCTTAAAGGGTGTCGTCCCAATTTTGGGTGTCTACATTTTCCCTTTTTTCGTGTTTCTCTTGTACTAATGAGCAATGACAAAAATCAAGAAGTGGATGCCCTATATATGGGTGGAGGTGATCCCCATCAAACCAAAAACTGATGTATTGAAGCCATAATCGGTGATGGGTTTGATAAGTCGGTAGGTGATGAAAAATGGGGTAATGTGAATGTATAACAATGGTGATGATAGGGAAATGTGGACATAATGAAATGCATGCACACGTTTAGAATGCAACAAGGCACAAGGTTGAAGAACACACAAATGCTAACTTGTCAATGGTCAATAGTTTATCTAAACAAGGGTGATGTGGTCCAGTATCCAAGGTATAGGATGTGATCCTGGAAACACAACAGGTCTAGGTACATGAACGGGTATAGGTGTGTTCCAAAATACCAAAGGTTTTGTCTAGTCGATATAAATGTCATGAAATAAGGTAAGGTAAGGTCTTTAGGATAAACAACATGGGTAGCATTATTGCATGGTAGAGTGAGCAAGTGAGTTAGATTGTCATATGGAAGAGTTAGATTCGGCAAGGGTATATAGGTGAGGGGATACAGAGAGATCGGCAGAGGTGTCGGGCCCTCCCAAGGATGATGAGATGATGGAGATTGTTTTTGATATTTGATTTATGACCTATATATACCGGCATGGGCACCAAGAGGTGAGTTGATATGAGATTTTTTGAGAGACTTATATATATATATATATATATATATATACTCACCGAATTTATAATATATAGATGATGTTATTTTATATATGTTGTGTTCATTTCATTTCCATTGATTGTACCATGGAAATTAGATTTAGGTATGATTGATGATGTTGTGTTTTGGTTTGGGTTAGTGTAAATTTCCAATGTATTGATATTATAGAAATTAGAGGTAGGCATGGTCGATGTATGGTTTGGTTTGGTTTAAATTTCTAATGTATCAATGTTATGGAAATTAGATGTAGGCATGGTTGATGTATGGTTTGGTTTAGTGTAAATTTCCAATGTATTGATGTTATGGACATTAGATGTGGGCATGGTCGATGTATGGTTTGGTTTGGTTTAGTGTAAATTTCTAATGTATTGATGTTATGGAAATTAGATGTAGGCATGGTTGATGTATGGTTTGGTTTGGTTTAAATTTCCAATGTATTGATGTTATGGAAATTAGATGTAGGCATGGTTGATGATGTTTTGATTTGGTTTGGTTTAATTTCCAATGTATTGATGTTATGGAAATTAGATGTAGGCATGGTTTATGTATGGTTAAGTTTGGGTTAAATCTCCACCGTATTAATGTTATGGAAATTAGGTGTAGGCATGGTTGATGATGTTTTGGTTTGGTTTAATTTCCAATGTATTGATATTATGGAAACTAGTTATGGGGTGGGAGAGTGGATAGGTAAGATAGGAAAAGTCGAAAGATCATGTAGGAGGGGAAAATAATGGCCAAGCTAACCTCCAAAGACCCCATGCCTTCAGAGTGCTTCCTACATAGCCCTTGCAAAAGGGCCCTCAGGTCAATGTAGTTATCCATAATATAGGGAAGAATAAAATAGTGACAGTCAGTTGGCTAGGATTGAGTAAGGTAGATTTTGGTAAGGTAGATCGGGTAAGATAGATTGTGGTAAGGTAAGTTGGGTAAGGTTGATTAAGGTTGGTAAGTGTATTATCTTATTTCATTTAATGTCCAATGTATGATGGTATTATGGTAACTAGATGATGGGTATAGTTGTGGGTGAGAGAAGAATAAACCCAAGATATCCAATATGAGTACCAAAATGTTTCACCACATAGGAGTATCGTATGAAAAAATGATTTAAAAAGGGAAAGGTAAGGTATGTGAGGAATACCCTGAGGTCATGAAGATGTTTCACATCATTGTTGAAGACCAAGCCGATTGTAGAGCACTCCTTTTTTTTTGGGAAGGACTACCTAAGAATCAAAGCAAGACCACAAAATATAGTTAATAACAATATGTCAAGGATTTCCTAAA